>JAFBJS010001481.1:0-16062 GCA_016785265.1 Paraplagusia blochii
ATCCACACACAATGCGCGCGCGCGCACACACGCAATGCGCGCGCGCACACACATACATGCACACGCACACACACGTATATTGGTGTATATATGTGTGTGTGTATACTGTATATATATGTATATATATATATATATATAAAAAAAAATATATATATATATATATATATACAAGCCTATATACGTGTGTGTGTGTACACACATTGTGTGTGTATTGTGGTGTGCATGGTGCAAGTGGTGGCAGCAATTCCAATTTAAAGTGTATCACAATATAAAAGGTAATTACAATATAGAATAACTTCCTTCCCTCATGATTTACCTGCTGGAATAAAATAATAACGAAACAAAGTAAAGCCATCAAATCTGACGTTGGATGTATAATTAACAAATAGGAATCAGGTAAGGACATGATCGCTCATAGTTAGTGCTTCTCACTTTTGGCAGTTCAAATCATCATTAGGGAGAAAAAAAAAAACTGAAATTATGTTTCATGTTGAAATAATTTAACGAAGGGGCTTGAAAATAAAGTAATTGTAATAGTTTGTGTTTCATTCACAGCCTTATTGTCATATGACAAATAAAAATATCTAATTTCCATCACATCTGTCATTGAATTAACCTTCCTTGCTTCACAATCCCTAAAATTAACCCAGAGGTCTAAACATAACTGCTCCGTAATCTCATACATCTATCCTGCTTTGGTCCACATATGGGATGGGACTCATTGTATGTTTTCACAAACACGTGAAATAAAGAATAAATGTGATATAAAATGAAATAAGAAGAATGAAATAAGCTGTTCTGATACAGTAATATATTACAAAATGGATGGTTTGAAGGTCCTCAATGTCATACATCTAAGCCGACACACTTCCATGACAGATGACAAACCTTAGAAAAGGATAACAGCACTAATATAGCCCCAGATCAGACACTATGAGAGATTGCTTTCCTGACAGGTATAAATACTGTGTGGAGCTTTGATTTACAGTAAGCATTACAGTCTTCAGGGTAAGAACATGTATGTGGGATGACGCATGTCTTTTGCAGTATCTATCCATAAAATAAATACCTCATATCTAGTGGGTCGTGTTATTTTCATGTCAGACAATGCATTGTCCGCCTGATTTTTCAAAGCAACAGCAAAGAGAAAGTCTCCCAGTCATCAACAACGATCCACCGCAGCTGCTGGTGTCGGTGCATCAATAACTAAGATTGCAGCATTTGTTAAGGAAGTGACAACCTCTAAGGTTAACTCAGCCATTGAGTCTTAATTTCGTATTCAAGCTGCAAACATCCGTATTTGGGACTTATTTCGTAAATAAATGCAGGTAAGTTAACAATAACGTTTCGTGAAAAGGTTTTCCTGTTGACTTTTAGATAATTAAAACCTCTCGCTAAATTACTAAGGGAAAAGATCATGAAGGAGGTTGTCGAAGCAAATTGGTTTCCCAGATGTCCTCAACTTAAAAACCTATTCCGAAGACAATGACATTTAAAAAAAAAAAAAAAAAAAAAAACACTAAACAAATTTTACTTACTTAAACACTAAACAGATTTTACTTACTTCTAGCTGCCTGTTATTCACCAAGAATGGGGAATCAGCCATGTCAGTGACCATCATTGAAGTATCACTACATTTGCAGACCTTTCGATTTTATTCTCTTAGTATCAGAGTCAAATTGAGTGAAATTTAAGTAGATTTTTTTTTTTTTCAGTGTCTCCTGCTGCCTGTTCTGCTATATAAGTGAGAGCACAATGGCACCGTCCGGTACCGTGGGTTTGCGTGCATTTAGGAAAAGATATTTCAACCTTTAGGATAATAATAAATTTGTAAAAATATTGTCTCCAGGTCTGTATCTCATTTCTCTTATATAATTACAATGTTATTATGATAATATATTTATGACATTAAAACATGTCAGTAAGATGTGCACTTTGTTCTTCAAGGCTTCAGGCTTCTAATTCACCAGCTGCCAGGTTACCCCCTGAGGTGCTCTGATCATAGAACAAATTCCAGTGAACTCACCACCAACAGGAAGGCTGACAGAATAGAGCAGTGTGATTTGGGTGACAGAGGTGGAGAGTACTGCCCCTCTGATAAGTAGATAAAGGTGAATAAATGTTTCAATAGCTGTATTACTTTCTGCAAGGTATTAAAAATAATAGAAAAACCTTTTTTTGTAATAATCATGGCATATGAAATAAGTCATATTTATAATATATATTCTATTCATAGATGGAGTCCCATCTAAGTCATAACATCTTTTGTATGCCATGTACCACAAGCTATTTTAGCAAGTGTGGGAGGCTGCACATATTAAAGCCTCACATCCCCATAAATAGATATGCTCAGCAGTTCCAGCTACGGTAGGCACAAAGTTGCTAACAAGAGTTCTATATTCTATAAGACAGCTGCGCAGCTACTGTACCTTGTAAACAGCTGACACCGCCAGCCTTCTGAGCCCATTCCTGTAGACAGCCTCCCAACCTTTCCATCTATCACTTACTACCGAATCAACTCCAGCTGGATGTAATGTAAATGTAAATGAACTGAGTGGGCAGAGAAAAGTAGATTGAAGAAGAACGACAGGAGATTCAAGTATGGCCGGAGGGGTGACAGAGCTGCTTCCCCTTTTACCAGAAATTTGAAACAAGAAGAAATAATGAACCTATATATGTGTGTATATATATATATATATATATATATATATATATATATATATATATATATATATATATATTATAGTGGTGGGCCAACAAGACATAAAAATATTCTTTTTACATTTTAGAAGTTGGATAAAATCAATCCCAATCATATTTCAGCTATCTAGTAATCTGCCATGGCCTTCAGAATCAAAAGTGAAGGCCTTGTTCACAGCGCTCAGCGCCATTTATTATGCTACATTGGGACATCAGACCTTCGAGCATACCCTACCTTAAAGGCAACACATATCTGTTCCGTGATTGGATAAGCTCTCCCAGTACTCTGACAACAGCATCTTGGGAAATATTGAATCTGATCTAGGAGATTAGCTAGATAGCCAGACAGATTGTGGATTGTACCATATTTTTGGGTAAACAAGAACTTTCATTTCGGGGACACGATGGAGGCTCCCAGTCTTTAAATAGAGGTAAAGTGGAACTTCTTTCTTTCCTTACTTAATATGACCCAGACTTGCAGTACCACCTGTCCACAAACAGGGTGTTTACTGTGACATCAGAAAAAAATCCGTAATAACCTAATTTATGCTATTGTGAAGTGATGTGACACGAGATCAAAAGTGCTCCTTTTGTCGCTGTGATGGTTGATGAAACCACAGATGTGGGGAACACGGTACAGCTTGCATTGTTCCTATGTTATGTGACGCCCGTTGGTGTCCAAGAGCGTTTTGTGAAATTTGTGGATCTTATCTGTGGTAGACAATCTGATGACCTTGCCAATCTTGTTTTTTTTTATTTTTTTTTATTTTGTTGAGTATTATGAATGTTCTCTGGACAAAGTTGTGGCACAGTGTTATGATGGCGCAGCAGTGATGGCATCTCGACTAAACGTAATGCAAAGTAAAGTGACGGCACCCATGCTCCTATTCATTCACTGTTATGCACGTCGGCAAAATTTAGTGTTAACTCAAGGGGCCTCAAAACTTAAAGTGTGCAAGGAACACTGTTTGATTTCTCCCGACTTAAAATTGAAATTATTGTAATGTTATCTTCTGTAAACTTCAAAATTGCTCATTTTGAAGGGATTTTTTTAACTGTTGCTGCGCCGGCACCTAGTGAAGATGAAACAAATCGTCAACTACTTGGCCATCGGCACAGTTGAATACTAAGAATAATGGATTTAAAATGTTCTGGAAATTTAGTGCTGCTTGATGAGCCTATATTAAAACTCACATAATGTACATGTGTGAATTCCCAAGTCCTGGTGTCATACTGATGTTATCCAGTAGGTGAGGCATATTCATTTGACGAAAAAACGTTGACGTCACTTCCTATACATTAAAATGTATAGGTAGGTTATTTTAATATATTTACCTATTTGCTTAAGTAACACAGCAAAGTGAAGGTGACACAGCAAAGTGAAGCAGATCTTTACAAAGTTAACATAGCAACACTATTTTTTTTTTTTTTCATATCTATAGAAATAATGACCTCATCAGGAATTAACCCATATCTACTCAAAATATGTTGATACATCATTATATTTAGCATATATTCTGTATTTTCCAAAAAATAAATTGTACCTTGCTGGATTTTTGACCTATACTCAGGTGCAACTATATCATTATCATGTCACGTCAACTATATATTTTAACTTGTAGCCACAAAAGGCCATTGAGTTCTGGGTACCAGTATCTACTCTCAAGTACTCAAGTTTACCTGTCACAGTTGGCAACTGTGACTTGACATCCAGTAGCAAACCAACGTTTCATTGTGATTACAGACAATATTCTTGCAAACCTAAAATAAACCTGTGATAGAGCAACCTGTTGACAACCAAATAACACAATTGTATAATATCAAAATGGACACATCTTATATATCTTAGAAATAAGCCTTTTGATCGCAACCAAACAAAACAAAACAGACTAATTTAGCTGATTCCCACACACAAACACATGCCAAATGCTATATTTGATAGGATATATTGATCTGAGCAAAAAGGATCAGAGGGGACTGATGTCTGGCATATGAAACCACTCTGCATATTTATGTGTATTATTGAGTAGTGTTTTCCATCAAGGTGAAAGTGACCTTCGAGCAAGGCTTCCTGTTTCCCCAGGAAATCTCCTATGCAGAAACCTAATCTGTACCAAGAGGTGTAATGGCTCTGATTTCTTGGAAAATAGCCTCTCACATATTTGGACCCATTTTTGGATCTAAGACTAATGTTTTACATCCAAAGTTAAAAAATTCCCATCCTTCCTAAAAATAACGTGCCATATGCACATACAAAACAAAGCAATATCTCATAATTGTTTCTCCTCCCTTACTGTAATGCATCCTTTGCTTACATAATCTATATAGATGCAGGAACGTCTGTTCCTGTTCATATATATATATATATATATATATATACACATATATATATATATATATATATATATATATATATATATATATTTTTTTTTTTTATTTTTATTCTGGCTCTGTCACTTCTACCAGAAAGGACTGGCTGCACATCCTCACGGAGAAAAGCTGGCCGCACACTTTGATGCTAAAAATAACCACAGCAAAATGCAGTGAGCCTGGGATAATCAGAACACACTCTCAAGCGCAGGCCTGGCAAAGCTTGAAATACTGCTGAGTGGCAAAACATTAAAATGCAACTTTTTCTGGGATCAATATCTCACATGGCTCAGAGGATAGCGGAAGGGTCACAATGCATGAATAATCAACCACATTGCACTTTGGCATGTGAAAATAATTATCATCTACAACTGAAAAGAGGAAAAAAAAAAAACATTTGTCAAAATTGTCTAAAATAATGGCCAGGAAAATGAGGGGATGGTGAGGCGGAATTGTTTGTCAGCAATACTGTTTGCTTTGAAAAACGGTATAGATGTAACTATTCATAATTTATTAAGAAATGTTTCTGCTTTTATTCATTCATTAATTTTCATCCTCTTGCTGCAGTAGCAGCAGTCCGCTCTATCTCAGTGGTAACCTGGCCTAAGTGGTAACCTGGTAGTTGGCAGGTGTAAATAAACTAAATCCTTGCAGACACAAGTCCGCTTCCTTAACCACCATTGCCGACCAATGCAAATGATAAATGCCTTTTTTCAAGTTCATTGTTCTAAATATCATTGCTAATATTGTTTATGTCGAAAAATTTAAGAATTAAAAGCTGACTGACGATGCACTTTAAATGTCTATGAAGCTGAAGAGTGTAAATGTGATTACGTAAATATATTTTTTATTGTGTAATATTAATTAATCAATACTGTATGTGTGTCATAAACTAGACCTTAGGCTCATAGCAAATGTGAAATGCTCTTGATGATGACACTTAATTGATTGAGTTTATCGTACATTCAGAATTTGCAGCTGTCTGTGTTGAACTAATGTTCTCTTTTATTCAGTGATTGGTAAAACAGTAAATCTGAGTCTGTTTTCACAGCTTCTTGATTGGTCACAGTCCACCATAATCTATTAGATTTATGGGGGGAATCAACTGAAGCAGGCGTAGAGGCAAAATTCTCTTAGTTAACTCTAAACCTGGTATGCATTAAACAAAAGATACTGGAGATTGAGATGGCAATAAAAAAAGGAAAGTAGGAAAACCTCAGTGTTGGAAATGGAAATTAGGTGTTACAGAAGAGGAGGCAGGGGGAAATGGTGAAGTGGATCAGTTGATCCGGTGTCGACTGCTGTAGCTAATAGCTGAAAAAAAAAGATGAAGAGAACATTGCAACTAATGCATTTTAGCAAAACTTAACCTCTTGTTTAAAAAGCACATGTTGACTAGCATCACGCTCATGTTCGGTGCAGTTGGTGTGTGGTCTTTGGTAATAATCCTACACTTATTTTGAACTCTTTCTTTTCTCGCTCATCAGAGGACAGATAGATAGACAAATAGATAGATGTCTGAATGTGTGAAATTTAAACCTACTTGACAATAAACGTGTTTCCGATTCTGATTCGTTAAATCTGATTTTTCGGTAAGATCATTTTAATGCCAGCATTAAATGATCCCTTGCTCGCAATGCAGTGTGATCCAATTGTATTAGGATAGCTAAGGAAACTGGTTTAGTATGGCACTGCCTCACCTATACGTCTAAAAAAATATAAAGTCAATCTGGACCTACAAAAGTCTTTGCTACATTGTTGATAATGGAGTAAGACAATAGTGTTAATTCAAAGTATTTCATCTCATTTCATTTTAGGCAGTAGTTGGAGTATTCCCTCAGCTGATTAAGCTTTGGACCCTGGTGTTTTGGAACCTGGTTTTAGTATTCAGTGCCTGGTTTTAATTTGCTCTATCTATTCAGATTAACTTAATGGACCAGGCATTGAATGGGTTTGAGCAGGCTGTCAAATGAAAACAGTGGACTATTTTGGGGAACGATCGTGAATTCCCCAGGTTTACATTCAAAATAAATTGAACCGTACCATAAAAATGTTTCTAAGTGTAAAAACTCATCTAGTATCGTAGTTACTTCTATACAGCCTCATCCCTTATGACCCCCTGACTCTACAATGGTTTGTCATCAGGGACATTTGCATTTTGTCTCCTAACTACAGGCAGTGCTTTTTGTGATAAAACAAGCTTAGTCTCCCATTAGCAGGTGGACACCCGGGGGATTAAGCACTTTAGAAATGCTTTCTGTGGATTGCTTGTTTAGAGGAATTTGTTTTTGACAACAAAGCTGCTGTAGTAGTTACCTGCAACCTTTGGCTTTATTGTTTGCATTTATATTGATAAGACAAAAAAACAAAACAAAACAAAACAAAAACAAACAAAAAAACAAAGCAAAACATGTTTTTAAGGTCAAAACTTCCCAGTGAAATAAAAATAAAATATTCAGTCAGTACCCTGTTCGTTACACGCTAGAAAACACCAACCATTTACATTTTTTCCACATGTGTGCATGTAAAGGGAATTTCTTAGTGTGGCATAATTTGTCAAAGGGCCATCTTCAATTATTTACACTGTCCTCTACATATTGAACATGTTTCTTTTTCTTGTCATCAATATTTCATCAGTTCTGCCCCTGCAAGACGTTTCATCAAAATGAATCAATGTGACGTCAAGCTCAATACATGGGGCATCCCACTGAAATTAAACCACTAAACGGCATGATATGACAGGTTTTAGGCGCACTTAGCAAATGGTTGAACACAGTATTCTTGTAAAGGGCCTTAAATATTAATTAACGTAAAGGTTATTAATTTTAGGAACGCTGCATGTCATCTTACATGTTAGTGGTAGTAGGCTACTCATGGAGTGCTAGTGAAGTGGAGACCAGGCATTCATCATTTAAAACCATGGGAATACACATGCTGGTGAAATAACAAAAGGGTTCAGATGGATTTGTGTGAGTGTTAAAGCAGAAATTGGCATAATACAAGGATAACACACAGCAATAACATTCAATTCAATATAACTATTAAATATGTATTTGAATTGTAAACTTAAAAAAGAAAATACAATTTATGTTTTTGCAGCTCATGACAATCTTGTTCCAATCACATAGCAGCACATAATGACTGCACATTTTGAGGAAAAAAATAGCAAAACAAAACGTGTGCTTATGTTGATCCTCTACGTCAGGTGTGTTTAGGGGAGGTGGTGGCCTAGTGTGTAAGGAACTGGATTGGTGTCCTGAGGGTCCCATGTTCAAATCCATCAACTGCTAACCCTGAAGTGCACCATCCTCATTCACTGCTGCTTAAAGATGCCTACAGTTAACTATGGTGAAGGGGCGCATGCCAAGGTCAAATTATGTTGTTTACAGTGGTGTCTATAACAAGAAGTTTGCTTTTGTGCTATCCTTATGTTCCAACCAGCACAGCATACATATAGTTGTCATAAAATTAATTACTTTCTTAAAGAATTGATTATTGATTCTGAATGGGTGCAGTGCAGTCCATGAGTAAATTACTATTACTCTTCTTAAATTCCAAATACTCTTCCGATTCGACAATTGTTCACAAAAACCACACATCTCTCATACATGTTCATTGATTCTGTGACCAGCTTCATGAACGACGCAGTTGACCGTTCAATAAATGTTCACACTGTTTGGACCACAACATTGAGTGCATCTTAATTTTTCATGATTGGGTTGAACTCCCCTACTTTGCATGTAGTTGTTTTCCATACATGGATGATACACTAAAGGCTGATGTCAACCCCTCTGTTTTATGCATTAGAACAACATTCATTTATAATTTCTGTTGATGCCTCTAAATGGCAGCAGACAACAAATGTGAAACACTATCTTTGGAATTTTCGTTCTGCAGCAAACCTCAAAAAGAGAAAATGTTTCTCTCCCCATATGCTAGTCTTTTACTTAATCATATGGGATTCTAAACACATCACCCAGGATGCTAGGGTAGACACTATGGACGATCTATCCAGGGTCACCTATTTCACCTCGCTGGAAAAGCTTCACATAGGTAATTCAATGGAGCTGCAATACTGTTCTTTGACTTAGCAGAGACTTTTCCTTAAGAGTTTTCTTTTTTTTTTTTCTTAAGATAATGGTTCCCTGAAAGAGAGAAAGCCCTGGGAGGGACTGTTTTAAGGAATCAGACGTGAGTCGTCCACATGTGGGAGAATGTTGAGGGACTAGCAATCTGCCTGACAAACTCTGCCACAAGAAGACATAAAAAGGCCATGAAGGCAACACAGCATGAGATCAAAGTCTGCCGTAGGGAGATAAAGTGGAGTAACAGGAAGCTGCATGAAAACAACGTGAAGGAAGTCTAAAAATGATCAAAAGCAGTGGATTTGTGGTCAGCATTAGAAGACAGCAAAGTGTCCTTCCTGGATAATGTCCGTTTTTAGCAGATACATTTTACTTTTTAATATCCTGCAGAAACAACTAAGGATGGATAAATTAATTTGACACTGAGATTATATTGTACATCTGTACATATAGAAAGGATAGAAACAGGAGAGAACATTGAACACAGCCGTTGACCATCATGCTACACCTTCAAAACAACAATTAAATGATTTCCGTTATGGCTGCTGTTAGCTTAGTTGTGTATTTTTGATAAAAATCATCATATAAAAACAGTAACACCAAGGGCAACTGGACATAGTAGGTTTCTTGAAGGGGTTCCACCTCACCTCATCCAATAGGCTTCTTTAGTTCTGATTTAGCTCTCTGGGTTACCATTTTTTGGAAAGAAATGGTAACTATTTTTTGTATTTGGTACATTATTGTCATTGTGACATTGCAATGTGACACCACTGCACTCAGTGAATCAATGTAAACATGTACTTTGCTTTTAACCCGACCCAGTATATAAGTATTAGTTGATATCAACACTGGAAATGATGTGTTTGGACAATAATATTAACGTGGTTTTGTATTTCTTGATCATTTTCTCTTCAACTGTGTGTTACATCAAGCACTTCACGTACTGCAATTCACACACGTAAAACATTCTTTCCCAAGAATGTTTACTTACTTATCCTGTGGTGCTGTTCACTGAATCTTCAAGTCCCCTAAAGGGATCGTCCCTAAAGGAGCTGTAAAATAACTTTATATCTATTGATCTACATATCCATCTGATCCAGGAGTCACATTTAATTCGTCAAATGTCCCTTTTGAGCTCTCGGGATAGATCAAGTGTCACATGTTAACTGATGCCTTCAATGATGGACTTCAGTGATCAGAGGCTGAGATGATAAAATTAACTGTTAATGCAAGAGCAACATTATGATCAAGATACTTTTCTAAGTACACTTTGATCTATTTTTACTCCAACTCAAGACAAATCTCCGGGCTTTTCTCCTTGCCTGGCCATGAGCTAGACTCAGTTGCATTGTTACAATTGAGAACAATTCAGGAATTTGCTTTAAAAGGGAGATCATTTTTTTTAATATAATATATTCATACTTTTCTGGGGGGGAACTCTCTGTTACTACTGCTCTGTCTGTGTTTTAAAGGGCATTTTCTTTTAAATATCCAATGGCTTTCTTGTGTTAGGGTGGTTGGTAAGGAATTGCTGTGTTGTTTGGTTTCTGTTCTGTTAAGATTTAGCAAGAACATTGTTCTGAAGAATATTCAGGTATCTTCAAAACTTACCGAAATTAAATTATACATCATCAATTATACATTATATATCATTGAGGATTCATTTTTCATTCGAGTGGTACCACAGATGTTGTATTTATGATTATGTTGCATTAGGCTTGCTACCTAATCCTACCAAAAGTAAACTGTTGTGTCTCAGTGTAAAGAGACACACACAAAAATAATAATAATAATAATAATAATAATAACAGTAATTACAATTACAGTAAAACAGCAGATGCATGAAAAGCACTTTGCTGTGCCATGAGAGGAGTTCCCTACCAATAAAGATCATATTTCCAGTTGTCTGGTCCATTTAGCAGTTAGTTTTACAAGGGCTTCCTGTCTTTCCTGAATACTGAGAATACAATTGGTAAGGAACTTAAAATCATATTTGGAGAAAATAGAATTAAATTACATTCACCAGATTCTGCCAAAAGAATGTTATTAACATGAACAACCATGACGCAGTGTTGATTAAAATCAATGTCAATCAAGTTTTGTAAATCACCAAGACAGTGCCAGTATGAGAGGCCAGATGGCACAGCATTACATGAATTAATATAATTTTCTGTATTTTGACCTCAAGCCAACTCACACAACAAATACCGCATAGCTTTTTAGCAGAATGTATATTGTTTGTATGAACATAATGTCATCTTGTATTACTGTGTGGGTTGGAAACAGAGTAGACATGAGGATAAAGGGGATTCAGCAATTCAAAAAAAAAAAAAAAAAAAGACTCGGCTATGAAGTCATGCAGGCTGGAAAGACTGATATTTCCCCAAAGATATCTATCACCAGAGCTTAATGGTTTTTGGGAGCACTTGTTGGAGATGACATTCTCTTTTAATGCTTAATTAATAGAGTAGAATAGCTGGTGATGAATGGCCCAATATTTTTTCTCCTGGTAATGAAATTCTGCAGGTTTTTTTTCTCCAAGATTTCTTTTTAAATTATCAAAGTGAACACCTTCAGGTTTTATTGTAGGGTGGACACACGTATATTAATAATGGGATAAAAGCAAAAACCACACATCAGCAGACTAAAGTAGAAACATCAATTATCTTGGCAATGTTTATAATTACTTATATATCATTAACAGTAAATCCACTTTAAACCGATTTTTGTGTATTGAATAATTAGAAGCAAATGTAATATTAATGAGTTGCTATAATTATCACAGTTACCAGCCTAAGCATATTGGCTTTCTGTAATTAGTCAAAACTGATCAAAGATTAAATCTGTATATTGGCTATAAAAGATAACAATAATAGGTTTTTAGTGGCGTGCAAAATACAACAAATTTTGCAAAAATTTGTTGTTTGGCATCCCTTAATATTATACCGTGTAGAAAGGGAAATAGTGTGGACGTGTAACTTATAGTTTAATTTCAGCAAAGATTCATTTCAACTCCCCCTTCTCCATTGGTGAATCACCTACACATTTGCTAGTTGGACCTGAGGCTAGGGCTTTAATGAACAAAAACAATTAACATCCAACAATTAATGTTTTAAATCCCTGTATCCCCTGTGAATCTAATGCAGCAATCTCATAGTTTCCCTGGGATGAGTCATTTTTGTCATAACATTACTAGTGCAGGATAGAAAACCTTTGATTTTTTTTTTTTTTATAACAAGTAAATGTTATATGCTCTTTAATGCAGGGAAAACCAATGAGCACATCATCTGGTGTGTCAATGGTGACATTTGCAACAGTTCTACAACAAAAGGCATATGAAATGCTTGAACCAAACACAGCACAATCATTGATTATTGGAGCCTGCAACACTTCAGATTTCCCAACTGTAAAAGCCAATATTATTGATTATGTTCCTGCAATTTTCACTGAGGACAAGTGTGAGATACACCAATGTAGGCACAATTTACATTCCAACTATTCTATGAAAACTAAATACTTGTGTTTTATGCCACAAATACAATTGTTGAGGTTTTTGTAACTTACGTGGTTTGCGATGGCTGTGCTCATGCCTAGTGATTGTGGTAGAGACCCTGTCAGTAGTAGTATGCCCGGGAGTCCACATCAGTGTAGAGTCATGGGTTGGGTTAGCAGGAGAGGGGCTGGATGTTGTCACTCCTATGATTAGGGTTGTCCGTGGCACAGTTGTAATAAAACTCGATGGTCCGCGTCCATTACGGTTAACAGGATTCCTATGGGTTACTTGGCTACCAGAGGCTGCACCACCTCTTGGGTTGGTTGTAGTTGTGGTTGCAGTGAAACGAGTTTTACCTTTTGCAACACTTATAGTTCTTGGCGTTGGATTCCCATGATCCTCAGTAGGAGTGACTGTAGTCATAGAAGTCGTACTAGTAGTAGTTGAAGTTGTGACTGTTATTGTATCAGCACTTTTAGGAATCCCACTTGGTTTTGAAAGAAAAATTGGATCCTGGCCTATTCTGTTAGCATCCACCAAATCTGTTGGCACATAATCCCGGACCGTACCAACAACGATCCATTTCAATAGCATCAAGCTCAAGCCAAGGCCAATGAATCCGATAAGTAGGGGGACCACACACAACCAAGTCTGCTGGCGGGGCCAAACAGCACAACGAAGGGGACCTTGTGCCTGGGCCTGGCCCTCCCTACGGCCAGTAGCTCCAGGAGCCTCGGGTTCCTCCAGGATCACCACTCCAGAAACGGCTGCTCCTGAACACTCACTCATCCTGCCTTGTTCTTCCTTTTTGTTCAGTATGGTGTTAACCTGCTGTTTTGTTGGATTTATAGAGCATCACAATAAAGTTTTTGGGTGATGGGGGATATCCAATGGTGTTGTTGGGAGAAAGGGTGCAATCAGAAAAAAAGGAAAGTACTCCACGTGATCACACAGAATTATGTGATTCTGCAACTAACATTTAGTCCAACCATGGGGGGAAAAGGTGGGAATCAGATGCATGCAAGCACAAAATCGACATGGCGACATGAACACAGACAACTAGTTGGAAATCGTAGAGATGGCGTAGACAACTAGGCATGTAGTCCATAATTAGTCCTCTATATATCCAAAAGTCAAAATTTTCACAGATAAATTACGAGGAAACTAGTGATTCATTGTGAAGATGCAGAGGAAAAACCCAGGGAAAAGAGAGGTCATTAGATAGATTAAAATATATATATACAGATTTGCATCTGTGTGTGTAAAGAATCCGTATCCTATGTTTAAACACTGCATTAAAAGTCCAAAGCTTTTACCCCACCGCAGACATGCATATGCCCTTCATTTACAGTCCAAAACGCAACAGCGCTGTCTAAGATGAAGCGTACTGAGTGGTTGTTGTTTCTTCCCCACCCTTTACTCCATCAAAGAGGAAAAAAAATGTGTCCTACAGTGGCCAGTTTGGCTGAGTCAGCGTGTCTTTGCTCCTAAAATGAATTCTTTCATAACCAAATGAACCTTTGCATGAATCGTTTTTTAAGTGTCTCACCAGCACTCT
The DNA here is from genome assembly GCA_016785265.1 of Paraplagusia blochii. NCBI lineage: Eukaryota > Metazoa > Chordata > Actinopteri > Pleuronectiformes > Cynoglossidae > Paraplagusia > Paraplagusia blochii. The sequence continues at coordinate 14,207 of JAFBJS010001481.1, forward strand.
TCCAGGATATGACCAATCTTTAGTTCGCTTTTCTCAGAAAAAAAAGTCAAATGTTAGATCATGTTTTAGAATCCTCGAGCTTTCAAATTCCAGTAATGATCCGATTCTTTTTGTGATCAAGTCAAAAGGAAACCCTTGAGATGAGCACTGACAGAGGATAAAATTAGAGCAGGGGTGTTGTCATCCAGTTGTATCATAGGGTGGATAATTCTGTAACTGCATCTGTGTTCCTGGTCCTCCAGTCAGCTTTGGATCAAATTTCCCCAAGCTGTCCGCTCAGCAGCGTACTGTCTCAGTACACTGTCTGTTAATCCTGCAGCAAGAGCTTAGAGACCTCTTCCGTCTATTTTTGAAGAACATTCCGCCACAGAGGAATCGGATGGGATACAAAAAAAAAAAGAAAAAAAATCAGAAAGACAGAATAAAATATGTTAAACTTAAAGAAGTGAGGGCAAATGTAAGAGTCAAAAACAGGTCATAATATTTTAAAATATTCCATGGATCCCATCTTCTTTAAGTGGTGCCTTTCCTTTTAGTTGCTGAAAGCCTGGGCTCTTTGGAGTCATCCCGATTTGGCTATTGGAATCCTTTGCTTGTCCTTCCTCTAGGATGCCTTTTGAGAGACGCTTATAGTTGTGTGTCTCCACACATGTAGATCACACGGGAAGAGAAAAATCCACATATCCCACATGCTGTATGGGCTTGTCAAAAATCAACAATGCAGCTGCTTTACCTGTGATTGAGATGCAGATGCACATACAGATGCCTCCCTGCGCTGCTGGCACTGAGAGGGGAAGGAATGAAATGGGGAAAAAACTGAGTGCAAAAGGGAGAGAGAAAGAGAGAGCGAGAGAAGGATATTGTGAGAACGAGAGAGAGAGAGAGGCAGGGAGGGAGGGAGAGAGAGAGAGCCAGCGAGAGCAATGTGTGCACATTGGTTGAGCAAGACTATAAGCACAAAGCCAAGAGAGAAAAGGGGAGAGAGATGGAGAACAGGAGACAGAGCTGCAAGGAGGAAGCAAGCCAGGGAGGGGAGGGAGAGAAGGGAGGGAGACAGCAGAGAGAAAGAGGCTGCACCTGCTAGATGCATCAGCACTGGGAAGCCTGCCCACCTCCGTTTGCAGGGAGGGGAAAGAGTAAAGATGCAGACTGCATACAGAAAAATGATAATAGAAGAAAGCATCCAGAAATGTCTGTAAAAAATGAGAAATGGGAGTGGAGGTGTGTGCAAAGATGAAAGCAATGGCTGCGGGGAGTGGAGAAAGGAAGATTAATAGACATAAGGGTAGGGAAAAGATGAGAGACGGAGGGGGTGGGGGAGAGAGAGACACACAGACAGAGTGAGCGACAGAGAGAGAGAGAGAGCATGCTCTGCAGATGTGGAAGTAACCGGAAAAAAATGCCCAGGGTCCCAGAGTGATCAGAACAGGGAAACGATTCAGTGAAATACTTAGCTGCATGGTGTCAAATCTGACAAGTAAATAATCAGAAAAAAAAAAATATATATATATATATATACATATATATATAATTCAAAGAAACATTTTGCCTCTCTCTTGAAGTGGCAACGATTCAGTGATATACTTAGCTACTGCTTGGTGTCAAATCTGACAAGTAAATAATCAGAAAAAAATATATACATATATATATATATATATATATATTTCAAAGAAACATTTTGCCTATGTCTTGAAGTGGCAACGATTCAGTGAAATACTTAGCTACTGCATGGTGTCAAATCTGCCAAGTAAATAATCAGAAAAAAAATATATACATATATAAATATAATTCAAAGAAACATTTTGCCTATGTCTTGAAGTGGCAACGATTCAGTGAAATACTTAGCTACTGCTTGG
>JAFBJS010001483.1:22519-65929 GCA_016785265.1 Paraplagusia blochii
TTAATCAGCAAAGTGATATTGTATGGTTGAAATAGATGTGTATAAGAGACAGATACAGTACTTCGCCCTGACAGAAGCTCCTGCAACATTCTGTGTAGCAGAGAGAGCTCAATTTTAGCTTAATACAACTTTTTCATTACTGATCTCTACTTGAATATTGCAACTTGGAGTATCTACCAATTCAGAAATTCTACCAATACATTCTTTTCTCTTCCAGGAAGCCACATGCTGCCGTTGTCAAAATGATAGCTTCCATGTGTACTGCATGAAAAAAGTTAACTAAACCAGTGTTTCCCAACCTGCTTTGCAACCACGGACAGGTTATATGTCTCGTAATATTTTCACACACCGATGATTAAGTTGTTGCAGATAAATCCCCCTTAATATAATGTAATTTCCGGGGTTCTGAAATATTTTCCTACCTATAAATTCTTCCTACCCAAATAAATAAATGGGCAAGGATTTCTCAAGTACAGCCTATAACTTTCTGCTACCAGACCGGTATAAAAAGTCAGAATCTTGTATCAATGACTCTGCGTCATTTTAAGTTTATTGTCGTTAATCAAATATAGTTGCATTATTGATGATGGAATCCTAGCCATTCTATTGGTCAGTTCTTTTGTTGATATGGGTATGGATCAAGTGGAAGTAATAGCCCGATGGGGCTAAAAGGAAAATTTATTTCCCTGCGGCCCGGCACCAATTCACCCACGGACCGATATTGGGCCCCGGCCCAATGGTTGGGAACCACTGAAGTAGAGCATTGGACTGAGGTACCGGATCAAATTTTCTTTTTTATCTCATAGAGATGCTGATCTTGAGTATTGTATTGAGCTATCTTTAGATGTTAGGGCAGGTGAGGGCAAACTTTTTGTCAGGTCAGGAAAACATTGACACAGTGCTCATGTGATCTAAGGTAAATTACTGTAAATGTAAAAATGATGCTTAAAGGCATCCTTCATTCTTCCTTCTCTCTGCCATCTTTAATGCGTTCACGAATTCACAATACTTAACAATTATTACATTTTAAGTTTGTCAGGCCAAATTACAAAGCTGAATGGACCACATCTGGACCCTGGGCCTTACTTTGCTCATGTCTGTGTTAGGGTGTTGTACAGACCTGCTGTCACGTTGTAGAAATGACAGCACAGCAAACCAGAACTGACATGTAAAGTCACAAGACTGCTGATGTGAACAGTTAACACCACTCAAGGAAATGGACGTGTGTAGTAGTCGGTGTGTGCCCGTGTGTGTCCTCACCTCGAATAATGGCCAGCTTTGCAGTGACTGACACTTCTCCCTCACTGTTGCGTGCCACACACTCATAGGTGTTTTCGTCTCGAGGAGCACGCAGCGGCTGGATCCTCAGCACAGCACCTGCACCCTCATCAAACTCTATGGTCTGGACGTCCACAGAGGCGCCGGGGGACAGATTGGTCACAGCAGAGAAAGAACGAGCATTACTACAGGGACAATAACATTTTTTACCTGACATAAGGCTTTTACTGCAATCGTATAACACTAATCTGGTCTGTCCAAATCCTCCAAATCAGACACCCGATGAATTGTAAGAGACAATGAATCCTATAAGATGGAAGAAACTCTTGCCGTAATGAAACAGAACATATTTTTGCTCTGGCAAAATCCAGTTAAATGCATTTATCGTGAATAAAAGTGAACATGGTGCACAGCATCATTGTATTATAATAATAACTAATAACACATTTTCATTACTTAATCAGCAAAGTGATATTGTATGGTTGAAATGAAGTATATGCAAATATTTTTTTGCTTTCCTTTGTTTTTTTGACCAGCTGCTGCACTAAAGCCTTATGTTGTTCCCATGTGGTAGAGAAAATATTAACAGTTTGCATATGTCTGTATTCATCCATTATCTTATTATTATAGCAGTCGACTGTTCCTGTTAATATTTCAATAAAAGCTACCACTTCAGTTGTAAGCTGGTGATTACAATAAAATGATCCAACAGCCTCTGGCCCCCTTCCCTTTCTCTCCTCTGCAGAGACTTTGGAGGTCAGAACATCTACCTGAACACATGATCCCGGAGCTGGCAGCGATTCAGTGTCTGTCACCGTTTCTGTCGGAGAGAAACTTACCAGCACTGAAGGTGGATCCTTCCGACTGAAAAGCAATTTCTCTAAAGCATTAAGTCATCACACTCTCATTCAACACACAGGCTCCTACTGAGCTGCAGGACTGGTTTATACATGACCATCGCAAATGGTGAAAAAAAAAAAAAGGATTTCTGCTGGAGAGATTTACTGACATTTCCTGCTACATGGGGAGGAAATTTAGCATTTTAAGAATCAGGTCTAAAGGTTATGAGGAAAATTGCCCAGTTTTAAAAGCACAACTGTTTATGTAATTGTACTAGTGTTATTCACAAGATGATTCAAAAGGCAAGCATCAAACTCACTTTGAACTGATTTACTTAAACACTTTAAGTAAATACAATAATTATTAATCATTTTAATAATTTTATCATTTATATTACATTTTACTGAAAAGGGATTTGACTGAAAGAACATGAACACATATCCTAAACATTGGACAGCTGGTACCCAGCTAAACAGTAATACATGACGAGCCAAATTAGGTCCCCGTCCCTTAGTTTTACACGTTTGTCAAATAGAGATGAAGTAAATGTATTATTTTACGAGTCAGGGTAAAAGTGGACCTACATGAGATAGATACTGAATGTATATATTTCTATATTGCTGTTTTATTCCCTTTTTAAGAAAGAAGTGACACTGAGCACTGTGACAACCACCTCGATACGCTGAGAGTTGACTTTCTTGCCCTTCTTATTCCAGTAGACCACAGGCTTGGGATTTCCAATGGCTTGGCACACGAATGAGGCCACACCCCCTGACACTCCGATCTGGTCTGTGGGAATTTTAGTGAACCTGGGTGGAGCTGAGACAGGGAGGGACAGGGATGGAGGGGTAAAATGGAAAAACAGAAGGGGAAAAAAAATAATTAGAGAATGCATATTGAACTTAAACATATCTTCGACTCCATTACTCGCAACTCCCTCCCCCCTTGACCACTCCCCAACACTGTGTCAGTGACTGGTCAGGCATAATTGTGCTCTGACGATTGTGTGTTGTGCTTACTTCCTGGGTATCATCTAAAGGACACTGTGAAGGACTTCCTGTGGGTCATAAATAAAAGATGGGGTTGGGCTTTAGAGGAACATCTCTCTCTCTCTCCCTCTCTCTTTCCTAGTCTGTCTCTCCTTTTTCTCTCCTTGCTCTCTCCTTGGCAGACCACCATTGTCCTGCTTATAGCACAAGCTGTCAGGGCACATAAGAGTTTCACAGGTGGGTAAGGTTTTGGATCCAGATTCCCATTATACGCTGCCAAAGTGTCATCGTAACAAAATGTGTCCTGATCCGCTGGCATACAACTAACACCGGTGATGCAATCACACCTGCAGGTTCTGGTCGTCTTCCAAAGATCTGATAAATTTAGTTAAACATCTCGCAAAGCCAGGCACTGGTTTATATATGAAAGGTGAGTGTGTAAGTGCAGGACTTGCCCTCCGTGAGAAAGCAGTAATTTCCAAGCCCGATATTGAGCCAACAGAAGTGAACCTATATTTTTCACAGTGGCTGAGTCAGATCAATCAAATAACTTCATGCGCCCACCCCTCGCTATCTGTCTGTGGCCTGTTGCCATGGAGCCACATTTAACTCCTCCTCGGCTACAGCGCCGTTGCGATTCATCTGAGTGAAGTCAGGATGACCCTTACCATAGCAACCTGCATCCCTCCTCCCACCTCCCCTATGTCTGGATGGGTGAGGTCTTGCTATGGTGATTCACATACGCTTCGACAAGAGACAAGGCATAACCAACGAGAGAGACAATGAGGGAAAATATCTGTTCACCGTCAATCCAGTTTCAGGATTTCATTGGTGAATCCATAGAAAGTCCAGACTGTAGTTTGTCACTACTGAGCTTTTTTACGGCCGCTGCAAGACACACAAAACCGCAGCAATGCTGTCTGTGTTTGCTATCTTTAGTGTACCTGTAAATGCTTCTTTACCCTGAATGTTCCAAAATCAGTTGTTTCTAAAGACTGACTATGGCTGGGACATACAGATAAGTCACGAGAGAATTTCTACGGCAATGAATTTCATTTTAATGCTTTTCAGGGACAGCTCCGAGTCCTGGTCGTAAGAGGATTGGACTTGTTATAAGAGGATCCCGGGTTTGAAGCCTGAATCGAGACATGTACATTTTGACCTAAGGTACTAATAATAAATTCATTGTGTTGATAGATTTTTTTATTTGAATTTTAAGAAATGCATTTATGGCCAGATGATAGAAACTGTATGTAAAACATTTTTAATCTCCATCCAATTACAGAATCACAACAGCACGACTGCTCTAATACAAATATGTTATGTTCCAATGCGCAGCATAAGCCTGAAATATTATTTCAATGCCAAGCATGCGTAGGCTTCAACTGCAGGTGAGACAACCAGCTTTCAGTGCTGACAAGACTGGAGTTTAATTTTGTACAACATTTTTTTCTAAAATAGCTAATGAGTACAATTCTTTCAGCCTCATTTCAATCATTTCTTTAGTATTATTTAACAATTTGAATGAATGCAAAGAAAACAGTAATTAAATGCATACCTGCAGCAGTACAGGGAAAATGCAATGTTCTTTTTGGTTCGTATTAAGGGAACTTTGACTCATATTAAGGGCGGTAAGAAAAAAAAATACTTGCATGTGCTGTGAATGGGCTTCCGTGTCTTGGCGATGAGGTGGGGGATCCGACTGACCAATTAGACTTCTGCTAACAGTTCTGCCAGCGTTGAGTACCGCACCGAATTTAAGAGTATGCTTGGGTAACTTGTAGTCGACTTGTACTTTCATGACACCACGTGTAACTTGGAAATAACAGTTATTTATAAATGTTTTGCCACCGTTTCACTCTCGGCGCTTCAGCTGTTGATTACCGGATGTGACGTCGAACGTCACCGACGCAAACTGTTGTGTCATTGCGGAAGTTCCCACCCAATTCTAATCGTATAAATCACATTGGACGACCCTGGAATGGAATTCACAATTGTAGATAACTGTGTATTTATATTTACTTCGGATACATTTAAATGCATTTTGCCTTAATTTCTTAATAATAATTAAAAATATCTTCATGAAGTTTTATTTTGAGTTAGTAAATCTGACAAATTAAAGTTATGGCTGGATATTTAACATAAGATGCACTTATATTCAGTATTTATCATGATTACCAATGACATTTGATTACAATGAATCATTAACCATTTGTATCATTCCATAACTACTGTAATAATTGACATTAAAGCCATCAGTTCTTTGACGGCCATTAAAATACATGTATTTTACAAACAACAACAATTGCTCACCCACGTAGCCTCCCAGTCTTAGTGATTCATTTTAATATGATGTCAAATATGCAAGTTCTATGTAAAACTGATTGAAGTAAAAGGCGCCCAGCTGATTCTTTTCATAATCTTCAGCAGAATAAAGTAAAATGGAACCTTATTGCCAATAAAGACACATTTATATCCACAGTCCTAAGACCCAGGAGTGCAATATTTCCTGTCTGGAAGATTCTCAGTCAGGCACACAGAGAGAATGGAGCTAAATGAGATTTACTCTTGCCAATAATATAAAAGTGTGAACACTGGACGAAAAGCACACCAGAGCTGAAAACCATTTCCCTTATCTAATGGGATTATAAAATTCCACGTGCCTCTCTTCCTCAACAACGCTGCATGTTGAATCCAAAATATTTTCTGTTTTCTTTGTAGACACATTTCAACACCAATCCACTGGCAAAACGGACCCTGCGGGCACAGCTACAACTTAAGCCTCGGCGCTAACTCGGCAGGGAAAATCCTGCAGAGCATCCGCTTTGGATGATTTCTGCATTGAACAGAACCTTGTTATCTCCCGAGGTTTTGAGAAAAGTGCCTGGTAAAATGAGGGACTAAAGCACAGCTCAGGATCTTGACAGTAATAGCATGTTCCACTGTGTTCCTTCCTAAACCAGGTTTGTTGCAGATCTGCAGACCAATCTGTTTTTTAATGAAACTGATTTGTAATCTGTAATTATGGTAATGACTGACAGACTGCTGCTGTGCCCAGGCCTCTGTGATTGACAGCTATGGTGCAGGGTATAATTAGCACACGATGTGAAAGAAAAATATTTTGAACCTTCAGGTCAGGCTAAAGAAATAAATGTTTTATTTGTCTGATTGTTTTCCTTTAGGGGGGGGATTTATTTAACTGCTTTCCTACTTGCTGTAAAAGCCTTAACTATGGCCGAGATATTAAGTGCATCTAGCTGTGGTCTGACGGAGCTTTTTCAGCAGGTCTGATAATGCATCTCTTCCTGTTTGTGCAGGGAAGTACATTTCACATGCCACAGCTAAATGTCGTGCAACCAAATCTCATCTGCAAAAGAACAACAATAAGACATTGAACACGCTGTCTAGCTGCAGAAAAAGAAAGAGGTTAGACTGTATGCAAAGAATGTGTGATTTGACATGAAAATTTCTGAAATTTAAGGCCAAACATGACTTATTTTATAAATATTTAAAAAACAGAATGACGTGCAATTCCTAGATGTATAGATTTGCCGTAGGCACGAATCATTAATTTGTTTCACATCTGCTAACTGTGAGATAAACAGAGGATATTTAAATGGCAACATTTTTCGATTTGTTGCCATTCATTTTTAATGTGTTTTCTTTTTTGTAACTCGATGGAATATTTCCAAATGTGCGTGGAGATGCTGGTTTGAGCCTTGCAACTTACAGTTCCTGCCCTCACCCCCTCACCATAGGACACTGTGCAGCACAAGCCGTGATGGAAGGAAAACACAAACTGTCAGTACAGCTATTTCTGCTCAACTGATGGTTTCGACCGAGACAGAGAGAGGAGAGGTGTTTGTTCTGTAGACCACACGGTAGGTGTTTCAGATCTCGCAACATTCCAAATGAAGTATGCGTTTCCTCGTTTTTCAATTTCCACGGAACTAATGTTTCACCCATGATGTCAGTCTTATCGTGGATGTGTGGCCTCAATTTACTCACACAAATGGGAAAGGGAAATGACATTAGACGATGCTTCCCTAACAATGAAAAACAAATGACTTCACATTTAGCCTGTTGTGCTCCAGAACAAATTTAACAGAAACGATGATTAAATGTGTTTTAGCACACGCACTCATCATACTAAGGGAAATGTGTGTGTGTGTGGAGGCGGTCTGTGTGTCTGTGTCAATGTTGAATGAACAGGAAATGTTGTAATCATGGAGATGATGAGAAACACGCTTGGAACCTATCAGAGCACATCGATGCCAGAGTCCAGGGCTGAGGTACTGACCACCTGGTTCTACTCATCTGACACACTAATATACATAATGCAGAGATTCTCAACTGGTAGGTCGTGGACCGCTTTTGGGCCACAGAACCGTGTTCAGTGGGCCTCGGAATATTGCCAGTGCAATAAAATTTGCTTTTAAAAATGTAGAATTTTTTAATGATAATATTTATTGGTAGAGTAAATGGAGTCATGCTGAATGTTATATTAAAAGAATTAGACAAGTCAATACTGTCTAATTTGGGTGGTGGGGCGATGGTGGCTTAATGGTTAAGGATGCAGACTTGGCTTCTGCATTGTCATCGCCAGATGTTGAAATGCAAGGGCAAGATATATAGATAAAACAATTTGGTCTCACGCAAATACAGGATTTTGACAGACTGGAGGAAGGAATAATTCAAGGACAGGGGAAAGGAAAAGATGGAAGGTAGAGAAAAAAGAAAGATAGACTGTCGTTGGTCATACCTAGTGGTCCACAGACGCTGCTGAGGGGGCAGGAGAGCAGGATCATTGACAGCAACAGCATGGACAAGGAAGAGGGACTAAGGCTGAGTCCGTTGAAAGGCCTCCTGGACTGGTCCAGGACTCCACCTGTCCTGGGCAGATGCATGGCTGGCACTGGTTGTGGTTGGCTGGAGATACTGTAGATTCAGATGGGGCTTCACTCGACAGGGATAGGCACTCTGCTGATGGATGAAGAGAAGAGAAAAGAGATCATGAATGATAATCAATGGGCTCCACAGATTTTATTTCACAAAATGGTAAGTGTGACGTCACTGCAGCATTATTGGATAGAAGACGATTTGTGGTCTTGGTACAAAAGGGCTTTTTATTTGGCCGGAGAACTGGTAAAAACTGGACCAGTTCAGACTGAAGCAATTCCAGGACAACAGAGCCAGGCCTCAGCAAATAAGACAAGAAACAGACAGAAACAGTTCTGAGCTCTGTGGGTCTGCATTAATAAGTCTCCCTTTTAGTGAGCCGTGAAATGAGCTGCACTGATACATTTTTAAGAGTGTCTTTCTCATCCTCTGACATCCCAATAATTCCATTTTACTCCTGACCTAATTCCTTCTTACGGTTCAACATTTCACTGCCCCGGTGGCGAGTTAAGTGTTAATGCAATTATACATCCAGAGCGTGGTGGTAGTAATGAAAAAACACACTAAAACAAAAGAGGATTGGGGAGCGGGGGGAAACGGCGAGGGGGAGGGCGGGGGGTGGGGGGTCAATAGGAGTTTAGAGAAATTCAATCACAACAAATGCATCACAAACTGCTCTTTTAAGAGACGTTCGTGCTGCAGTTAATCCGGATGGTGAGGGGTTGATGAAGAAAAGGAGGAGGGGGGTGGGGTGGTGGGGGGGGGGGGGGGGGGGGGGGGGGGGGGGGGGGGGGGGGGGGGGGGGGGGGGTCTATCAGTATTTCGCTTTATTTGCTGAAGTAAACACGGGCTGCAGGACACATCTGGAAGTTTCAACATAATTCAGCTCTGTCTGCTTACAGAGATTTAGACATGCTCTGCAGAAGCTCCCTGTCTGGCAGTCAATAACTCCTCAGTCCGACGGAGCCCACCCCGGCCCCCTCCGACCGCCAACCCTTCAGCCCCACAGAATGCAGGTGGGGAGGCCAAATGAAAAAGAGGCCCTTTGTGAACATGTACTTACAATATATCACGCGCGCACGTCCCCGTCGGAGCACCACCATAACACACGCGCTCTGAGGAAGACGTACTGCGTGCTCACAGGTGAGAGGGGACATTGTTAGCAGTACATAAATATGCGCGAATGTCCATAAACACCGAGCGAACGTCGACACCCCCAAGAAATGGAGTGGCCTTACTCGACGTTAAACGATAGAGGCATTTCAACTGAGCTACATATTCAAAGACTCCTCCGACCACTTATTTAGCTAATGACCTGCTCAAACACATTACTGTCTGCCAGCTTCTTCACTAAAAATAGCTCGTTCGAGAAACATGGCCGACGATCTGATCCCGGCTCCTTTTTCTCGCCACTCTGCCCCCTGCCTTATCTCCGTCGCGCTGTGTAATAGACGTTGAATAGAAAAGCTTTCAACGTCCCCCCGATTCAATTGAACAATGTGATAAGAAAAATCTGATCAGAGCTCATTGAAGCAGCATTGGCAGCATGTTAAGTAAATTCTCCTCTTACAGAAACTCAATTTGCTGCTGTTAATCTAACTAGGGATACTGCTCTGCGTGGAGCCACACAGCCACTGAAACATTAAGATACTCCTCTGGTGTCTGCCTCCACCGTCCTGCGAACTGGATTTGCTGAGGCCTTTGTCTCTCACTGTGACCTCAGGCTAACCCTACCTATCATTATCAGTTTATCCAGCCCTCCCTGTTGTTTTTCACCTGCTGACGAAACTCCCGCACCTCCACTGTAGTGCCTCGCCCTCCACCATAATACCTTATCTGAGTCCTGTATTAGTTTCTGTGTCCCTGAAATCTACCTCGCTGTCATCCGTCCTTATCTTTTTCTTTTCCTTTTTTTTCCCCTCCATCCTGCTCCTCTTGCCCTTCCTTTAAAAATAGCTGTGGATGACTTCAACCATAAACCTGCTCTGTTTGAGCCCTATGACTGTTGTTGCCACAACAACTGAAGGGGAATTAAAATTAAAAAAGGAAAGGAAGGAAAGCAAACTCCTTGTCATTGTGATCCACACCACTGCACACAACGAAATGTCACGTCTGCATCTAACCCATCACCAGAGTGAACAGTGGGCAGCTTTGAGTGCCCGGGGGAGCAGTGAGTGGGGACAGTGCCTTGCTCAGTAGACCGCAGTCGTAACCTGGCAGTTGTTGGATTCAAACTTGAAACCCTCTGGACCCCACCCCGGTTCCTTAACCACTAGGCCACCACTGTCGTTTTTTGTGGTACTAGGGTCTTAAGCAAGATATAATGTGGCCCCCAGCCCTAACAATGAAATGAAAAAAAAAATAACAGTTTTGTGGCTAGGGTGCTCTACATGCAAATGCGATATTGGCTACGGAGAAAAACTGTTGAGTTGTTGATATGGCTTCAATGGGGTTAATGATGTCACTGTCAAAATGTAAAGAAGACTTGACGATGTCGACTCATTCATTCATCTTCATCCTCTTATCCACTACAGGGCAACAGTCCAATAACCAAAGCGATTTTTTTTTCCCGAACGGCTGTTCTTAACCACTTTTTCTCACCTACACCTAATGACATCTTTAAAGACAGAGCTGTAACTTAAAACCAAACAAATTACCCTCTTTCTTCCTCCCCATCTCCTTTGTGACTACCTCCCATCCACATCCCTGCTTCCTGCTCAAACTCTGAACTCTGCTTGCGTCCAAAAATCTCTTCATCCCTTTGGCTGCCCTGCAGCAGCTGTTCCAGCTGTTGCTGGTCCTTTGACAGGGTTCAAACAAAGGGATGAGAACATGCTGCAGCTGTGGGAGTTGATGGAGGAGCCAAAACGGATACAGGGAAAAGGGCAACCAAGCAGGCCACTCACAGGGCATGCTCGCGCTTGTCCTCTGATGATGTTAGATGTTTTCCCTCTCCCCGACACGTACGGTAAAACCACCCATGCACTAATTAAGATGTAACCGCAGATTGATGCCTCGTCGTGACTCAGGCCCATGCAGCCCCCTCAAAGATAAACAGCGTTCTCTTCCTAATCACCCAAGGAGACAACAGGGGGTGTTGGTCTTATTACCTTTTTTCGTTCAGTGTGACAACAACACAGATGGTCAGCCAGACAGATAGATTGATGGGGGGTGTATCAGCCATTTATTGCAGGGCAGCATATAATGACATGGTAGCTCAGGTGGTGAAATGCACACCAGTTATTGTCCCCCATCAGGATGAAGAAATAACATGGTTTAGGGAGCACCTTACCGGCTCCCACTGTGCTGGGACTCACCGAAGATGACTTGTTTTGTTTTTCCCATACAACTCACACCCTCCACCCCCCTAATACCCTCACCACCACCACCTTGCTGTTCACCAACACAACATCCCCAACCAATTCCCTTTTAGCCCGTGATGCCTTTTGGTCACGAGTGGATTGAGATGGTCTCATAAGGCCTGTCTCCATGACAACTAACTAGGAGTGCTCCAAGACAGATCGGATCTGTCCTCCGCAGCAACATGCTAGCTGCAAAACAGATAGCACCTGATTGAGAGAATGTGCTCATTGTGGTTTTTTGTGTTTGGATAATTGACCCACAGAAATTTGAGGGGGCACGCAATTCCAGATTTCCTTCTACTTTTTATTATAAACTATTTAGTTGAGCAAAAAAAGTAGTCTTATCTTTAATTTAAAGAGATAACTAGGTTACTGTGCAAATATACAAGAACATAATGAAAGAAATGCGATTCAACAAAACACCTTCAATGCCTGGCTTTGTTTCTGGAACAGAAGGCGGCGTCATAAAAACCGATAAATACTTAGTTCTATGTGAAGGCACAACATAATGGCTGGAATAAGCTGTGAGCTATGTGAAAATAAGTAACAGATACTGCTGCTGGTAAGTGCCAAAGGGCTGTTAGTAAAGTGAATATGGCACCTATTGCCCTGTAATAGCTCATAATAAAGTTACAAGTGCTAGGCAACATGATATAGTTCCCCACTTTCCTCTATAACTTAAAAAAAAAAACAGTATAGAACTTTTTTTTTCTTCCTCCATCTTGCCTTCCTTCTGTCCTTTAACTGTGTTTTTGCAAGGAGTCATTTGTATGTGTCTGATGCTCTCATTAAAGTCCAAGCCACTCAGGAGCAAACAAATGCGGCCCATTCAGCCTGGTAATCTTGTCCGAAAACTTGTCCAAATGAACTCATTGGTTTGTATTGTGATACATTTGCCTTTTACCCGCAATACCTACGTTTTCCCTATAGATGGCATATCATTTTATGCATGGCTTTTACATGTAATTTCTTTTAGTTCTCACTGGTCCATGGGTGAATTGGTGCCAGGCCACAGAGAAATAATGTTTCCTTTTGGTCCCATCTGTCTATTACCTCCACTTGATCCATACCCATATCAACAAAAGAACTGACCAATAGAATGGCTAGGATTCCATCATCAAATAACTATATTTGATTAGGAAATATTTTCTCGGTGAAGACAACAATAATATATTCAAAATGACGCAGAGTCATTGATACAAGATACTAACCTCATATACTGGTCTGGTAGCAGAAAGTTATAGGCTGTGTGCACTTGAGAAATCCTTGTTGTGTGCATGCACAGTTAATTTGGGTAGGAAGATTTTATAGGTAGGAAAATATTTCAGAACACTGAAAATTTTATTAAGGGGTATTTATCTGCCACAACTTGTGAACACCGTGAAAATTTACATTTAATCGTTTCGCGCAAAAAAAACAAGAACACTCCATCCATCTGCTTCCACACCAATCATCCTTCCCGATTTTAGAACCAGTTGTGGTCCGCCACTCAAAAAGTTTGTCCAGACTCTTCAGGTACACATTGTCGATTAGATTCCGACCGACAAGGTTTGATATGAATGTTTAAGCAGCCAACTCTATCCAGACGGTAATCTAAGATCCTCGTCCGATCTGTCAACAGTGTCCAATTTCCACTCTGAGGTGGCTGAGGTTCCACTTCCTGTAGTTATCACACCATTATGTAGGTACAAGGAACACAGCCAGTGGCGACAGTGCATTGGGTTGAAAACAAGCAGCGTAGGGTTTCGTACAAAAGTCGAAAAGTTCAAAAAAACAAAACCGTGTATTAGTCAGGCGAACGGAGCGGAGGATGCTGTCAGTACCTGATGTTATCTGTGACCTAGGCCCTGTTGTCGGTCGCAAACCCAAGCACACCCACAGGATTCCTAACACACAGACACACACGAACGCAAGTAAAAATGACAGATGGCAAAGCATCGTGGGGGAGATTGGCACTTACTCCCTCACACTTCCTTTCCTCTTCCTACAGATAAACAAACACACACACACACATGCATGTATCAGACCTGTTTACACACATGATGAGGATGAGGAACACAGGATGCAGCACAGCTCACCATGCGCTCCAGCTCCACTGGCGTGGTTCCATTTTTACAAGTGAAAATATAATATCTGAGGCTGAACTCTACACCTGTCACTCAAATGATCCAATGCTTTACCCTGAATACAAATGAGTCTGGAGACACCGTGGCATCTCTGTGTGAGCCATTCGTAATGCTGGAGGATGCTGAAATTAGGACGGCTCATTACCTCATACTTTATGCCTTTTCCCAACAGTGCAGGGAAAAAGAGAGAATACCTGACAGGGTGCAACAACACTCCCAACCAGGGGCCACCTTGATACCAAGCCGTAAATAAGGTTCCTGCCAAAATTGAAATTCAACACCACTCACTTTTCGGGTAAGAGGAAAAACATACATGTAGATATTGTTTATGCTTCTTTCCAATAAAAAAAAAAACAGAAGAACAGATCCAGGCTTCATGAGTTTCTTGGAAGGATGTAATGTTAGCACAGCACAGGGAACACTACGTAATTGTGATTTTTTAAAAATTATTATTATCATTTTAAACGGGTTAATCACTAATTATGGCAAAACTAAATTAAAAGCGAAATAAATTATTAAAGCATTATCAATGAAAGTCAGGATATTACACATATAATTTAAAGAATTAAATTAACATGAATTATTTTCTTAATGGAATGACATTATGGTCATGAGCCTTACATCCCATAACGTTGTGGGCACAGTGAATTAATGAAAAGTAAGTGCATCATCCATCTTCATCCTCTTATCCATTACCTTGACTCAGGGGCAGCAGTTTTCAAGACTGCCACCAAACTCACACTGCACTGGGGCAGAGCTATGATCACAGCACCTCAGTGGCAGCTGGTGGATTAGAACCCGAAGCCTTGCGGACCCGTATACCCGTCACAACCCACCACCACCCACAGAAAGTGGAGTGTGATTTGAGCGGCAGTCGTAGAAACCGCTGCCCCCGCGACCTCGTTATGGATGAAGAGGATGAAGATGAATGAATAAATGATATAACTTGACTGAATTTAATTAAACTAAGTGCCGCTTTGGCCACTTAGAAGTCCAAGGTTCATCTCCTGGGTAAGATCTAATCCCAGTTAGGATGGTCGGCTCCTTTCTAGTGATGTCACCACCTGCAGGAAGGTTCTGCAGGGGCTGGTACGGTGCAGTGTGATTTGGGTGATCCACCAAAGGATGGATGAATACTTTTTATTTTGCAAATTTAGATATAAAGTTATTTCATTTAGCCACTTCTTAAGACACTATCATCTCTTTTTCAAAATAAAAATAAATAAATATATTAAATCCCTAGGGAGTATCCTTCCGGAAATTATGCCTCTGCATTTAACCGATCACCGTAGTGAGCAGGGGGCTGCTGGCTGGTCCAAAGCCAGGGGAGCAGTGTGTGGGAGACCATGCTCAGGGCACCCCAGTGGTAACTTAGGGCGGTAGGGGGATTCGAACAGGGGGCCTTGCGAACCCAAGTCTGCTTTCTTAACCATTAGGCCACCAACTGCCCCAACAGTAACGTGTCAGTGTCACATAACAATAAATAAAGCTGCATTGACGGTAAAAATGACGCGTTAATAAAATCTAAATTTGTCATTATAGTTACCATGGGATTGGGACAAAAAGGAAACTCTAAAAAAAAAAGAATATTCCTACATCCTCTCTCTGGATTCCACCGGTAATGTTTTGCTCGAGGTCCCAATTTAATTAACTGATCACCTGCAGCTTAATGGGGCAGAATGTGTGTGCAGCAGGAATTGAAGAAACCAGAATGAAGATTTTCTGCTTATGAAAGACCCAAATTAGTCTATTATTTATGACCGCCAGATTGCCGTTTCCCCTGCTTTAAAATCCTGGATGTGCTGCAACCATATATGCAAAAAAACAATGCATGAATTCATTATGAATCAGGAAAGAAAAAGCGGCGCGAGAAGCAAAATCACCTCACTAAGTTTGCCTTTGACCTCCGTCTCTGCGAGTCTAGGACACAAAGCTGCAGCAGCCCCTGTAATGGCGCAGGAAATATGCACCCACGCATCTTAAAGGGCCCCCAAGGTCATACAAAACAAAACAACTTTTAAAAAAGCATCCAGTAATGGATGAATCGGCCTCAGCAGAGACTGGTAACAGCTGCACCGGCTCTGCCAAAGCAGGAAATGTATTATTAAATGACACAGAAGCACATAGAGTGCAGATTATCAGAGCAGGTCAGAATTAGGGACCGTCATGAAGTGTTTATGGGACGACAGAAGCTGCTCTGGTCACAGGAAGTCATGATTTAGCGCCGACAGATCCGTCCTGTAAATCTAACCTTCCTATTATTGGGGGAAAAAAATACATCACACATCTGATCACTTTTCTTTTCTTTTGTTATATCACCCAATCGGCCCTTGAGTCACATCTGTTTCCTGTGTTGGGGCCGTGGCCCACATAAAAAACAAATAAAATATGATAGGTGAGAAAATTGCAAAGCCATAAAATATTTCTTTGAAAGCACAAG
The DNA here is from genome assembly GCA_016785265.1 of Paraplagusia blochii. NCBI lineage: Eukaryota > Metazoa > Chordata > Actinopteri > Pleuronectiformes > Cynoglossidae > Paraplagusia > Paraplagusia blochii. Next base: position 38,454 of record JAFBJS010001483.1, read on the forward strand.
GTAAAATAGACCTACGTCTCGGCAGCAGTGGAGCAGATATATGGCCGATATATTTTATATATCTGGGAGAAGAAAAAAAAAATACCAAGCACTGTAAATGTGGAGGTGATGTATATTAAAAAAAAAGTTTGAAGTTTGAGTTCAGACAAATTTGCTCTTAAATATCCAGCAGAAATACTTGATCCTCTGAAAGCCAAGTCAGTGTTTCTGCTCTCTCAACCCATCCACCAATAAAAATCTCTCTAGAATCTTCAGGTAAAAAGACTTCGGTTGCCATATTACTGTCACATATGAAGGCAACAAGGGGAGGTATATATTGTCAATATGGAAAATGTCAGTTTCAGACTTTATATCAATATATTTGTCTTTGTAAATGATGGGCTGGTTAAGATTAAATATTTATGGGTACAATGGGTTAAAATGCATTATCAATGAACTACTGTATTTATTGGTAAAGCGCAAAACAAACTCTATCGTAATGACTCTTTTGTTGTTAAGGAGTTTACATTTTGTGGTTGAACCCAAAAATAACAATAAAATGCTCCATCTGTTTGGAAACCAACCAATTGGCCCAAAATTCTGATTCAAAACTCTACAGGGAAATGTAAATATTAAATTATAATGAGGGAAAAAAAAACATAATTTTTTCTGTCTTCTTTTAAATACACTGACATTTTGGAGACATAGTTTCACTCACTGAAGGCTGTCACCCCAGTGACACCCGAACGAAGGCCTCAGAGATGCGTGCATGTCCTCGCAGAGACACCGACACAACCTTTCGCTTGAAGTAAACGGACGAACACAAAGCGAACAAACACACGTACGCACCGGGTAATACCTCGCCGTGAGACGCCGTGACCTGCGTCTCACTGTTGCGCTCACTTCACAGGCGGATCTTTAAAGCTGTGGCTCATTATTCAGCCTGATGGTTGAGTCCTTGTCAACTCACTGTCCAATTAGCATATCTAAGGCTGGCACCGACTCGTATTCCATCAGTGGGGAGGACTGTATATCCATACTAATGTCAGCGCAGTTATGCACTTGCTTTGGTATGGTAGGACTTAATCTAGTGAAGGCCTTTTGAGACGGGTTAGAAAACTGACTAATATGTTAAAAAAAACAGTTTATTTAACAATCAATCGCTTTTTTTGCATAAATGTTTTATTTATCAAATATAAAATGGCCTAAATAGCAAGTTTGTAAATATTACTTAATTTATTTTGATGTCAAACACACATTTTCTAAACAAAATGAATGATTTCTATAGTCTAATCATATGAAGAAGGTAGATATTAGTACTGAAATGCAAGAAAATTCATTTTACTGCAATGTCCAGGTCACGCCGAAGTGCATAACTGTCTGAAAAGTCAAATACGGATGGAAAATAAGCCTGCACAAAACAAAAAAAATAAAACTCAGCCGCCTTTATGCAGTAATTGACTTAAAAAGTCAATTTTTGTTCTCATCTGTCCAAAAAACTATTAATTAATAATGAAGGGAAAACATATGAAATATAAATTGGATTATTTGTCAGGTTTCTGGGTCAGCAACTGACATGGACTTCTTAATAATAAATAAGTGTCAAGAGTCAATACTAAGGAAAAAAAAATGTGGGCAAATTTCTGTGCTTCTGTCAAGAGAAGGAGGGCAATATAAAAGTGATTCGCTCTGTTTCTCCTCCTGGTCCCTAAACCTACAATAAGAACGTAGGATTTTAAGGAACAGTGCATGAAGAACTTTATTTCCCACTCAAGTTTGTATAAAGTGAGGAAATAAAACCTCAGGGAGAGCGAGCAGTTGCAACAAACCAAACAAAAATCACTACCTTGCATCTAATCAGTTTAAACATCCCCATAAAACCAAATGCTGAATAAAAAAAACATTAACCGCCCCAAAACACCAACGATAAAGGGACCAAATTATGTTATAGCTTCGGAAAAATACAACTTCCCACTGTTTAGTGGTCTTTGTCCAAAGCTGTTGAATATTTATTAAAGCAGAATATGGACAGTGAGTACTGGACATGACCATGTCTGACTAAATAACAACAACTACAACAAAAACTTACTTATGAAGACAAGACGTCCAACCAGAGAGAAACAAACAAGTTGAGCAGCTGTCAGCGCCGGTTCAAAGAAACCAGGCCAAACATGACAAGCGTTAACACACTTCACCTCTGGGCACTGGAGGAGAGCTCAAATGGAATAATGACAGGATCCCAGAACACTGACACAGGGGGCGCTCAAGGATGGGTACCCCGAGAACAGAAGAGCACACACTTTAGCCGCAAAACAAAAGCACAGACAGGACAAAGAACTGCAAAGAAGGAGAATAACTTCCATAGCAGGGACTGAGGACAGAAGAAAGGAGGCAGAGTTGAAGTTAAAGACGCTTAGTAGTAAGAATGATCCTAGAGATGGAGCTACCAGGTAGGAACAAAGAGGAGATTGATGGATGCGGTGAGGGAGGACATGGAGGTAGTTGGAGAGATAAAATGCTAACTAACTATATATACACCTGTCTCTTATACACATCTCTGTTGTGGTCATTAGGGGTATTGCTGGACAACTGACTCTCACTAGGGCTTCACTCAGTATTTGAGGGTGCAAAAAAAATGTAAAAATCTAAATTACAGTTTTTCCTGATTATAGAGCAGAGACCTGCACTCACTCTAACAACATCCATACGTATTAAATATCTGAGAGCAAATCTGCGTGAATCAACCAATTACACAGTCGTACATATTTTTCCACACTTATTATACATATAATTATAAAATATAATATCTCTTTGTTCTTAATTTTGTAAAAAGAAAAAAAAAATCAAATTAGACAAAATGTTCAGTACAGAATTATATCTGACTTCTCATGCACACATACATGCATATGCAGGGGAGTCAGTGAACACGCCAGCCAAGACACGCCGTACCCAATAATGAGCTTTTCCTGGAGCAGAGCTAAAGCTCCTTGACAACAGTGAACACCTTCATCATCCTGGACAACGCTGTCATCATCCCAGTCGTCATCATATTTCTGGCGCGCTTCATTAGCAGCACATGCCAGCCATTTTTACCACTCGGTTTCGGCTATTTAGCGCAACATAGAAAGAGTCAGTAGAGGAGCCCTGTTCATGAGCTTATATTAAGAGTGGTAGTTGTAGCCAGAAGAAGAATGAAGCTGCGTCGTAATAACCTCATATTGACGGCTCAGTCATTTTCAAGCGAGGACGTTATTAATTCCCGCTACATAGAACGCCTGTGCTTTTTACATTGATTTATGGAGCGAGTACCATCCTTTGAGGGCTCATAACAAAGTCTACATTACATGTATAAATGTACACCTGCAATGCAACACACAGATCGGCGCTGCCCGCTAACTGTTGCAAACGGCCTGCCATGATCACAAAGGAATCCTTTATTCATTCTTTGCTTATGTAAAACATCTTCCGTACCGTCGGGAACTGCCGGTGAATTTTCTCGACGCATAATGCTCTGTTTGCCCGGGATCCATCGCTCCCCGGCGTCTTCACGCTGCCATGGTATCACCTGTCTACCATGGTCACATGATACGGCGTCCGCTGAGAGCTCATTATCTCCCAACTGCAACGCTGTTCCACAACAACAGCAACGAGAACATTTCACATTCGTTAATATTCTCACCGTTTGTCATGCCCAGTGGCCAGAGTATGTTATTCAAACCAACAATGTATTAAAGGCGGCTGGAGATTCAAAGAATCTCCACAAATTAGTGGCAGCAGTGACTTTTGAGAATGCATGCGAGCGAATAAGGTCTACACACGCAGACAAACAAGCTTAGCAGCTGTGTCGCTAACCAGCCTTTGCATGACTTCCTGATGGAGATGAGATTTGTGACGCCAAATGAATTTCTCCTTGAGGGACAATAAAGTTGTGGATGGAATTGAAAACAGAACTAATGGTGTAGAAAAACTGCATTTGTCCTTCGTCTCATTGCCAAAATGGAGGGGAGTGTGTTTCAGTTAGTGAAGAGATGGAACGCTTGACGAGGGGAAGGGATTTGCACATGGATGCCTGGAATCGGTGACTGCGCATTATAGTCCTTCACGCCAAATAGGTGGAAGACTCCAGAAAGTTCCTGTTTACTACAAGGAGGAAACTTACATTTTTTAAAACCAGAATCTGGTGATAAAAACTGAAAAAAAACTGCATAAAACTGAAAATAGCATAACGTCCATTCCATATTAACGTAAATCAGGTGAAATTCCAAGTGAACCTGTCCTAAGGCGTGAATTAAACGTGGCACACTAGTGATATGTTAGCATTACTTCATGCTATATGCTAGCATATTATCACTTCTTGATGTGACAACAGCTAACAGCATTTTTCACAATTGTTAATTGATCAACAGGATTGTGGTTGAGTTTTCCCTGCTTCCTATTCCATAGGGGACACAAAATGAGCTAGCTCAGACTGGCTAGCCAAAGGTGGTACTAATATTTTAGTCAAGGGCCAGGCCAAGATTAGAAAGATTGAGTATTTGTGTGAACTAAGATAAATGGGTAGAGTATTGTGCAAAGGCTAAATGGTCTAAAATGCTTTAAAGCCTCTTCTTTATTGGGTAAATTCTGGCTTTGCAGGGAAACGGCAGAAGGATAATGATAATATAAATAAACAGTATAATTTGGACAGGTTTGGCGGGCTGGATAAAAAAGACAAACGTGTTGCCCAGACCTTAGTTTGCCCAGGTCTGAGCTAGCTTTTTTCCAGTAACACATTCTACATCTTTCAATACCTGCCTGGCTACATTGTGTCCATAAGGATTTACAGCCCTGGCTCATTAATGTCATGTCCAGGCCCCAAGACACCTATGTGTAAATATTGGAAAAACGTTTCAATCACTTTGCTAGGTGGCGGTTAAAGGAATCCTATCCTCATTCATGAGGTTGCTGGTCCTGGGGATGCACCGTTTTTTGTTTTTTTTTTTGTTCGGGTCAAGATTTCAACATTAAACTTAGTTATTCAAGATCTGAGAAAGAATCGATCAGTTTCCAACAGAATTAATAAAATTTCAACCATAACAATGGATTGGAATACATCAACCTTTTAAGGTTAAGCTCATTAGCAGCAGCCGGTGCCCTTGAGATGCATGACTAAAGGTTGTAATGTCATAATTGGTATGCACAGACATATTTGTTTTGCCATCGGCATCAGAAGTCGTGTGTTCTCTCATAAATACAGCATTGTAAAGTAAAGATTTTATTATTCCTTGCTTTGTAAGGACTCGATAGTTTACTGGCATCCATACAGCTGAAATAAATTCATCCAACTCTCTAACCATGCACAAAGGGAGAGGTTTTCTTTTTCTCTCTCTCTCTCTCACAGCAAAAAACGGAAAATATTCTGTCAGGCTTGTCAAGAGATAGGAGCAAGGTGAAAAGAATATTCTGGTGTGCGAACACTTACTGGCAGCCCACTGTATAGTCCACACTTAAAAGTGAATGTTGCCACCCTTACATACAAGTTCTGATGAGCCAGTTTGTCAGCTGCTTTGTCAGCCATCTTGTCAGTCAAACTAACCCCTCTAATGACTACTGTCAGTCAGGGATGTAACTGTCAAACACAATCAATAGCCACGCTTCCTCCTCCAATGACTGGATAATGACCTGTGCACATCAACATATTAAGCACATTTTTATCATCCGCTAACAGAAAAGAAACCTATGTTTCCCGTCATGCTATTTCCTCCTCAGTTGAGAGAGAAACACTTTCCCTTTTTTTTGAGCCGTTGTCTTGCAGTTACCAAGACAATGGCAAAAAAATCTCTTTTGCGGGCAGAGAATAATGAGTTAGCTCGCCGTAAGGGTTGACCGGAGGACAGCGATGGGGAACCGATGCCCTCTTCAGCATCAGCCAGGGGAGGGGGGGGGGGGGGGGGGGGGGGGGGGGCAGTGGGGAAGTCATTGTAGATGTCTACAGATGTGGCAGCTGTGATAAAAAGAGAGGCAAACGAATGAAGACAAGAGGTGGAGAAGAGAGACTCGTGGAGGAGTGTGCATTATTCATCCCTGCTGACACATCAGAATCTTTGATTCATCTCAAGAACGGGCATCAGTCAAGTCACAACAATCTCCTCGCTTGCGTGCACACATGGAGGCAGACACATAATGAACACACACCCTACTGCAAATGACCTCTTAGATGGAGAAGGGTGTAATTATAGGTCTGGTTCACTGAGGAGATCCTTTGCAAACGACCAAGGTCTGTCTTTGTTCCAGCAGCTACCATTGAGTCTTACACCGAGACATGTGTTTAAAACGTACTCCTCTGTCAATTATGTATGTTATATATAACTTTATTACATATATATTATGTATTTTTATAATTATGTTTATATTTATTCATTCATCCTCTCATCCGTGCAGGTCTCAGGAGCAGCAGTCTCCACCACTGCCACCCAAATCACACTGCACCATACTGCAGCCTACTGGAAGTTATTCATATATATACATATATATATATATACGGTATACATACATTTACCACAATTAACACGTTTCCATTGAAAGGACCTCCTTCCTGTTATTTCACACACTGCGGGGAAATCATTTGTGCTTCACAAAACGCCTGAAGCTTAAAATAACATCTCAAGACCAAGTTCATTTTGGTGGAGGCTTCAACTTCCGCTCAGAAACCTGGCCCGTATCAGACCAGGCTCACCAAGCACAGGTCAGTAAGTCTACGGCAGACCAGTTGACTGACGTAATTGTCAAATGGATCGTGAGGGACTCTAGTCTGTTTAATATTGATGAAGACAACGGCCTCACTGAAACTTTGAAAGCAACTCATGACAAGTCCTACAGGCTACCAAAACTACCCTGACGTGTAGTTTCCATAGTATTCTTGACACTTTTCTAAATTAATGATTCCTTTCTTGGTTTAGTCACAAAACAGGTGTGAAACACAAATATTTACCTGCTGTTATTACCCTATGTTTAATCAACATGAAAAACTAAAAAATATTTTTTAAAGAAGGATTTTTTTCATGTCTAGGAATGTTTTTACCGATTGATGACGATTACTCTACTTCCACTATGAGAAGTAGATGGATAGATAGGACAGATGGATGGATGGTTGGATGTAGGAAAGGAAGGGCTCAAGGATTGATGGATGGATGGGTGGGTGGATCGAAGGGTGGATGATGGGTTGGGCCAGTTGTTGGGTTGGGCCGGTTGTTGGGTTGGAGGGTGGATGGATGGATGGCTGGATGGATGGATAGATAGATAGATAGATAGATAGATAGATAGATAGATAGATGAATGGATGGATGGATGGATGGAAGGATGGAAATCTATTTAAAAAGCCCTGATTCCCACAATAGGAGGACAACAGTGAATAGATAAAATATTAATAAAACATAATATTATTCATTTCCATTCATCCACTTTCACCTGCTTACCGATTGCTGGGAATATTCATTTCAGCCTGGCAAATACAACCTTACATGAACATTTATTCCAAAACTTGGGATTCCAGTCAGAATCACATCAGCCTCGTCCCAATGCATTTTTTCCCCCTGCTTTATGCCATCAGAGTGTTCCCTTTTTTCTGTTCGTCATCCGCCAACACAAATAATTTCAACCTTGCCCACTCTGGAAGGCTTCATTCTGCATGCTGCGTGCAGTGTTTTCAGCTGTCTCTGAATTAACAAGCAGGAGGAGAAAACAAAAGCCCACTGTTTGGAAGGCTCTGAAAAGGTCAATTAATATCAATGGCGAGACAACAACAAAGTTTTTTGTCTGCTTTGTAAAACATGTGGCGACAGTCCCGGCGTATATAACTCCTATGCCTTCAAGCCCACTCGCCGCCCGCTCCACCCCCTTCGTCACTGACTGATGCAGAAGGATTAGTGGAGGGTGCACCAAGAGGATCGGTCAAAGTCCGTGGAAGTGTTAAACAAAGAGGGGGAAACGTGGAGCACGCAGCGGCGAGAGTGTAGCTGCGTGAAGAAGCTGGGAATAGGACTTCAATGAGTTCTTTGACATGAAACTAAGGCTGAACCAGTGGGAGCACATGTCATCTGGCGTATACTCAAGTCTGGGTGGATCTAACAGCGCTATCTTTTCAGAAGACGAACTACTGAGGCCTGTGGTTGAACCCTGGTGAATGTTATTTAAGGAAGTGTACGGCATCACTGATTTTATAATCTGCTTCTCTCAACAGCCCTAAATGAATACCTGTGGGGCCGAGCAGAGGTGGAGGCTCCATCTGTGTCCCCCAGGAGCATGGAGGAATTTGACAGACGAATGATTCCACTCGCATGTAATTTATGGCAGTGGTTTCCCTGAAACCGTGCAAATGTGTCGATTTGTTGTGGGTTCAAGCTCCTACTTTGATAATCAGTCGACTAAAGAGAGGATTCCATGTGTAAAAATGAGTGATTAGAACATTAAGAAATATAGAAATGGTCTGGAATGATAACCTGCAGAAGCAGAGTGCCTCGGGGGAAAAATGTCCCATCTGTGTGTGTGTGTGTGCGAGGAAGACGTCCCTCAGCACTGATATATATATATATTTTTTTCCAATTCACAATGGCCACATATAGGGAAACTGAACTAAGGTAACCGGGACATTTTGAGTGTACATGATCGAATCCCCAAACAAGCCATAGCCCACGGAGAATGTGTCAGGAGGAATCGATGCATCATTAAATTACTCCCTGCCTCTGTACGCATGAGTGGCTGCATTAACAGCAACTCCTACTGCGTATAATTATAGACACATGAGAGGTATGGACCAGGAAACCCTGCTTATATGTGCAGATGGGATTGGGATTTTTTGCTATTCCCAATGCGAGCGGAAGCAGCTGTTGTCTGCCAAACTGTGCATCTTGTCATCTGGCGTCACATACATACATACATATATACATACATACGTACATATATTATATATGTATATGGATTATACTTGTATTTTATCTCTCTCTATATATATGTATGATCGAACACATATGATATGTACATACATACATTCATATTTGTATACATATACAAATATGAATTGAATATTTGTATACATATATTTATATATGTGACATTGATATGATGGACAAAGACAACTGTCAGACAACTCTATAATATGTGCTATATTACTGTTTAGTTTTTAATACTGTTTAAAAATTAAATATTGTTCAAAATTAAATTATTTGCCATATATATATATTAGTTAGTATATCACATATAGTAAGTGTTATATGTATATATACAGTGAAGAATACCAAAAAATTAAATGTATGCTATCCAAACTATACAAATGATTATGACTACTAATAATAAAAATAATATTTATTATGTTGTTATTATTGTTAGTCATAAAATGTTTTATTTTATTTACTATTTGTGGGGTTTTTTAATATATTTTTCTAATACAGATCTGACTTTTTGTATGTTTTTCTTTTTACCCTTTAAGCCCCAGAGTGATTTTTAGGGCCACCTAAAAAACCTACTGTCAATGTGATGGGAACAAAGGCTTTTTGCAGCCAGTCCTCCTGCCCACTGCCAGGCAACGCTGAGGTAAAGGTGGGCACGAACGGTGTGATCTGCTCCATGTCTTTACCTGATCGTTTCCACAGAAACTCACTCAATAGATGCCCGCATGGAGGGGGTTTATTTGATGTATTTGTTTTAATGTGAAGGAAATCTCCGAGCCATGACAGCTGCACACCGATACCAATCTAACTCGGGCTGCGTTGGTTACTGATACGCGATACCAACTCCTGGTTTTATTAGTTTGATAAATTGGGTGGGGTGCAAAGAAAGATAAAAGAGGTGCAGGTTGGATGCTGCCGTGTTACCTTGGTCGGAAGTGCTCCGTCTTCCTCCCTGATGCTGCCTGATTCATGTGGGTGGATTAGCAGCTGGAGGCGTCCTCGGGATCTGCACGGATGGTGTATAATCCAGCGGCAGCAGGGCTCCGGTCAGAGAAAGGGCTGCCTTTGTGACGGGGCGCATGTACGCATCGTCTCCTCCACCGTAGCTTCTTCTTCTTCTGCCGTTTCTTCAGTGTGGAGGACCGGAGGCGGAGGAGTTTGGGGGAGCGCGGCGGGGTCACACCACGGCTGCTCCTCAACCCTTCAGACCGCGGAGCATCGTCGGACGGAGCGGCCTCAGTCAGTCAGATACTGCTGGTTGATGTCATTGATACTCTCTGTCTTTCTTCCCCAATGCCCTCCTCCTTTCTCCTCCCCCTCCCCCTGCACTATCTACCTCTCTCTCTCTCTCTCTCTCTCTCTCTCTCAAACACCCATAGTACACACATGACGTGATGCAGGCAGCATCTCCAATAGCAACCGCATCCCCCGCCTCCCCATCACCCATATTACCCCGATTACCATCCTACACCACACACAACCCCAACACCTCCTTATTGCCCTCCTCCTCCTCCACCTCCTCCTCCCTATCGTCCAGCTGAGGCCAGATCGCTGACTGGTACAAAAGCTGTAGATGCTGAGTTAGGTTGTGTTCTGTGTATTGGAGACTGATTCTTTACACCCTGCTCCCCTGGGGCTACCATGAAGATAAGCACCTTGAAACTCTGCAGACTCCCACAATGCACCGGCCTGATCATGGGTGTTAGAAGGACACCTATGATCAGGTCAGAGTCAAAAAAAAGGGTCAAAATGTCAGGGTATTTTTTCTTTTTTTTTTGCACAGCAGTTCTTTGTTTTAAAATTGTATTAGTAGAAGAATGAGACAAAGAAGAAGGCCAAAGAGAGGATTGATGGAGGCATTGAGGGAGGACAAGGAGATAGAGGACAGGCAGGACAGGCAGTGGCTTAGGGCCCAAACTACTAGGGGACCCTGGACAATTTTTTTTTTTTGTCCCAGTAAGATCTTGCTTGGATCCCCAAGAAACACAAAGTGAAATGAAAAATGTTGATTTGCTGTGGCAACCCTTTGAAAGAGGAACAAGCTGAAATGAAAATAAATTCTATCTATCTATCTATATATATATATATATATATATGTCCTAATTATACAAGTAAAAATATACAAATATTTTCAAATCTACTATATATGTACATGATAACTGGACCCCATTAATATGAGATATATGTTTTCCTACTTTTTGCAGCACCTGCATAGTCCAGGCTAGGGATTTTAAATGCCATGTGCATTACTCACTGGCATTTACTCAGCCATACTTCATTCAAAAATACTTAGTCGACAACATCAGGCAAACCAACGGTCAGTGTGCACTGTGCATTTTCCTTACATTTTTAATCTGAGAGGATGAAGCGTTTCCAGGATAAAGTGTTCGGCCTCGAAGGGTGGCACTGAACAATGAAGCTTCATTTTGTGACAAAGGCTTTGTTTTCCTGACATGCTCACAGCATCAGCTGCTCCATCATCCACCTTTCCACTGATCTTGATACAATATGAATTCACACCCACACATCTGAAGGTATGGTAATATCCTTTCCCTATTTCATCTTATATCCAGCTATAAATAAAGGATTAATTTGCTAGAAAAACAGTGGAAAATCAACCAACTGTCTTCAGACTCCCAGTCTCTCATCATCCTCTGGGGACAAAGGCTGCCAGTCTGGCTGACTTTCTTTGTTGCTAGTGACATCTAGTGGAGCAATACCATCATGTGATGTTAGGAGAGGGAGTAATAATTCCAGATAGCTAATGTATGTATGATCAGTAACACCGGTTATGTTTTGATTTCTTTTTTTACCTATGTGTACTATGATCTTGGTAGAAATTTATCCCAGTGGAAAAAAAAAGAAAAACAAAACATGTTGAGAGATACTTAATGCTTCTCTGCCACAGGGATTTTCTTTCTCAGTTAATGAATTAAATATTGCGTTAAAACCACAAGACGAGAGACTTTGAAAGCAGCACAATATATTGTCACCATTTTTGGTTAATAGCACTTCAGTAGGGAGGTAGCATTTGTTTTCTCATTAACCAGCTGGAGCTTGTCCACCAGAACTGCCACAATGTCCCCCATCACGTTCACAACGACTAAGGGGATAATGATCATTTTCAGTTACTGTTACACCAACTGTTGTCTTAAATATTTACGACGCCACATATTTCCCTTGTCTGTGTACGGTCTTTTTGTCGGGACGCCCCGTGACCCGCCTGACTGTATTACATTACAGCACTCCCATTTCCAGAGTTGATGCTAGGGCAAAAGCCCTAAAATTAGCAGGGGAAGTGCCCTGTCTCCACCACTGCCCAGCAGCAGTGACGTTAACTTCACTCTATTTTTATTTTAAGAGTGCGGGTCTCGGAAAGATCAAGTTCCTGTTTACTTTATTTCTCTGTCCTTGAGTTGGTGTATGCAGCAGGACATTTTAATCATCACTATTAAACATAATAATTTGCTAATCTTAAAACATGTGATCTAAAATATAATTGTCTTCCAGGCCCTGACAAGGTCTCTTTATAGACTCCTAATGCCCCCACGGAGTTGTTGTGTTTTAAAAACCCTATTAGCGCAACAGTTAGAATCTTTCTGTATTTACACAATGATGCTATTAAAGTTAAGGCTGCAGATAAAAATCAGAGAGCCAAAAATCCAACAATCAAAGTTATAAGTTTGGTTATGGGAAATCTAAAGGTCAAAGGCATTGAAAATAACTTTTTGGACAGGAGTAAAGGATAAAACAACAGCTCTGGTTATGATACTGAATTTTATTCAAGTATCTCCAAAACACTTCTGCTCTTAAGTTATCAGCATCAACAAGTTAGACAAAGTTCATTATTTGCCAGTTGAGAAAATGAAGGCAGCAACAGTTCACAGCCGGAAAACATGTAACTATTTATGGAAACTTTCAATGTGCATTTGACATACTTGGTGATGCTCGGCGTATGATCGGACAGACAAAACATTTGTGAGGACACAGGATAAATAAAGCAACAATTGAAAATAAGACTGAGATGCAGCAGCAGCAGCCGCAGAGGACACTGTCACGTTTCTGTGAGCTGCATCTATGGTTAAGAGGGAATTACACACAGATAATACACCAGTTTGGAAGAAAGAACTTATCTTGTTATCAACACCTCCATTATATATTGTAAAAACCACTGGACAGTTGACATCAATAATGGGACGTTAGGACAATTGGAATCAATTTAGTCATAGGCAGAATAAATGAACTAATTCAATGTCAGATTCATTTAAAAAAAAACATGCGTAAATCCTTTTCTGTTTGATTTTTCTTTTATCACTGTTAATTTAGTGTAAGACAGACAATGCTGCACCCTGGTTGAGCTATCACTGCATAGGTAGAAAAAGCCTGTCTGCAGACGAGCGACTGTTGGACAAACTACAGTTCCAGTACATTTGTTGCTCGTAAAAAGTGTCATGTTTTCAATGACAACTCTGAAGGCTGTCAAATCACATCACCGTCTGTAGTATCGACGACCTCCAGTCACTAAACTAGGAGGAAAAGGAGGTTTTGTGAATGCTTCCACCTTTGGGTAACTACTGATACCAGTTTGGAATATAGGTCAGCTGCTGTTTATTTCCTCAGCTACAGTCTGTGACGGACAGCATGCCATTTGGCACAGTCATTCCAACACCTTAAATCAAATGACCAGAATAGATTCAATTGGTGACTGGCTCATTTGATCAGCGGCTTTCCATTAGTAACAGTGAAAACCAATCCAGTTTAGCCATCATAAAAAAAAGCACCATTAAGCACCATTATACTGCAATGCACTTCTAAAGAAAAGAAAAATAATATTGCATTTAGGCTTTTATGTGATAAAACTCATCACTTTAAAAGACTGAACTGACCGGATCTTAGCCAGAGATTTGGGCCCAGACAGTTTGTCAGTCATGGGTCTGCAGAACCAGGATCAACAAGGAAATCCATGGGGCAGAGATAAAGAAAATGCAGACGGATTTCGGTTTTAGAAAGAAAAAAGAAGGAGCTGTGCAGGGTTGAGTGAAGAGTGGTGAAAGTCAGTGCAGCTCAATAAAAGCCTCCATCTCCTCAGAGATGAGTCCCCTATAGGGCAGTCTGTGCTTCTCAATTGCACGCGCCGCCAGGCACTGAAGGGTGACATAGTTCAGTGGGTAGAGGGCCGGGTGTGAGCTACTCTGCTCATCCAACAGCTCGTAGGCTGTCTTGCGCTGAGCATTAGTAACATCGAAGTGAGCCCCGGCCTTTAAAAGTAGTGCCATAATCTCCGGAGAACCATTTTTAGCCGAAATGTGCAGTGGTGTGTTGTTCTCAGAGTCTCTGGAATCCACGTCTGCACCACATTCTAGAAGCAGAGCTGCCACCGCTTGGCAGGGGAATCGACCCACTGGGTAGCGTCCCACTGAGGTTGTTTCCATGTCGACAGCCATGTGGAGAGGGGTGAAGTTGCCCCGACCCCGAGGGTTTAACTTCAGCAGACGGTACACAGTGTGCTTCTTGTGGTGTTCCTGTTCTGGTGTACATTCCAGCTTCTCTAGCAGAAAAATAAGGTGGAGGATGATGGAGAGAGCCTTGGTGAACTGGGGTGCTTCTGGGGGATTGTCCCTCTGTGCTACAGCTCTCTCCACCTCCCTTACGCTTTTCCCCAGCACGCACATTAGATCGTGAAAGGTTATGCGTGTTGAGAAGGTGCCCTTAGCCCTGTCTTGAAGAACGAATGAAAAGAGCTCTGCAAAGGAAAGAAAACTAGAAGCTGTCATGGGACTGAGAGGGTCTAAGTTGCTTTGCTGCATGTCTAAAGCATACTTCCACAGGCTGATGCAGCGCTCAAAATTCCCTGAATCGGCATACACCGCTCCCCTATAGCGGATGTAGTAGGAGGTGTCAGGGTGTGACGGCCCGAGGATGCGTTCTCTTACCAACAAAGCTTGCATTCTCATTTCATCTGGGTCTGTTATTAAAGCTTCTAGTTCCTCAGCTGTGCTTACTTCCTGAGCACAACCGTAGGCAGGGATGGGAGGACCAGGAGGAGGCTTAGCCAGAGAGCCAGCCTTGTCCCCAGGCTGCCTGAGATCCATAGCTCTTCTCCAGTACTTCATCGCACCCAGGAGATCGCGCTTTTTGTCCACAAATGTTGCGCCAAGGAGTTCAAGAGCATCAATGCGCTCCTCTCTAGAGCTTCTGGGCTGGTGGATGAGATACTCCACAATGTTAGTGTGACCTGTAACACTTGCGGCAAGCAGCGGGGTCATACCATATCCATCTCTCTCCATACGAGCATTACACTTGAGCAGCATCTTCATGATGTCCAGGCTGCCAGATTCGGCACAGTCGTGAAGGGCGGTGTTACCTTTAACACTTTTGCGGTTCACGTCAGCCCCGCGGTCCAGGAGGAACTTGGCTATCTCCTTGTGGCCCTTGTAGCAGGAGATCATGAGGCAGGTGTGTCCGTGCCTGTTTGCGACCTCCATGTCAGCTCGGTGCTCCACCAGGTAGCGCACAATCTCCAGGTGACCGTCAAAACAGGCTGCCCGGAGCGGCGTTGAGTTGGTGAGTGTGGCGTTGTTTACGGAGGCGCCGTGTTTTAGCAGCGTCTTCACCACAGGGAGGTGTCCCGCTGCTGAAGCCGCCCAAAGCGGCGGAGCTCCCTCGATGGTCTCGCCGTCAAAGTTGACCGAACCCCCGAGTTCGACATTAGCCTTGCAATGTTCGAGGAGGTAATCTACGACCTGCAGATGTCCGTACCTGGAGGCAATCAACAAAGGTGTGCCTCCCTGTGTCTTCTCCTCGGCTAAAGCCTCCAGCTCCTCAGGAGTTTTGTTGCACAGCAACTTCTGGATAAGTTTTAGCTTACCATCTCTGGCCGCGTTAAAAACCGCTGTCGAGATGTCCATTTTATAGACTCGGCAAAAGCGCTCTAGACACCAACCCCATAACCGCCCGTTTGTGGAAAAACTGACGCGTCAAAGTGTTAAATAAGAAAACGCAGGTGAGTCAGCCCGCACTCGGCTTCTAGCTTACATCTTTCTGCCATTTTGAGGGTGCTGTCAAGATGGCGTGTGTTGTTTGACAGCTCCTCGGGTACGACTGGAGCAAGGTATTCTGGGTAACGTAGTTCTCAACAATCCGATGCCTCAACGTAGTGAACGCTTATAGCATTAAAACTTACTACATTTCCGATGGTGCACAGTAGTGAATGGCACCAGCTGATGGGTCTATGGGGTTTGTTGTGGTTTTTGACAAACCAATCAGCTGCTCCGAAGCTCGAGCCAATGATAAGCGTAGCCAGAAAAAAGTTATGACTAAACTGTTAACAACTTAACAGTGACTCTGGCACATACGCACAGTATGTGTCAGAGTCACAACGACTTTTTATTTTTAACAACAACCTCCAGGACAGACGATAAAATAAAGAAGGAACATTTTTAAATATAGTTTTTGTTTGTTTGATTTTTTTGTAGATTTAGCTCGTATACAAACAGTTGCGATGTTCAGAGAAAAGTTGATTAATTATAAGTTAATTTGATGAAACAAATTTTATAAAATAGTAAATACGGTGAAGAATAATGTTAGTGGAAGTTAAGTTAACAACATTTAATTATTATTTAACAAAGTCTATGTTGTGGTTTTCGATTCAGGGGCTTCTACTGCAAATGATTTGCCAATTTTTACATTCTGATAACTTTCCGACAAAATTTGTGTAAAAAAGGCATATTTATTAATCTCCTAATGACAGAGTTAGACTTGCATTTTCTGACTGTTGAAGATTCCAGTCATTTTTTATTTATTTCTAATTATACATTTATAATTTTTATTGCCATGGTCAGGTTGACAAGTTTATCAATTGAGATCTTATTTAAAAGAAAACAAAAATAGGAAGGCTGACCAATAACATTGTTCACCAATTGTGACTAACACCTGCTGTACAGTCATTTAACACAGGAATTATGCCAGTCAACAACATAGCCATTATCAACATGAGTGTATGTCACTCTGATTGCAACAATGTGTATAATTTGGACATTCCAGCTGCCAGTCACATACAGTGTAAAATATATATTCCTGTTCCCTCACAAACCATTGTTCACTTCATATATTTCTGTGAATGGGATTATAGTATTGTAAAAATACAGACACACATACAAATACAAATACAAATACAGAAGAAGATCTGGTGCAGAAAGAAAGAAAGAAAGAACAGCAAACTAAAAGGCCTTAGCTGCTGAAAAATTGTTTTAATCGTAACCTGAATCTCTGACATCTGGGCCTCTTGCATTATAAGCACTTTGACTTCACTGGCGTAGTCAAACCACACAGCTGTGCTGTAAATGCTGTTTGGTATCATTTAGGTGAGTTGATGGAGAAAACAGCATGGTTGGTTGAGTCTCTTACACTGAAAAGATCACATGACACATCGTCCAGCACAGGGACAGCAGCCAGAATACTGACTGAAATATTGACATTGCTGATACTGTACTATATGGGAATGTCGTGACATTCAATGGAATATAGATGGCGATTTTATTTGTCCCCAGAATAAAAGAGTTGCCTAGTGTCTTATTTTGAATTCATGAATTCACAGTGCAGCATATTTTGATTGGTGAAACAAGCAGACCAGTGAAGGATTGGATTTTCTCATATACTCATGCAATATATTCACTTATTTCATGAATTCTGCCTATGCTATATGGACTGCACTGCACTGTCACAAAGATAATAAGAATTTTAACTTAATGCAAGAGTGTTTTTTAATTAAAACAAAATAGTTCAAGTGTTGTTTGAGTTTAAGTTCTCCTATACATGCAGTTAAGTGTGTGGATCTTGAGCTGCCTATATTTTATTCAGCTGGAAAGAGCCTGATACACTTGTATTTTTCAATTATTCATTCATCTTATACCTCTTAATCCTTTTCAAGCCCTGGGCTAGAGACAATTCAAGGAGTGCTTGTGTGAGGGTGAGTTACGCTCTGGACAGTTGAGCGGTCTGCCAGCCTAATTCTCGACCACAGGATAACAAGTTAGTTAAAAGGGAATCTATAGCCATTGAACCAACAACTGAAACATGAACACATGTACCTGCATATTCCTTGGACTGATAAGGTCGCAGGTGTTTTATCTTGAAAATGGAGGTGTTGGTGTAGCGGCGGTGTTGAAGAAACCGAGCACACAAGGGATGAAGGGATGGCAGACAAAATAAATGGACTAAATGTGACCTTTAGGTGGCTCACATGTGAAATAGTAAATAGGACCAGGGACAGGATCGGAGAAGTGCATCCTGGAGTACATCCATCACCTGTTCACTTTCGCCTTGTAAGAAATACACAAAATCAAAGTGCTGCAGCAACAAGGTATGAAAAGGTTAAAATATGGAAATCCAAACAAACAAAGGAATGGAAAGCAACAGACGAAGGTCTGGTGAAGTACTAAGACCAAGTAGAAAATATCTGATTTCAATCAGACTCACTGCGTAGGAAGAAGGGTAATGGAACAATGCACCAGTGGTCCTGCTAAATCTTCAGAAAGCAAGTCAGTTGTTTAGAGATACTACTTACTCAAAAATAAAAAGGTGCTTCATACCTTTAAGCACAGGAGTGAGTGGACCCACCAACCACAGTATGGTGATGGCAGTGTGATTTGGGTGGCAGTCGTGGAAACCCAATGACCAATAAGAAGATGAAGATGAATGATTGAGCCCAGGATTAATGTAAATATTGATTTAGGGTTCAGGGGGAGAGAAATAAATACAGCAACACCATCAGTGTCCGATTGGCCACAGCTATGTATTTTGTATTCTCAGATGTGTGATGTCCCCTCAAACAGTTAGATAGATACACAAATAGATGATGGATGGATGGATACATAGACAGACTTGCAGACAGACAGACAAAGGTGTATTTTCTTAGTAGTACTCTCAATAATAATAATAATAATAATAATAAATTAGTTTTAGATTTTAGATTATTATTAATAAAAAATAGATGTTCAACGTGGACCATTTATTACGAGGCTGTCATAGTGTCGTCCCTAGTTTCTCCAGCAGAGGGAAGCATGGGATCAACATGGAGATATGAGGAGAACTCATCCGTGTCAATATAACCGGAATTCTTTGTTTCTGTATTTATTTACCTTCTTCGTTATTTGTCTTACGTTTGAGGCATACATATACAACCTATGGTACAGATACACTATCTTAATCAAGTTACTTAAATCCCGCCATTTCTAATAACAATTGTACAGCCTCTTGGGAAGAGTGTGAGCAGCAAACATTTTCTAAATTAATCTGGGAGTTTGAAAGCTCACAGTGAAAATCCAGCACACCGTGAAATGTAATTAAACGCCACCAGTGCTGTGGTGTGTTCGTCTCTGAGGGCCCCCAGTCCCACTGGTTGGTACGAATGACGAAGAAGAACCAGGAAAGGGCAGAGAAAGAGTTGAAATCGACAACACAACGATGCTACATGCTAACAACAGCTTCAACAACGGCGGCCAGGTGAGTTTGTCGTTTTATTTCCATGTTCGAGGACATGTCACACAATATTTCATTTCAGGTTTACTTTACATGCACAGGCAATAACATTTCATTCTGAAATATAAACTCTTTGCCGACGTTGAAAAATAATTAACTCTCAACCACAGGGACGTGCAATAACATTACTCCATTATTACAAAAATACCATCTCCGGCGCTCACGGTTTATTAATGGCAGTATGGGATAGATATGTGGAATTGTGTCACATTACAAAGCTCTTCAGAGGACGTAACACAACGTGTAACTCAATACTAATAGAGATTTTCACAAACATGGACCACAGATCCACAGGGAACATCCAGTAGTGTGTCATCAAATATGCCAGTAACCGTTTGGACTCACGTGACCTGTGGGAAGGAAAGGAAATAAACACGGCAGTTTGATAAAGTGGGCAATATTAGTGCCGAGTTTCTATGTTATTTGTCTATTGATTTCAATAACACGGTGTGTTTTCAGCATGCTTCTGCAAATTACTGTTTAACCTGCAACAAAAAAAAAGCGAAGTGTGTTTTTGTCTCCGTCTCTAGTCTCTAGTTGCCCTCCAGCAACTCACTGAGCAACACCTGTCTCTCTCCGAGAAGAACATCTCTCTTCAGACTGGTCCCTTTGTTCACTACTTTAATCTTTATGGACAGGTTTTTCACTTGTGCCTTCGGCAACGCGTCGAAAAAAAAGTCTTCGTTGAAAACGGGATTCCTGCTGTTCTTGATGATGGTGCTCCTCTGTTTCTGCTGCTTGCCCGGGTTCAGGTACAGCGCCACGCAACAGTTGATGCTCTTCGGGTCTGTCTGCCTGTCGTAAAGCGACTCGGCCGCCAGCACGCGCACCCTCAGCCGGGCTGCCTCCGCGTCATAGTGAGTGCCCAGCCTCACTGTCCCCCCCTTGTGGAGATTGATGGTGTGCTCGCTCTGCAGGAGGTTTGCACCGGCGCTCCTCAGCCCGCTGCTTTTACATCCACGGAAGGCAGGGGACGGTGGGCAGCGCATGCGACGGCGCTGAGTGTTGGGGCTGTTGTCCGCCGAACTGCATTCGTCGGTGGATAGGGAACTGTGTCGCGCCAGGGAACGCTTGGCATGAGACACCTGGAGAAGAAAGAGAGGGAGACTGAGTGAGGAAGACAGAGACAAACAACTGGTGCGCCGCACAAAAGGTCTCTCAATAAAGCCAGGTTCATTAAAACGCAGTCCATCACACACTCCCTCACCTTTGCTTGTGTCTCTTGCGTGATGGATCTTAAGAGGGAGACAGAGCGGGACAGGAGGGGGGAGTTGAAAGGGGAGGACTCTGCAGAGGAACAGGTGTCACTCTCTCCACCGCTGAAGTAGCGATATGGGTTGGGGTCAGAAGGGGCGAGCAGGGCGCCCCCTTGGGATCGTCTCTGTGAGTTCGGGGAGGTGAGGGGACTGCTGGGGTTGCTGTGGAACAGGCTCTCCTTGCGTCGGGTGTGAGGAGACTCCACCAGTGTGGAGAAGCCGTAGGAGGTCTGAGCCTTGGGGACATAGGGCAGAGACATTGCAGTCTGGGACTGCGGGTCCGCATTAGTGTTGACATTAATACTGGCTTTGTCCATAGACCCTGAACCCGGTTCATCTGCGCTCTCTATTTGGATGATGTGCCGGTTGGCAGACTTCTGGAGGTTGCGCGCATCTCCGCTTAGACGGGAGAACAGACGGGGGCTGCAGGGGTTCTTGCTACTGCGGGCTCTGGGGCTTTGGCTGCAGATGGCATGATCAGAGGAGGAGGGTCTTAGGGTGGTGCCGGGCTGAGTTTCCACGGTAACGGAATCTTCTGGCGGGCAACAAATGAGTTTAGGGGGTATGAAGAAATCGGGGATCTTTTCTGGAGTGAGGACATTGGCGTACACGGAGACAGGAATGGCCTCTACGGTGTGCGTGGTTGGTTGAGATTGTTTTCCACTGCTGTCCACAGATCCACGGAGCTTCTCTATCAGCCACATGCCCAGTCAGGTGTCTCAGCTAACAGCTTGTCTCTGAACATAGGAACAGAGAAGGGATGAAGGTCCATTCAACAGTCCAGAACAACACGGCAAAACATCTGATTATTGTATTTATCTCGTTTAAAACTTGAAAAAAACTTTCCCTAGCTTTTTGATTAAAAGGAGTACACAAGTTGCAAAGTAAGAAACCCAGTAATGAATTTGTAAATATATAAGGGACTCAGTTTTGATCGTTTCTGTCGAACACGTCAGAAAACGTCGATTTAACTCTAGTTTAAAGTTAAATCGTTAAATTTAGAATCTAGTATCCAATTCTATAATCTCACCAATGTTCCATTTGCGCATATAATTCCTTTTTCTAGATGCGCTCAGAGAACTTTTTTTTTTCTCCCTCCAAACAAAACCAAACCATCTTTACTACACGGCTACGTTGTAAAAGCATGATCAAAAGTACCAACCTGTTGACAGTTAGGACTCTCCTGCGACAAAAGGATCTCTCCGCCGTGCGCTATGTCCACAGCCTCCCGACGCGCGCGCTTGTGCGTAAAAACGTGCCTTCACTTGATCCTGAGCGCTTGCCAGCAGGGAAAGGCTGCACAGAGCGACCACTCTCCTCTTTATATGACGGGGGTCTCTGACTTCTGAGCCAATGAGGAGGTTTTGCAATAACATTCCCGTGGTATTTATCTCAAAACTAATCTCTGGAGAGGGTGGGGGTGTGGAGAGTGGTGCGGGGGGTGGGGAAGAGGAAGAGGGGTGGTCTAATTTGCAGCCTGTTGCTTCCTCCCCCCCACCGCCCGCCGCCCTCCCCATCACAGGAGAGTCTCTTAATATATGGGTTTCATATCTCACGCCTCATTGATTTTCAAAGACATGATGTCTGTGATTCCATACGGGGCGTTCACCTGAGATCTTCTCCCCGGTGGATTGTTGTTGCATAGTTGCAGTGTTGATAGTTCGTCTCTCTCTATAACACACACACACACACACACATAGAAGGGCACCTAATTGGACTTCCTGGTGACAAAGTGATGATGATGTGAAGTGAATGCAGTGTTGATATCACTGTATTATCAGGTGGAGGTTTTTCTTTCCCATTAAAAATGACAAAATCTAATAAAATCCAGCAACGTGACATAGAGGGCTACATCTTCTGCAACTTGAGCTGGCGCAGATGGAAAAAAAAAGTGATTTTGCATAATTGTCTTCTATAGGACACTTATTGTGCAGCTTCCAAGGAATAAAGGGAATACAGACTGTAATAGGGAGAAAAAACAAAACGGTTCTGAAGTCCTGACAACAGATCTGCTTAGGCTTGGATTGCATATCAGAATCCCATTGTTTGTCCATAATTCTCCCAGAGAACATGCGTCTGACTCAGATGTACTGCCAGGATGAACCCCCTCCATTCGTTCCTCCCTCACAGATTCTTCATGTCCACACTAGCACCATCACAAACATGCCATGTTAAGCTGCCGTCTGTAGCAGTTTTGGACAAAAGCTCTGAAACGCTTGCTCTCCCTGCTTGATCAGCGAACAAAATGAAGAAAAATAAAACTAGACATTTTCTCTTTTTTTTTACAGAGAGGTGATGTTTTGCATCTGGTTGCATCCAGGGTCACAGGTAGGGTCATAGTAGGACTTGATATCCAAAATGTGAGTATGAATGCTGATTTATTTACCAGTATATGTGAAGACCTGGCATCCCCTGGAATCAAACAGGAAAAAGAGAACTTGGTATAATATGATTTTTTTTTTTTCTTACAGGGAGACAGTTTGAAGTGTTCTTTCCTGCTAGTTAACTAACGTGGACTAGTGGTTAAGGAAGCAGACCTGGGTCCACAAGGGTTCAGGTTCAAATCCACCAGCTGCCAGGTTGCCACTGAGGTGCTCTGAACAAAGCACCGTCCCGACCAACATAACTTCTTGTGGGCTCACCAACCACAGGAAGGCTCACAATATGGTACAATGCGATTTGGGTGCCGCCAGCTGCCCCTGTAACCTGGCAATGGACAAGCAGAAGAACATGAATGAATGACATTTTTAATTATTCTATAATCTGCATGTTTCCAGTTTAGTGTATGTCCAAATACTTCAACCTTAACACAGACTTCAACTGGGTCTTGTTTAAAAAAATAAAAAAAAAATTTAAACCATACTGTCTTCCTCGTGAAAGTCACGAAAAAGACTGTATATAAGGGGTAATCAAATGTTGGTTTACAGATGTTTGATTAGTATTGCTGTGGTTGAGGTGTTAGATTTTAATGGATAAAACCTGCCTTTCGTGTATTCAACAGATGTAACAAGTGTTACTGTTGTAGCCTTAACAGATGTTGAGCTGCTATCTGATTCGTCAATCCTCATTAAGAAATTATTTTGGAATCAAAATTCAATCCTGGAAAAAATTTGTAACTATTTGTTTCTTGGTAGATGTATTTTTATCTGAATAGAAAAAAGTGTTCCTAAATACTTTTGTTAGAATAAAAGTTTCATTGTCTATTTAGTATATATTTTATGTTTAAAAATTCCAGGATGTGAACATGGGTTCAATAAGTCAACTCTCCAGTGGATCACACCACTCCTAGTAAACCATCTCTGATGGAAATATAGTTATAGATGATTTGATGATTTTTAGGTTAAAATTAGGTTACAACTTTGCAAATATTGTCCAAACTCTTACTCTGCAATTCTAATACCAACCCGTATCGATATATGTTGCCATTTTTCAAAGCTGAGGTAAATGTTTTAGAACCCTATGTGTGATTCAAGAAAATTTAGGAAACAGGCATTAAGGTTGTCAGATTTTCATTATTGTAAAAAGATTTACCAATATTATGTAATTTTGCCAATATTGCCCTCTACTTTTGTCCCTTTCAGGCATCACAGACATCTCTCTTCCATCAATTCCATTTGGTGGTTCATCATGCCAAGCTAGATAGATAATAAAAACACTAATGAAAATGTGTGTCTGTGTGTGTGTGTATATATATATATATATATTTTTATTATTTTTTTTTTTTCAGATTTTCAGACAGCCATGAATTATACTTCACCCACAGCATCTTCAGCCAGGTGGATCTGCGGAGGTGGCTGTACCATGATATGACTAGCCATCTCGTAGGAGTCATTTGGACCAGTCGGTGTTCTGCATCTGTCCAACAAATGCGAGGACTTTATGCTGGATCGATGAGAAAACCTTTCATGGTATGCACACACTCCCATGATGAAGCTGGTCTCATCTCTGACTGTCAATAGTTATAGGAATACAGAGAAGACAAAGAATACCACTGTATATGTCTAACATCAGCTGAAGTAGGTACAGTGCACTGGGCACAGCAATTGAATAATTTAATTGAATAATATATACTGTATATATATATATAGTGAGATTGGATTAGATCAGATTAGACCGATTTGCATTAAATACGATTTAATGGGATCAGATTAGGTGAATTCAGATCAAGTTAGATTAGATGATAATATAAGATAATATTAGACTCGATTGGATGATCAATAAATAATTAGATAATGCTAGATTAGGTTTGATGAGATTAGTTGAGATTAAATTAGTTGATATAAGATTAGATTAGTTTAAATTTGATTCGAATAGATTATATGATATAAGATTAGATTTAATTTGATAATATTTGATTGGATTATATTTGAGTTTATTAGATTCAATTAGATTCGATGAGATTAAATTAAATAGATTAGATTAGATTAGATTAGATTAGAATGCTGGATGGAGCAACCAGGTAGGAGACAAAGAGCAAGGCCAAGGGGGGATTGATGGATGCAGTGAGGGAGGACATGGAGGTAGTTGGAGTCAGAGTAGAAGATAAAGGACAGGGAGAGATGGAAAAAGATGATTCGCCGTGGAAACCCCTAAAAAAGAGACAAGCCAATAGGAAAAGAAGAAGATTAGGTTAGATATTTATTAATTAGATCATCTTCAGTCCAAATCATGTAAATTGTACCATGTGCAAAAGTCTGTACATTAGAAAACACCTACTGAAATATTATATTTGAAAAGGAATTACTGTACGTATTTATAAAATGATAAAATAACTAGACTAGATGTGACTGGATCACAGCTGTGTGTAGTGTTAAACTGTAGTACAGTACTGCTGTGGTTATGTGTGGTTTTTTTCAAATATCCATCCTGTAATATGAGATAAAGCATCCATGTGAAACAAGCATGTGTAGAATCAAAGCAGCATATTTACTGTATGATGGTGCTCGTACAGGCTGCCGTGCGCATGGACTGGAAGTAAAAGGGAATGTGACTGTGTCAGCTCTAATTGGACCACAGCTGCTCGTCTCCTCTTTATAATGAGGCCTTCCACACCGCTCTGATTCTTTCCTACGATCTGAGCAGTCTGAGCAGATAGAGTATTGATAACACAATTTCTCAATCCAATTAACTCTCCGCCGCAGAATGTCGTCCGGGCAGTAAATGGTCACACGTAGGGACGCGTGTCACTTCACTTGACCCTCCGCTGATCCAAATTATCACAAATCAGACTAACGGTAAGGAGCTGGGTCAATTTCAACTGAAAATGTATCTTTGTCCGCTGAATGTTCCCCCTGCCTGGTTTTGAATTTTGGTTTCCCCCTTTCTGATCTCTGGGTTTGGCAGACTGCAGGCATTAAGTGCCAGTGATTAAGATGTAAGATTATTTTTTTTTATCTCAGTTCTATAACCTCGCCCTGGCTTACTATGCATGTCAACAACTTCTGGATGGACTGCCAGTTTTAAAACATGCATTTTTGGGCTTCTTTTGTAAGCAGTGGGTGGAAACCGAGAACGAGTCGCCAATTTTTTTTTTTTTTTTAAATCTAGCCAACAGCAGGATCATGACCCCACCAGCACGAGTGAAGAAATACTCCAAGTTAAACATAACATTATATATATATATATATATATCTTATTGGCTGCTCTCAACCTTGGACCCAACACAGTATTTTAATGGATCATACTGATAAAAAAGTATT
The DNA here is from genome assembly GCA_016785265.1 of Paraplagusia blochii. Lineage (NCBI taxonomy): Eukaryota > Metazoa > Chordata > Actinopteri > Pleuronectiformes > Cynoglossidae > Paraplagusia > Paraplagusia blochii. The sequence goes on from JAFBJS010001483.1 coordinate 64,851, forward strand.
GGACAAAGTATCTTAAAAGAATGAGTCAGATTTTTTTCTTTTATTTTCCGATTTGTACCATAAACTAACATTTCCCTTGTATCTGTTCCTGCTCTGGTAAGAATAGATATTAAATGTCAGATAAAAGAACCACATTCCTGTCAGATTTTTCTCTGCTGTCAAATGTCAGCAGTTGAGGAAAAAAAAAAAAAAACTCTGCACACCCAGAATTATATCTGAACACGTCACCGTCAGTGCCACGTCATCCTCCACGCCACGTCAGCGGCAGTAATAGAAAATACTAAATACACAATCAAGGACTCCAGCGTGTGGAGTCAAACGGCAGTTATTTTCTCTTCTTCTATGGTACATTAGAGTAAATGGTGTCCAGAAATAGGACAGAGGACACAGCCGAATGAAATGTAAAACTCCACCCACACAATCTGCCAGTACTTCTATCATTACAGAGTATTCACTCTTCGTCCTTTCTTTGGCTTTCATTATATTGGCTTCACAGGTGGGAATTATCCAACATTAGGGCACAAAGGCAGGAAAGACTCAGAGACCAGGTCATTAGCCGCTCAGTCGGGAGTTTTGGTTTAAGTAAACAAATCAACTCTGCCCCATAGAAACTTTTTGTCTACCTAAGATAAATGATATCTATCTATCTATCTATCTATCTATCTATCTATCTATCTATCTATCTGTCTATCTGTCTATCTGTCTATCTATCTGTCTATCTGTCTATCTAGCAAGCTTTGTGTCTGTCTGTCTGTTTATCTATCTGTCTGTCTGTCTGTCTGCCATCAATCCATCATCCACATTTTTAAAGAGTAACTCTCTCCAACAGCTCAGCATCAGTATTTAGATGGCTCTGACCTGCATTGTTCTACTGTGTAGACTATATAGAGTGGTTGTGCTCTATGGTCTTTGCTCTTTCCAGTGTTTTTGATTTAGTCAGCTCAGTACTTTGGGAGGAGCCGCTGCTCTTCTGGAGTTTCTTGTGACTCTTTGTGGATTCTTCACCTAACACGCCACCTGCCTACAGCTCTCCACCAGGACACCCTCCACAGTTCTATTTTTAATGATTGCAAAATAAA
>JAFBJS010001483.1:70159-84377 GCA_016785265.1 Paraplagusia blochii
CTGTGTATTCCATTTACTTTCTCACCTCTGTACTGGTTGCGATAAAATACTTTTGGACCAAGTTAAATGTCTGGAGTCCATGTCCAGTATGTCAAAGTCACATCAATAGGAGACATTGTTTCGCAAACATCGTAGACAGCACTATATATGGGTGCTGCGCAAAGTGAAAGACTGGTGGACAGACAACAGACATCAGAATGAGGAATAGAAGAGCATATCCAATGCTGGATTAACAGAATTGGCTAATGGAGCTACTGTCTCAGGTCTTGCCTGCAGGGGGAGGGCTCAGGTAGCTGATGTCAAGTGATTGAAAGCTGTTGAAGTAGTTTATTTATACTTAATATCTACCTAACCTCTCTCTTAAAGGTGTTAGACAGATAATACTGTTTTTTAATACCTATAAAAATGATGCTACTACTTTAAAGGCTGGAGGGAAGGAAAATACTATGGGTAGGAGAAAACTCCAGATACGGGTGTACATTTTCAATACAGGTAGGGAAATACTTCAGAATAACAGTACAACAACATCAGTACCCACACTTTATGTTGTTGCACAGTCGTTATATAAAAAATCAAAAGCTACAAATCATGTATTTAATTTTAAATTGTTTACTATTTTAGGTTGGAAAATGCCTGTAAAAGAATATACCATTTCATATTGTGATACAGTATAGGGATATTCTCTAAGGGTGGAATCCAAAAAATATTTTTCGATGTACTGAGTCAGGACTTATAGTAGTTCCTAATGTTTTGTGCAGTGGCACCAGTGTGAGGTTTTTTACCCACGTAAAAAGTTAGGTTTATTCTGCTATTTGTGCACAAACAGATTAATAAAGTTTGAGTCAGAGTGTGGCATATAAGTACCACCGTGAGTCACAACAGAGAAAGAAGCTGACAGGATGTGAAAAACTTTGCCAGCATTAGAATGAAACAGCTTTTGGACAGCCACTGAGCTCTCTAGCTGCGCCTTCAGTTTTTTTTTTCCACCCAAAAAACAAAAACATCGTTTTGCAGAGTTGTTTCCCTCATGTTGATGGCCAGAGGAAGAAACAGTAGACGGAGGAAGTAAAATACTGAGCTTATAGTAAAAATAAAATAAAAGGAGCAGCGTTAGTTTCACGTTGCTCTGTGGACTCACCAAAGTTTCAACATTTTTGTCTCTGCTCTGTCTCGTTTTGAAAGACTGTGTACTCACTGTGCCCTGTTTACGTAAACAGAGGTGACAGTGAGTGGAAAATGCTACTGACTGTGCAATAGATTAAAATCCTATCTATAATCTGGCGTCTACAATCTTAATCTGTTTCTTTCCTAGACATGCTGTAGAAATCATTCCAAAGAGCTTCTTCTTTGTGAGCAAGGAAAAGATTCTTTGTGTCTCTTTTTACCAAGAGGAGAACACAATAAGTCCGGATCCACTCCAGTCCTTTAAATGACAAAAACCACACGGCACAAAGTGGAAAGCAAAGCTTTGAATTGGCATTGACAATGTATCTCCACTAAATATGGTGCTTGACAAAATGCTACAATGTCACGTCACACACACCTTGAACGAACAGGAAGAAAGAAGCCCGGAGAGAGGGTTCGTGTGGGGGGGAAGATGGGCTTTTCAAAGGTATAAAAGAAGTTTGAGGGGCCCTGAATTCAGACGGGTCATTTTCTGTAATGAGGCAGAGCTGACTTTACCCACAGACAGTTTTACGTTTGAGGATTTGAGGTCAGTCGGTGCTATGAAAAGTCAGCATCAGCAGAATAGTACTGGTAAGAAAGGCGTTAAACACCGAAGACAAGGCAACTCTCACAAATAAAATATTAAAATCTGCTGAAATCCAGTCTGTAGAGCCCCCTGAACCCAATGATTATGTTGGACTTCAACTTTTGAACCATACTTTCAATGTTTTACTTCCTGAAACTTAAATCTGTGGCTTGGTAATTATCCTATGATTAATGTTTTATAATGAAATAGGAGAAAAGCTAGTAATTTCTATTGGTGCTTCAAACAGTACCTGAGGTCGTCTGGGTTATAATGACTGAAATCCACGTTCTAAAGTAATACGTCATCTCAAACCTTTTGTACGTACCTTTGTTATAATCCAGTAAAAGGCAAAAAAGAGAAGAAAATTAGGTATTTACCTTCTGGGAGAGTAACAAAGAACAAAGATGGTTCCTCGTTATACGTGATATGTGATTATACATGAAATGACGTACACCTAAAAGAACCTAACCAGTTGTCATTAAACCCCCCCAATGAACTGGAACCACTTATTTGTAGCATAGCAACTAAGTGCCGGCCTGACCTATGGTGACAAAGAGTCTTTTTTTATGGTAAATACTAGTTTCCAACAGAGGGATTGTGCTTGATTGTTTTACAGAAACCATGTATGTATAATTAGAAAAATGCTGTTTTTCTGACGAGCACACGCCACACCACGTTTTTCACCTTCTCCTAAAACCGATCACAAATATTACATTTAATTACAATACATTACGATACATTCAGCAGACTCTTTTACGCTTCCCATTTTAAGTAACAGTTTGAGGAACATTAAAGATACATCAAATAACCATCTTCACATAAATGTATTTATGTATTTATATTGTTTATAATTAAGTATTAGACATATTTATCCAATCACATACAAGCTCTTGCCACTCATAGATATAAACCCACTCCTTCAATCTCAACCCATCTGTCATTCGGGCTGCACCTTTCTAATGCGGATTTATTTTTAGTGGTATAAACTGACTTTTGATAAATGCAAAGCGCTGTGTGCTCAAGAAATAAAGAAAAGCACAATACTCTCCATGGAGTGGAGCATTCAGATGTTTGCTTTGTTCAGACTAAGTGCTGTTGTGAAAAGCCGTTGTGTGGTTGTGTGGTCTTTCCTAAGTAAGTAATGCTTACTTAGGAGAGGGAGCGTGATTGATTGGACGATTAGCAACCTTTCAGATGAAAGCAGATTTGATTTGGTTCAGCAGCTGAAGTGAGAATCCCACTAATTGCTATTGAAGCTTTCAGCCCATGCCTGTCCAGAAATCCTGCTCCATACCCCTTAACACCACACTCTCTGTTCTTATAGAATGTGCATAGTTTCTCCTTTCCTGCTCTGGGAGCCTTCTAATATTTGGAAGATACACGGGGCATGTGTTTCGTAGCAACATCCTCATTCAGGGGTAAAGGGCAGAGTGTCTAGAATTAATGAGAGTTTTAAGCCTGAAACTGTGCAATTAGTAAAAATAATGTTTTCAAAAATCTCCGTTATCCCAAACATCATGGGTCCTTATCCGGTGCTTTGTTTTTTGTGGAACATTTGACAGTTTTTGATGTCAGAACATACAAGCTTACTTTGCACAAGGTGAAAAAAAAAGTGTATATACATTTTTTTAGGTTGTAGGCCTTCAGTGACATCATAACCTTGTGATGTTAATTTAACACCCCTCATAATAACGTCCATATGACACCAGGATTTGAGAATCCACACATATACATTATATCATCCTTAATATAGGCTAATCAAGTTAAGCTTAATTTACGTGTTACCTTCTATGTAGGGCCAGCTAGAAGGCTCTGAGATCATAATCTCGCAAAGTGATTGGTCTGAGCACTGTAAACTGAACGAGCTGTGTCCATTCACTTACTTGTAAAAAACCTCCTTAGTGGGCAGAGCACTCAGTATTGATTCTGAAGGCTCTGGTAGATTTCATGGAACCTGACAATACTACCGAGCTGAAATATAATTGGATAAAACGTTTTTATTCAACTTTTTAAATGTAAAAACTATTTACATATATATGATAATGTGTTTTTCTGAGTATGTTTAGGCCAAGAGAGAAGGCTTTGCTAGCCCTGAGACCACCGGTTTTCCCAGATAATAAAAGATAATAAATATAATATACAATATAATAAATTATGCAATTATATCCTAGCGCGCAAGATTATAGTTTAACTGCTCCCTCTCATATGTTGCTATTAGCATCTTCTTCTTCTGTAAAACCAGCAATAACAAGTGAACCCACAGCATATGACCACCGTGGCCCCCTCAACCTTGTTGGCTGCTGACGACACAAAAGTTTGGTCCTCGTTGTTACAATTATTATTTCTTTGCCAACCAGAGCTGCTCACAGTGGCAGCAGAGAGTTGAGTGTGTTGAAATGGGGGAGGACCAAAGGTGGTGCGATACCATGTCTTAACACCACAGAGACTTCATTTATTTTTATTGTTAACACTCCCACAAGTGCTGTTGGAGGCTGAACAGCCTGAACAGTCATCATGTGCCAACAGAGTTGGAAGTAGGGACAAAAAGCCATTGTTTGTCGGATATTAAAGGGTTATTTAGAACAGAATTTGTGACAATAAATCATTTCCAATAATAGTGAAAGCAGTATTTTATGTGTGTATGTGAATGTATACACATGTAAAATTATACAATTTTCATCCATACGTTATTCATCCATCAGTCCATTTATCCATCCATCCTCCTATCCTTATCTCCATCTTCCATCCATCATTCATCCATAATTTCATACATAATTTCATCCTTCATCCATCCATCTATCCATCTGCCTTTCCGCCCATCCATCCACTGTCCATCAATTCATCCATCTTTCTACCTTTTAATCCATCATTCATCCATCAGTCTATTTATCCATCCATCCATCCTTGCATCCATCAATCCGTTCATCCATCTATCCACCTATCCTCCCATCCAACCATCCATTCATCCATCTATCAATCAGCCTATCCTTACATCTATCCATCCATCCACCTTTTGTCCATTCATCCACCCACCCATCCGTCAATCAGACCAATCTTCTATCCTTCCATCCAGCTTTCATCCATCAGTCCATTTATCCATCCATCCATCATTCATCCATCATCCTTCAATCCATCCATCCATCCATCCATCCATCTGCCTTCCGTCCATCCATTAATTTCGTCCTTCTATCCTTCCATCTATTCACCAATGCATCTATTCATCCCTTCATTCACCCATGCATCCATCTTCCTGTCCTCCTATCCTTCCATCCATTATCCATTTATGCATTTATCCACCCTCCTATCCTATCCTTCCATCCTTCCAATTATCTATGTACCGATCTTCCATCCAGTCATTCATCATTCCTCTTCCCTCTATCCATCCATTCTCCTATCTACCTGCATCAGTCCATCCATTGGTGTATCTCTCTACACCAAGAGCTCTCTGTAAATATACAGGGTAAATAAATTCAAGCTACAAGATACTGTACTAAACACAGTAAACCATAGTACGGCATGATATATATATTGTTTTGAAATAATAAAATATATAACATACCACTGACATTGTGCAAGAGTTAAATTTCTGTCCTTGCTGCCAGTGAAACAGTAAAATGTCAGGCCCATGCGGAGCTCACTGAACCAAAACTGAGAGAGGAAAGAAAATGAGCTGAGGGAGAGACAGTTTTTTTTTTCCAACCCTCACCACTGATTTTTTTTTTTTTAAGTTAAGGATGTTCGCCTGTCACGGAGCTTAACTTGTCAATACAAGACCTTTATCAAATGTCAGCTCTGGAGAACTGTAAAATAATACATTTGGATTTATTACTTTTAAAACCTCGGTACTTCTGTGCGTTTCAAAACAACATTTTGTGATTACTTCCTTCCTCACACTGCGCTCCTCTACAATGACCTTTACAGTCTGGCCAGAAATGGTATTTAACAAACAAAAACATTCTTCTTTGGGTGTTATGCTCAAAACCGTGTGACGGCAACAAAGACAAAATACGCAGCCACTGCATTCACCTAAATATCACTTACAGTCATGGAAACATGATAAATCCATCTTTGTTTTCTTCAATTTCTTGTTGTTTTTTAATGCCTGGTACCACTAAAGTTATTTTACCTGAAGAATACAATGAAGAGAAAAATGGAATGCATAAAAGCACTGTCTTTGGCATTACACTTCCATAGGTATTGTTGTAAGATTTGGTTAACAGCAGGGGTGTGTAATCATTTTTTTTCCCATCACTGTATGTATTGCATTCAATAGAGTTATTTTTGTTTTGCCATTTTCTTTGTTCCCCGCATTCATCGTTCTCATTTTATACCACTGTCTATGATTCCCTTCTCAGTGACAAGGTTTGGTGTGATGCTGATTCTGTTTACTGAACTACATAACTACCACGTTTGTTGCCTTTGACTCCCTGTGGTGATAAAGTTTATGTGTGGAAAACAATGATCAGCCTCCATATAATTGCCGAGGTAACGCGGAACAAAACGGAAAACAGATGAAAATAAATGCATACAGCGTAGAAACATAACATTAGAAACTTTTCAAATCCTTCAATTCAATGTATAAATAACACTGAAATATCTGTCTGAAATGTGCTTGTAATGTTTTGTCATTTTTAGTGACAAAACAGTTTAAAACAGTCATGAAAGGGGTGAGTTTGACATGAAATGTTATTTTTCTTTTTTTCTTTTGTGTCCATGAACATGTCTCCAATACTTCTTTCTGGAGACCCATATCAACTCAGAAATCTTTGCCACCCAAGTCATTTGAAAATATTTATGTAGCCATTTTTGAACATCAATCAGGGTATTTATTGTTGACTCAGTGATATCGGAACAATTACATAAATTACATACTGCGGAAAAAAGGTGCTTAGGTGGAACTTCGCACAATATCAATTATATCATGTCATTACGTGAGACTGAGACTTCTTTCACAAGCCACTTATGTCCTTCTGTACATTTAAGAATGATTTAACAGCCAAACAACATAACATTGCTGTGGTTTTTACAAATAACCCAGGATAAATTTATATTGATCCCTCTGCTGGATGATGCCATAATTGCATCACACCTCTGTGTCCTCTCTCACTGCGTCCATCAATCTCCTCTTTGTCTCCTGGTAACTCCATCTCTAGGATCATTCTTCTACCAATGTATCCACTGTCCCTCCTCTGAACATGTCCAAACCATCTCAATCTGTCTTCTCTAGCGTTCTCTTCAAACCTTCCTGTCTGTGTTGTCCCTCTAATCACCTCATTCCTGATCCTGTCCATCCTTGTCTCTCCTAGAGAGAATCTCAGCATCTTTACCTCTGCCACTTCCAGCTCTGTCTGCTGTCTTCTGCCTATTGCTATTGTCTCCATCTATGGGCTGTCCTGTAAAGTGTCTGCTTAACCTGAGCTGACACTCTTCTTTCAGGTTGAAACCAGGTTGATACTAAAACTAATAATGAAATGAAATGTTTTTCAATAGCCTTTTAGAAACTGAATTTTATAATTACTTAATAATATGGTTGTCAAATTTATGATTTTTATTTTTCTCATTTTCATTACAGGAGAGAAGAGACTCCCTGGAGGAGATGGTTGGAGGTCTGAAAGCTATTAAATGAAAAAGTCACTGGTGTGTGCCGAAGGAGCCTCAATAGATTTTGATATTTACTCAGTTAATTCCTGCAGATATAGGTGCGATCGGTTCTGAACGACTGGGGCTCACGCCTTCAGTGTTTTTTAGGATCAACATTCGAAGGTTTTTCAACAGAAGATTAGCTAAGTTGACATTTAAACTATTTACTGTAGTGATGGCCTCGGGATACGGCTGCTGAAATCATTAAGGATATCAATGCAAACATATTCTGATCCCTGTAATTATGGGGGTTGAGTCTTAGTGTGGATAATTAGTACATGACACGTTTATAATGTGGAAGAAAAAGGGAGAAAAAGGTCCTTCAAGATGTGTTTGTTGTTGTTTAAATCATCATTTTTTTTACGAGGTCTAAACTCCTAACTGTAGCATTGTCACAAGCACAACTTGAGGAATGGCACTTTTTGCAGGGGTTAATTGAGTGATTTGTCTCCTCTAGGGCTGCACCTAATTGTTTGTGTGATCAGGAAGAAGACAAAAGAGGCCATCGAAAGTAGGACAGCAGGGAGGAAGCGTGAACTGAGTCGAGGCAGAAAACCAATGATGAGCAAAGCCAAGAAAAAGGGCGAAAGGACCAGGTGAGGAGAAGGGTCTTATTTAAGGCAGCTTCGGAGGTCAGCGCTTGATTCGAGGCAGCAGGTGAACGCGGGCTTATTGCTCTGTCTTTTCTTGTTTTTCTGCCACACTCTTCCGTCCTTTTAAGAGCACGTGGAGAGCAGGGATGCGGCGCTGTGATTGCCAGCAGCACATCATGTGTCTTAATGGTCCAAAGTGACACGAATCATAACAAGCACATTTCCAACAGAGCCACTTCCGTCAGTGTTTGTCCGACATGACTCACATGCTCTCTCTCCCTGCCCCCTCACTTTGAACCAGCAGCACCAGATCTGGAGGGTGAATAGCCATATTTATCGATTCATTGACTTCTGAGAAAAAGACGTCGCCTCCTGTTCCTGGCGGTCAGTTTTTAATGACAAGCTGTGTCAGAGCTGCGTCCTTGAGCCAGGTTGTTCCAGTTGAATTGCTGGTGTTGTAAATGAACGTGAGTGCAGGCGGCGCTCCCAACTGCCGGGTGGGAGAAACAGCCGTCATCTCTGCCAAAATTGGAAAAAGGCTTCACTCAGTGAGGAACACTTTCAATTCAAGTCACAAATATTCATTGATTTCCTGCTGACATAGTCGAGCAGCACTCGGTGAACTGACTTTTTTTTTAATAAACATGTTTCAAAGGACGTTTCAGGACACGTGATAGAGAGCAATGGTGAAGAACTTCAGCTGTTGCAGATAGTTCTTAAAATTACATGAGTCCTTGGTTATATTCCTTTAAACCTAGCGTACACTGTCAGAGTTTGAGCCAATTTTGCAAGATTTTTGGCTCAGTCGTGCGACTCACGCTGTGTAAAGGGACATATTTTTACCTCAGCTTGCCACACTGCACGTGTGCGAACATCAACACAGGGGAGAAAACACGTAAACCGCTCACATCTGTCAAGACGTTTCCTGGTCCACACTTGTCGACATCGCTACCTTTACTTAGCTGTGTCTGCTCATAGAATGGCACACATTTTCAGGAACGTTAGTTTTTGTTTGCTGAGAACTATTCTCATTGCGTTTAAGAAAGAAATTGCGACTGCCAGCATCCTCTTCTGCCTCCTCTTCCTCTTTATGTAGATTTACATGATATTACATTGCATTACAACACGTTTGGCAGATGCTTTGATCCGTGTGCGTGTTGCGTATGATCGTACAGCAGGAGCTTTACGAAGCCGATTGTTATTTGTTTCGTTTTGCTAACTCCGGCGATAATTTATTATATCTTACCACCCACTTCAAACCTATTAAGAAGGTAGCGGATGTAGGTAAGACAGTGTGAGTGGTTGAAACCACAGTGTGTTGGTTAGAGATGCAGCAGATCTTTGTCAACACAAGAATTGCTGGGTCAATATAGAAATATCTTAACTTAAGTCTTATTTTTTATTAAACTTAATTTGTGTTTCTGGTATTTTTAAACATTTTCAAAACAAGATCAAACCTTCACCATGTTGTTTCCACACAGAGGTGTAAAAAATGAATAACATGATATAAACATCTGTCGTGATTCACTCTTACTGCTTTTCTCCTTCTTTTTCTTCTTCAGTTCACGCCCCAATGAAACATGTCAGACAGACATGAACAATCAAATACAGATCAATGCATTTGCTGCAAGACGACAAAAGGAACCGGTGAACAGATCAAAATTTTTAAGACAATGCAGTATGCCACAAAATATCAAATAAATTTTAACATAGATTGCATTTTCCCTTCTGGAAGACAAAAGCAGTCGATTGTCAGCACAGAGGATAGCCTTTGAAATAAGAAAAAGGACGACTAGTATTTACAAAATCTATTTATCATCTTAATATTACCGTGGCATCACTCTGAAACCCCCAAAACAATGAGCAAGAGAACCGTATTCTCTTGTTCTCCATTCTCTACTCATTGTAAGACATGGCTTTGAAGCAGGTAACCAGGACTGACTCCAGTGAGTCCAGCTCTGAGCTCTTTCTCACGGTGAAAATGAAAACCTGTGTCATGTGGAGGTGATGATATGATCCAAATACTACGGTCACTTTCAAATGCTGGAGCTCTCCTTCTAACTCTCTACAAATGTCATACATGTCATACAGACATTCAGAGTGGAACAGAGCAGCTCCTCCGTTACTCAAGTGTTTGACATTTATACCCGTCATGTCTGGTATTTAAACGAGTCAAACCTTCACTGTGACACAAGCTCTTTACCTCTGATTGCTGAGTTATATTCGTTAAACTCCAAATACATTGAGTTTCACATCTTAACATTAACTCCCATAGATCCCAGTGTTGATGGATTGCAATTGCATTTGAATGGACCCGTGCAGCTGGTCTTCTGAAACACTTGAACCTTTGTGTGGGAGCTGAGGAGCAGTTTTGAGCAGCATGTCGAGACAAACGGTTATTCACACACTCACTCAGATCTATGACCAATGTCAAGAGTCCAATTGACCCAATAAGGCATGTGTTTGATCATTGGTGAAGTCTTAAGTTGGGGCCTTGGTGAGTTCAGGGGCCCATCTTTCATCTGTAACCCTGCGTGTACACTGTATTTTCCAGTCGTTACAGCCATCTGCTGCTCAGACCTCTGTGAGTGACTCACACTGTACAATCAGAGTCAGCTGCATTTACACTGTATGGTAATACAGGACATGTTATGTAGTTATAAAAGTGGTTACCAAATGTATTGTAATGGAGGGACGTTGTTGTTCATCCCAATTTTTTATGGTAAATTTTTCCGTAGTGCGCAGGGGGCAGTTGAGCCAGCGCCCGGGCACCAGTGTGAGGGAACTATACCATGCTCTGGGCACCTCAACTTGGCATTAGGGGGATGCCACTAGGCCACCAACTGCCCAATGTAATGCAATGTACAGAACAAAAAGAAGGAAGAAGAAGCCGGTGGTGGGAGATGCGCGGATGCTCAGTTCCGTTTCTTTCTTAGACACCATGAAAATAATGCTTAGCAAACAAAAACGAATTTCTCAGGCAGTTCGTTCCCTTCTGTACAGACACACAAAAGAAAAGGTGACAACAACTGCATACGAGGACCAGGAAATGTGCTGTGCATGCTGCTCCCTGTTGATCACTTGTTTTCTTGTTTTCTGTATCTATGTTTGACCATGTGCAGTTTGGCAGACTGAGATAAAAATCGTGGGTAAATCAAAAAATTGTGCCCAGTTGCTGATCATGGAACGAGGAACTTTAATCCAGGATTGATCCAAGTATGGATAACCCATAGAGTGGTAAATCGTGACAACTCAGCTCAAAAACTAGCTAAGTAAACCCATAAGGCAATAGTTCTATACACTCTCCCACAAAGTGAAAAAAAAATCTGTTTGTGTTTTTGTTATTCTAAAGGTCATTGTTCAAGCGCTAAACAAAAAGATTTAACAGTGTGCTTGGGAAATTGCAATATTTAACCTGATTGTACTGCTCACAGTAACACAGCCAACCTGCCTTGTCTTCAGCTGACACCTACATCTAATTCTCCAGGGGTCGGCATTCAAAAAATTTGTTTTTGTATTTTTCCAGCTCCCCACTCTGCTGCTGCTGCTGCTGCTGCCGCCGCCGCTGCCACTGCTTGGCAGCAGCTTCTTCCAGGCACGTTGTTGCCACCTCATTGCTTCACAGCAGGGTTCATGTACAATGGTTAATGAGCTGTACTCGCTTTCTTCTTCCAGACGTAGCACTTTCAATTACAGCCGAGACTTGGAATCCTGTTCCATCAGACCAGAAAACCTTTTGTCTGACATTCCGACATGCGCTTTTACAACTTTGGGGCCAACTCCAGGCGACGGTGAGTGCTTTTTAGTGTTTTGCACTGAACTTTCCCCAGAGAACGAGGCAGTGTTTTTCTTCTTCCGTACTCCCTCTGGATGGATAGAGTCATAGAAATCACTTTATATATGATACTGATCTTTGGAAGACATTAGAAAGACATTGTTCAGCGATGGTTCATTGAGAAATAGACATACAATCAAATATAGTGTTTGTCCCTTAATCAAGAGTCATTACATGGTTTCATATAATTAGGTATTATTTTCCTTAGCAATGACCTCAGGTTAGTGAGACCTGTTAACCTGACCAGGTGGAGTACACTTTCGTCCAGTGACAGCCGGGATTGGTTGCAGTTTTTTCGCTGCTGCGCAGAAAACATCCATGCTTCTACAAAGTATGTGGTAGTATGTAATACTACTACTTACAATAATATTTATAACATATAAACATAACAAATAAAAAAAACAGTACATTATTATTTTGTTATTATTGTTGTTGATATTATTGAAATATAATTCAACTAACTTCATTTTATCAAAATTTGACTAGAACTAATCTAAACAGACATGTTTACAGACTTCATTACATTATAAAGAGAAAAATCAGGATATTATTTACTGTCTAGGTTTAGACATGACAAACACTACACAAAAAAGTTAATGGTATTAGTAAAATACACACTCTCAAAAGAGATAGGAAAAAGACAAAACCAACAGGCAGATGACTGGAGGCAGCAAAGTTAAAGATGCTGAGATTCTCTTTAGGAGAGGACAAGGATGGACAGGATCAGGAATGAGGTGATTAGAGGGACAACACAGACAGGAAGGTTTGGAGAAAAAGCTAGAGAAGATTGAGATGGTTTGGACATGTTTAGAGGAGGGACAGTGGATACATTGGTAGATGAATGATCCTAGAGATGGAGCTACCAGGTAGGAGACAAAGAGGAGATTGATGGATGCAGTGAGGGAGGACATGGAGGTAGTTGGAGTCAGAGTAGAAGATACAGAGGACAGGGGGAGATGATTAACAATGTGGTAACCCCTGAATAGGGAGAAGGTGAATGGAGAAGAAGAAGAAGAAAACTGTTATATATGGAAACCCTCAGATGTCTATGACTCAGATCAGTTTGTATTTATGAATGGGTGAAAGATGCTGGTAATAGTATGGGTTTCAACATGTGGTAGCTCTCTGTTTATCTGAGGGATGAGGGGGCAACAAGAGGCCAGTGTTGGGGAGAGGAGGGGGAGGAGGGGTACAGAGGCTGATCTGGACCGTTGAGTTGCAGTCAAGGGAACATGCTGCAGAATGTGTTGCCTTGCCAACCAAACCCCTCAGTGTGAGAGGGTTAAATGTAAAAGATTCTCTGCGAATGCAAATATAGACTACCATCTGTTTTTCCTTATACTCCCTTTGTTACACAGTTGAAAATATGCCAGCGTGTAGGTGTAGCTGTTCAGATCAATGGTGCTCAGCTGCAGCCGTGCTAATTCGATTCGGATGTACGTCCGGGACGGTAAACATACCTGGAGCAATTACGCAGTCATCAGCGTGGTTCCTAATGAACGGAAAAGGAGAGCAAAATGGCTGCTGCTGCTGATGAACCTCTAACTCTATTTTAGAGGAAATTGCAAATAGTGAAAAAGCGACTTCCCAGAAGCTGAACTTTTTGGTCAACTTACTTTTCTCTTTTTGCGTCTGTTAATCTCCAGTGGAGCAGACTCAGATGTGACATCGGGGAAGAAAATAGCAAACTTGTTGCTAAGGAACAGTAGGGAAATAATTCTAACTTTTCTTGAAGCATGAGGATTTTATCTCCTATGGTGCACAACTCTTTGTTTCTGTGTGTGTGAGGGTGTGTGTGTGTGTGTGTGTGTGTGTGTGTGTGTGTTAAAGCATCATGGAGGAGGTGGTGGTGGTGGTGGTGAGAGGAGTCAGGTTTAGAAGAGGTTGTTCCTAGGCAACTGTTATTTTCCTGTCTTTTCATTTAATGTGAAACTTGTTTGTTTTTTTTTCACTGTTTTCTTTCTCCTCCTATTCATTATGCTTTCCCACAAATATGATATCCGCGAGGCAGGGTTAACTAACTCTCCGGCGTACAACCCAACTTAACTGTGTGATGAAAAAAAAAAAAGAAACATCAATAAAAACACTACATTACAAATTGGGGAAAAATAAGCAGCAGTTTGTCAGTAATATTCCCAAGAACAAATGCAACTGCCGCTCACACAGACATGAAATAAAATAAAAAAAGCAGTTAAGGAAGCTGACTTTGGTTCGCAAGGCTTCAGGTTCTAATCCACCAGCTGCCAGGTTGCCACTGAAGGGCTCTGATCATAGTATGGTCGCGACCCACAGAACTCACCACCCCCTAAGAAGGTTTACAGGATGGAGCAGTGTGATTTGAGAGACGCGAGCTGCCCCTGTGACCCAGTAATGAGAGGAAAAGAAATGAATGGAGGA
>JAFBJS010001483.1:84551-114516 GCA_016785265.1 Paraplagusia blochii
AACTTAACTGTTTAATAAAAAAAAAAAAAAAAAAAGAAACATCAATAAAAACACTACATTACAAATTGGGGAAAAATAAGCAGCAGTTTGTCAGTAATATTCCCAAGAACAAATGCAACTGCCGCTCACATAGACATGAAATAAAATAAAAAAAGCAGTTGAGGAAGCTGACTTTGGTTCGCAAGGCTTCAGGTTCTAATCCAGCAGCTGCCAGGTTGCCACTGATGATGGTCGCGACCCACAGAACTCACCACCCCCTAAGAAGGTTTACAGGATGGAGCATTGTGATTTGAGAGACTCCAGCTGCCCCTGTGACCCAGTAATGAGAGGAAAATAAATGAATGAATGCTAGATGCTTTTCTATGCCGTCTACTGGTCAAACTCATTGTAGGGAAAAGGCAGGAATATAATGATTATTTATATATAATTTAGACAGGTTTGCTTGGCCGTATCAAAGACACAAGCGGGCTACAGATGGCCCACGGGCCTTAGTTCGTCAATACTTGGATTAATCCTTCCCAGGCAGCTGTTAAGGTTCGCCCCAGGTAGGATCTGTTGATAAGACTGCCAGATGTTTCAAGATAAAAAGAAAAAAAAAAAAACAAGGATGGGAATGACTTTTTACGGCAGTTTCCTCATCTGCTGTTAGGGTGGCATGCGTACGTCAGGCAGGGTTTGGAAATGTCACGGCGTGACCTTATTACCGTCATCCGTTTAATTAAAGCTGCATTTGCGGGTCTGAATGTATGGATGTGTGTGTCTGTGTGTGTGTGTGTGTGTGCAACCAAAACAACAGATTTGACAAGTGCGGGTGTGTATTGAAAAGGGAACTCTCAACAGCAGATCTACAGTATCCCTGCGTCCGTTCACTCCCGTCAACAGTGAAGACAAAGCGACTCTTAGTGACAGCTCCTTCCACCCACTCCTCCACACTCCCCCTACACTACACTACACTGATGACTGCGATTTAACTTTTAATTAGCCATGTGATGGTAAAATAGAATCTATGTCCGTCGGATGGTTCCGATGGAAATCTGCGGCCCACTCGCAGTTTTGTGGTAGTCTAATTAAAAGCCCCTTTCTTGGAAGATATGACCTCCACATTATCGAGCACACACACTGTGCATGTCAGCATGTGTGTGTGTGTGTGTGTGTGTGTGTGTGTGTTGGAAGACAACCTGCTGCCACCTCTAACAGCGGGAGATAGCATGCAGCATCCCTTTAATTATCCCTGACAGTTGTTTGCCCTCGTTATCCAAAACCATGCACTGCAACACGGCGTGATGGTCAGAATCATTTTGTATAATTCTTTTCCACTGCTGTACTGGTCAACAAGGCTGTAAGTCTTTGCTTTTTTTTCTATCTAGTATCGAGTAGGAACATTTGGCGTCAGTAGAAAGAGAAAGACTGTCATCATATTATACATTTCAACCATTCCAGGGCTCCATCGGGTCACATTTTGCCTGGACTTGTAGTTCGTTTAGATTTTTTCAAGTCTAGAAGCCAGTCGACAAATTGTCCACCTCTCCAGAGAAATAGAAAGTGGAACAAAAAATTACCTGAAAGTTTGTGGGAAATCTAACACGGCATTAGGAGACGGGAGAAGTCGCCACCTTGTGGGGTATTAGGGTATTGAGCTGCCAAGCTCAACGTGATTATTCACGGGGCGCCATAGAGGATGTCCGATAATAGCGGTCGGCCGATATTGTCAGCCTCATATTAGCACAATTACATGATATTGGTTGGATTGATGTTGGTTTTCGCACGATAATGAAATTCCAATAACACAAAACTTGAGACATAGGGTTCTGAGGTTTGGAGGCAAACGGGGGCATGCCGATATCAGAAAATATTAAGCAACAGTTTCACACCTGTTTTTAATTGTCCCTAATCAGAGGAATCGTTAACAAAATGCAAAAATGTCAAAACATGTAAATTCATAACACAGTAGTTTTATAAATAACTTTATTTATTAAATGATTCTAACGTGTTGTTACATAGCTACTGACCTAAAGCTTAGAATAAAATAATATTTTCATATACATTTGCATAAACTTTGCATTTAATTGAAGTCCAGAAGCATACTCTACAAACTTCTACGGCGCCATGTGTTTCGAACAAACAGATGGCGCCCACTGCTGGAGATATTGCAAAACTACAGCCGTACGCTTATGGTTGAACTCCGCAGTTTTTTTTTCTATTTTTTCCTCTGGCGAGAATTTACAATCAATTCAATTAAAATCAATACTAATTCAAGGCACAGAGGTGCAGGTGTGCTGGGCTTCATTAGACTTCCAACGATACATCATGGTGTTTCTGGAAGGAAGGTTCCACTGTAGATCGCAGGTGAAGACAAGTCCAGACAAGACTACAGACGTCATATCTCAGAAATGTGATTACACAACAGCTGTTGTCATAACCCGCTGGTGTCACTGTATAGACTGCAGAATTAACAGGCTTAAACTTCAATAAAAATAAAAAATCAATAATATTACTAATTCAAACAATTATCATGATAAGATACTAAGGTTTTTGTTGCTTACAGTCCATGAAACAGTCCATGTATTAAGGGTCAGCATTGTTCCTCGGTACTGTTTTTTTATTCATTATGCAGAATGTGTAAACAATGTGTGTTTACACATTAAATGTGTTTACAATGTGTAAAATATTTGCATAAACTTTAAGCGACATAACTTTAATAGGCAATTACAGCTATGTTCTTTATGAACAGAAAAGCCGCGTCAATGTTAGTTTCAGATTCTAAATAGGTTAATAGACTGTTCTCTGGATTACTCCGGCCAAGGTATTTAAACGCATCCTCCTAAATGCTGTTATAAGAGAGGACGCGCTTACCAACGTGAATCCAACTTCGTTTGTGTCACGTGACAGACGCTGTCATAACTGTGGCCGTTATGCGCCTGCTGAGTACAGCATTTGTGTTAGGGTTAGCTGGGAGCCGCGGTTTACTGCGGACCATGGTGAGTTAAGCTACCTCCTGACGCAACGTTTTATTTCCTTAGTTCCGTGCCTTAGCCATGCTAACATTACCGACTTACTTTCTTCCTGTCTTACGAACCGAACTCTTGAGGACTGTGGACGTTAATATGGCTATTTTTAAAGGAGGTGCAACGGACAAATAGGTCCGACTGTGTCGCATCTAGCTGCGTTCGTTAGCATCGTGTTTGAAAACCAAAGGCTGGCTGTTCGTATTCAAACATCATTTTACGCATTTTGTCCTGAGGTTCGTAGCCAATAAAGGCGTGACTTAAATCAAGAGGATTGTTGTACGTTAAGCTATACGTGATTAGCAGAGTTCAGCTGTGGAAGTCAACTCGACAGACAGGGAAACACCCACTAAATGAATGAATGAATTCTTTGTTTCATTCCTTTTATCCTTTTAGTGTTTGTGTTGAGATTCCCCTTTATTACAACTTTTGTATATGTGGCTACGTGGATATGGTTCAGCTAAAAGTCAGTGGAATAAAATCACTTAAATGGCTTTGACCAGCACCGTGTCTTCATTTTACTTTTATTTTTTTGTTTTTCTTCAATTCGTAGCTTTAACGAGATAACCCAAAGTGTTTGTTTTTAGAGTGACATTACCACACCCGCAACAACAGGAAGTAAAACTTTGTTACCTAAGTTTTGTGACCTTTGCTCTACTTCTATGTACTTCACCCTCATCATCTCTCCCAGTCTTTCTGTCTTACACAGTAACGTATTTATTTTGTCCTCCTCTGTGCAGTGTGCTCAGGTGGGAGACTGGCAGAGTGCCAAATCCATCTACGAGTTCTCCGCCAAGGACATTGACGGGAATGATGTGTCACTGGAGAAATACAGGTAATATGTGTGTATAAACATCAGATACGCCATAAATTCTCTCAGTGACCATGTCCACGCCCTATGTTATCAGTATTTTCAGAAATATAAGGCGCACACAGCTCTCTTTCTACTGCACTCACTCGCTGCCTGTTTTGTTTATCTACAGAAACACATCTTATTTTGGTCTCTTGTTTTTGACTCAAACGGAACCAAGTTATGATATCCAGATGATCTTAAATTGATAAATACATAATCTGTTCATCAGCCAGAATCCATTTTAATTGAAAGTTTTACAATAAAAGAATACAGATTAAGAGACAGAATAAACACAATACTACTATTGTGTTTGTTTAAAAAGAAATTCTCATGTAAATTAACAATTATGCTATGGTTACTCCAGATTCAATGTTTACAATCGACTCAAGTTTATTTCAATATTAAAAAAGATGCCTTATTTATTTGGAGAGGAGAAACATGTACTGTTGTCATGTCATTTTATTAAAATAAATAGTATTAATTTTGTATTTTTAGTACTATTTACATTCACTGTAAATTAGAGTTTGACACCTGCCTTTTGTGTTAATGATTTGCAACCTTTGCCTTTGTTTTTCTATAATATATTCATTTTTTTTACTCTGTTATTGCAATAGCTTCTTTTTGTTTTTGCTTTCTTAAGTTATTGTAGGCATACAGTTATAGCCAAATATTTATTTCTACCAGAGTTAATTTCCACAGTAGTTTTCGGATTTGTTTCAAGCTTTTTTGTTTTTCCTTCTTTTCTCCTCAACAGAGGGAACGTCTGCGTCATTGTAAACGTTGCCTCTAAATGAGGAAAGACCAGGGTAAACTACACTCAGCTTGTGGAGATGCACGCCTCCTATGCTGAGAAAGGTTTACGTATCCTGGGCTTCCCATGTAACCAGTTTGGTGGACAGGTGCGAAGCAGAACCTTGAACTTTTGATACTCCAGTTTCTTAACTCTGTTTGTGGAAGTCTTTATCTCTTATCTCGTTGGTTATGTTTCTCTTCGTGCCTGACCTCCAGGAGCCTGGTACTGAAGCAGAGATCAAAGAATTTGCACAAGGCTACAACGTTGAGTTTGACATGTTCAGTAAGATCGATGTGAATGGAGACAATGCACACCCCCTGTGGAAGTGGATGAAGGCGCAGCCTAAAGGGAAGGGGCTGCTTGGAAAGTGAGTTTTTTTTCCCTTTATAATTTACACACCTTTCACTCTTGACACACAATTTATTCTTAAATGAGTTGTTTGATTTTGATTCTATATGGAGATGTTCATTCTTAACATTAGCCTTTGTATAAAACTATTTTACTGGTTGCGCAAGTAGGAGGACCAGAGAGATTGCCTCATCAACATAACCTCTGTACTAGGATTTCATCATATCACATTACTTTGCTGCAAGACAGGAATATGCAGTAATTTGACATTATATCAGATAGTATATTTAGGAGACACTTATCAAAAGCAATTAATAGTTTAATTAATAGCAATTAATAATTAAATGAACAGTCAGGTTACAGCTTGTGATATGACAGCTGACATAACTATTTTGATCTTCATAATAACTTCTCTATCTTAACACAAAAATCCTTCACTTTATCAAATATCAATAACTCGGTTTAAAAAATTGTGAATTATGACTTATATCTCAGTAAAATATTCTCTCTTCCATTCTTCTATATCAGTGCCATAAAATGGAACTTCACAAAGGTAAATTGATTTTTTTTTTTTTTTACCATCATAAAATACCCTCATCATTTCTTCCTCCTATTTATGCAAATGATCACATATCAATGTGTTTTTTGTTTTCTTGCAGTTCCTTATAAACAAGGAAGGGCAGGTGGTGAAGAGATATGGTCCAACAGATGATCCCAGAGTAAGTATTGTTCATGCTCAAACATACAGTAAATGTACTCATAGTTGGAACTTAATTAATTAGTATTCTTCTGGAAATGAAGGCAGTATACATTTGTTAGTTGCTTTTTTTGATAAATAAATTTGTAAATTTAATAAATGCAGTGTCAGTCAGTTGACTCAAACACTATAAGGATACCATCAGGCATACTACTTACAGTCACTTTAATTTTTTTTATATTCATAAACATAATTAAAGCAGCCAGATGCTGCACAGTGAGGGAGGGACAGTGGATACATTGATAGAAGAACGATCCTAGAGATGGAGCTACCAGGTAGGAGACAAAGAGAAGATTAATGGATGCAGTGAGGGAGGACATGGAGGTAGTTATAGTCAGAGTAGAAGATACAGAGGACAGGGTGAAATAAAAAATGTTGGTAAAAAATACCAAAAAATTGGTATGGGAACCCCTGAAAAGGTGGAAAAATGAAAAACCAGTAATACTGCATCCTTGTTGTTTACCTGCTCATAACAATCTTCTTCATTTTCCTTTCAGGTGGTGGAGAAGGACCTGCCCTCTTACCTCTAGTCCTTTTTCATTTTGCGTGATACCTAGCCTTCATCATGGATCCCATGGCTTTGGTGTGTGTGGAGCTTCTGAACCAATGATGGCATGTCTATAAACCCAACTCCAGGGAAGGACATGCTTGATGAAAATCTGCGTGCAACTAATTCCCAGACTCCACTCACACCAAACCAGACCAGACCATGTGACAAAGGTGATCATGATTAATCCAAAGTAGAGATGTTTTACCTTTACCTCCAGCCAATGAGTGGCTACACTGTTTTTGTTTTGCTTTTGTTTTGTTTAGTTTTGTTTTTCTTTCTCCAAAAGAAAAAAAAAATTATGTAGTTCCACAGTATTGACGATTGTGTACATGTTTCAGTCCACAATTCCATGGATGTCATGAATTACACGTTATAAAAAGCACTATTAAAACTGACTCTGCTCATGAAAAGAAAATATTGTATGAATTATTATTTGCTGAATCAGAAAAATAAATGCGTTCTAACAGAAAACCTCTTGTCTATGCTGTTTTTGGCTATTTTATTAATGAATATCCCTGTACTTAGCTATGCATATATATGCTTTAAAATTGGTAACAAATGATGAATTGACTGAAAAATTATATTATGTGTCTTCTTTTTTTATTTAAGACCATTAAAGCCATAAATACATTCATATCGGTTTTTGAAAAATGGCGGCGCGTAACTGAGTGTATGTTTGCATATTCGACGCTGGGCCAATAACTCGTCACGTGACCTAGCTTGGATTTAGTTTGACAGATATAAATATCCCAATTCGTATATGTTTTAAAACCTAAATAATTGTCAGTATAAATTACTATTGTGTCGTTATTATTCCACAAACGCTAGGTTTCAATTAGAGTGTATTTTGCATTAAAGCGGCAGCCATTTGTCAAAAAAAAAAAAAACAACACCGAGGGTGTGACGTCACCGATAACGCAGGATGCTGTAGCCACAGACGCGTGTGCAGCTGAGCAGAGAGCACAGCAGCGGCGCTGCTGGCTGACTCTGACAGTTCGGCAACAGAAATAAACACACAGCCTAGTCCTGGTCGACATGTCGTGAAAACACCACCGACGGAGAGGGGAAAAAAATGACAGAAATATTCCCTGCCGAGCCTCGCGTCGCCTCTGGGTCTGTTTGAAGACACGACTGCACCTCCGCCGCCGTCAGGAACCCGGCGGTCCTCGAGATGGACGACGGGAGGACTGCAGAATCCGGGGAAGATGGAACCGGGAGCGAGGCTCAAGCTGCGGGCCCCAGCATCCAACTGGACTTGGGAGATTCTGGTTAGTTATGATTATCATTTATCAGTTATCATTTATTGTCGGTAAACGTTAACACGGGTCTTGTTGGTGTCCTCGTTCAGAATCATTACCAGCAGGTGCTGAAATGGTCCTTCCATTACCAGAGCACTGAACATAATCACATTTATACTATAATTAAGTATCAGCCATTTTACTTTATTCTTAATGTTAGGCTCTCGTTAAGTTTTAATTTTAATAATTATTTTCCTTACATTAAAATGACGCTAGAGCTGAAAATGTATGATGTAAATGTGTCCATAAACACATTGACTGAAGGGGAAGAAACATGGAAGGAGTGTGGAAACCTAAGCTGAGGAAATAAATAATCAATCAGTTGGTTAGATAACAGTGTCAAGATTCATGTCCTGCTGGTTCTGGCCCTCAAGGTTCCTGCTCTGCTGCAGGCTGCCACACAGGCACAGGGTTGAAGGCACGGTAGGGGAAGGAGCTGCACATCTGCAATGAAAACTACACATGATGCCTTCACTGTCTTCTGTCAACAATAAAAAGACACCAACACAACAAACAGGCACTACAGAAAAAGCTCTTCATCATGTTCTGTAGTGTTCATCATGTGATGAGAAGA
Source organism: Paraplagusia blochii (assembly GCA_016785265.1). Taxonomy (NCBI): domain Eukaryota; kingdom Metazoa; phylum Chordata; class Actinopteri; order Pleuronectiformes; family Cynoglossidae; genus Paraplagusia; species Paraplagusia blochii. Next base: position 92,730 of record JAFBJS010001483.1, read on the forward strand.
CATAGTTTTGATGCAGATCTGTTGATCAGGTTCAACAGGTTTCTGTTCAGGCATTTTTTTGCACCCATGTCATGATTTTCAGGTGTTAACACACACGGTTGTTGTTAAATCAGAATGACGACTTCCACCTGTTTTGCATTAACGTTGCAGCAACAAACTGACATTTTCTCAGCTGATGAGAGAGAAAAGAGAGGCCTAATCCTCTTACACTCTGGCAGCAGGGATTATACACAATCTCTCACTGCTTATGCATAATATTTCATTACAAGGGTAATGTACGCGCAGCTACGTTTTCACCCTTAATTTTTCTTTTATAAATCTATGTGCTCTGCACGTGCAATTGTTACTGTGCCTAAACTTTAGATGGTTTGGTTGCCTCATTTTTTTTTTTTTTTGCATGTGGCTCCCTCACTCATCAGTCTGGCCTGACCCTAATCCTTTGTGTGCATGTATGAAGACACTCCTGGTTTTGTCATGCAGACTTTGATACAGCATGAATCAGGTTACAGGTGGAAGAAGACATGTCTGAACAACTGGGCTCACATAGAGTAACAGAAACTTTCAAAAGAAACCCCAATTTTTTTAACGTCTTTTATTTTTTAGATAGATAGATAGATAGACAGATAACATAACATTTTAACACCATTTAATTGTGAAGGGCACATAAGTTAGTGAGTTTGGGCCGGATTAAATAACCATACTGGCCGTATCTGTGCCCCCAAGCCATAGTTTGCCGATGCCTATGACAGATTATCGGGCTTGCTGACCTATTTGCATTCAAGTTGGTCTGAAAAATTTATTTCATTTCGTGAAAATATTGTCTAAATTCATCAGGGCAATAATGATAGGCACATTGTCTGCTATTCAGTATTTGTCTTTCTTCAATACTGAGTAGCAGGGTTGTGTTCAACTAAACAGGCCCAGATTTTACACTGAGTTAGTGAATTGTGTAATTGTGAGAAAGTGATAAATCATTTTATTATATAGCATATAATGCAACATAAAACTTTGTTCTTCTAAATGTCATTCTCCTCTGGCATCAATATACAACACCTTATTTTGTATTTTTTTTTATTTTGTTGCATATTTCCTGTCTGGAGAGAACCTACATTAAGAATAGTTCATTGAAATTCATCACATGCATGCACAGCTCCCATTAGTGTGAGGTAAAAAAAATGTAATAATCACATCTTGGTAGACGCCCGTGTTAACTTTCAAATTAGCCTAGTAATTTAATCTGTGACTCACCCTCTGCAGAACTAATTTTGTTCCTCTTCATCATTGCTGCACACTTCATCATTTCTTCCTCTTGTTGACCTTTCTGTAATGAGCATTAAACTTTAACAGGGTCGACTTCTGATATATTTGTCTACAACCTGCAATATCCTTAAAGATTTATTTCTCGATTAGTGGTAAGTGGTAGTGGAAAAATGTATATGTTTCATTGACATCTTCAACGCAAGTTTCTGTTCAAAGAAAATCTGATTTTTTGACAACAAAAAACCCTCAAACCCTTCATTGTTATTACGTAACATCTCCATCCATGACACCAACCTGTGCATCAGTGTCTTTTACTAGGGCTTAAGGATTCATTATCCCTGCTCTGCCGGCAACTTCAGACTTAATCTTCACCTAACGCGACCCAACGGTCAGAGTTGGACGATGTCAACTAAGCATCGTCCAACTGAGCTCTTTCTCCTCTGACTGACTCCTTCATTTTTTTCTGCCAACTCATCCTTCTGCACACATGTGTACGAACACAGTCCACTTGTGTTCTTCGTCCCCACGTCGGCCGGATTCTTCCTAATCCCTTTGTCCGATTGGTCAGTGAGACCTCGGCCAATCAGAGCTCTCAGATTAGAAAGGAAGTCAATAGATCCAATAGTTTTTACACTAATCCAGGAAGAGAGAAAGAAATTCTTAGCAGTGGACCAGACACTGTGTGTGACATTCAGGTGCAGTCATGACTTTTAATTTCTTGGTGTGTTGGGTTTTTTTTTCTGGATTCTCCCAAGTGTAGGAATTAAAGTCTTTTTCTGGTGAGTTACTGAGTTAAACATCTGATGTTAAATAAATAATATTTGTGGTGGCATCACGTAGAGATCTGATGCTGTCATGGTGTGGTACTTACTTTTTATGTGGAGAGGAGTTTAAGGACACAAGAACTTGTCTTAGTTGCTTGGTTACATCTCTGTTTTATTTTTTGTGTTTTTGATGATGTTGAAGACCCATCCTAAACTGTCCTTCTCTGCTCTTTCATTGTCTGTCAACAGATTCAACAAAAAAGACAGAAACATCAGAGGTAAAGCGCTGATTTTCCCCGGTCAACCCTGCAGTCCTTTCCTTTTCTCCATCACTTCATTCCTCTTGAGCAGTGTTCTCCAACCGTTTTTGTGCCACGGACCGCTTAAATGTCTGGTACTTTTTTCATGGAGCAGTCATTAAGTTGTGGTAGATAAATACCACATAATAAAATTTAATTTCTGAAATATTTTCCTACCTATAAAATCTTCCTACCTGAATTAACTGTGCATGGACACAACAAGGATCTCTCAAGTGGACACAGCCTATAACTTTCTGCTACCAGACTGGGATAAAGTTACTATCTTGTATCAAAGACTCTGCGTCATTTTGAGTTTATTATTGTTGTCTTCACTGAGAAAATATTTCCTAATCAAATATAGTTGCATTATTGATGATGGAATCCTAGCCATTCTATTGGTCAGTTCTTTTGTTGATATGGGTATGGATCAAGTGGAAGTAATAGACAGATGGGGTCAAAAAGAAACATTATTTCTTTGTGGCTCGGCATCAATTCACCCACGGACCGGTACTGGGCCCCGACCCAGTGGTTGGGGATCCCTGCTCTTGAGCATTCCTTCAAATGTCACTTCCAGTCAGCTGCTGTATAGCTGTTTTTGTTCTGCTCCTTCTCCCGCTATAGATGCCCTCCCCATTTGGAGCTGGTCCAGGCCAGGAGAAAAAGATTGGCCACAGAAGAGTGGATGCCTCTGGGGAGACAACCTACAAGAAGGTCAAACCTACTCCCCGCTTCTTCTTCCTTCTGTCTGCCTCTCACTTGATGGAAGACTCACATTGTTCTCCTGTGCCCCCCCCCCAGACCACCTCCTCAGCTCTGAAAGGAGCCATCCAGCTGGGCATCGGTTACACAGTGGGCAACCTCAGCTCCAAACCTGAGAGAGACGTGCTGATGCAAGACTTCTACGTAGTCGAGAGCATATTCTTCCCAAAGTAAGGACAGACTTCATATCAATGTCCACGCATGTTTGCATGAAGGACGTGTCTTACATAACCTGACGTTTGTTTTTTTCAATTTGTGATGAACCACGCAGTGAAGGCAGTAACCTGACCCCGGCCCACCACTTCCCAGACTTCAGGTTTAAAACCTACGCCCCCGTGGCCTTCAGATACTTCAGGGAGCTGTTCGGGATTCGACCGGATGACTACCTGGTGGGAGATTTGTTCTCTTTGACCGTGGGGTTCGTTTATTTCTCGGGTGAAGTAGTGAAGAGCGAAGATGGGCAGATAGAAAGTCATGGATGTGGTGAGGTGCACTCGTCATCCAGCAGAACACGTGCGCTTGCCTGCAGCAGCGTACAGTGTTCTCAGCCGTGCATTTAAGCTCACGCTCGGCCTGTGTTAGAAGATTACTGAGGGTAAAGCTGTCTTTTTTTAAACACAGCGGAGGAGGACAGCGGCAGACAGTCGCAGAGTCCATTGTGTCGTGACTTTGTGTTCACTAGCTAAACTAACTTACCCAAAGCCTCAGATTAAGGAACCCAATCAGCACAGGGGCAACTAGAGATGTTGGAGGGAGTGTGGTCTTCATCAATAATCACTCCCCGTGTCTCTGTCCTCTCTCCAGTATTCTCTGTGTAATGAGCCGCTCATCGAGTTGACAAACCCAGGAGCGAGCGGCTCCATATTCTACGTGACCCGTGATGATGAGTTCATCATCAAGACTGTGCAGCACAAAGAGGCTGAGTTTCTGCAGAAGCTCCTTCCTGGATATTACATGGTAATAACCATCCTCAACAGTCATTGCTGTTCTGTTAATTCCAGCTCTTTATTATTATTATTATTACATTATTGTAAGAAAAAACAGCCACTAGGGGGCACAAGCCAGTGTTTTTTTTTAGTGCCAGTCAGGAATGGCATCCGGTGTAAAAATTTGGCCAAATCAAGACAACAAAATGAATTCTATACCGAGGAGATGGAAATTGTCGCTGTAGCAACCCCTTAAAACGGGACAAGCGGAAGGAAATAAAGACATTATTGTAAAAAAGATTATAGAAAGCAAATATGGCTAAGGAATGTTATAGGTCACAGATTATTGTAACTAAAAACTGCAATTTTAGCCAGAAATATTAAAAAAAAATGTGAAAAAATGTTAACTGTAGTTTTTTCCAAATCAATGCTTGACAAAAATAAACGAAAACGCTAGCTCAAAGAATAAAATGTATTTATCAATAGAATATTAAAAAATACTCATTAAATTGGAACATCATGCTGTAAGGACTTTGGTAATTAAATTTTATTCATATAGCCCACATTTACAAAACACAGTTTGTCTCACAGGGCTGCACAGGGTTGGTAACATCCTCTGTCCTTAGACCGTCAGCCAGGGTAAGGAAAAAACTACCGTAAAAACCCTTGTAGCAGGGAAAAAAAGAAAAAGGTAGAAACCTTAGGGAGAAGCCACAGGTGACCATTTAATCTAAATGGTATATAATGGTGCATAACTATTTCACCGTTTTTGAGGCAGACACTTAGTTGTAGGTCTGTTATTCATCTTTGACTTCAATGACTCCTCTTCAGAACCTGAACCAGAACCCCAGAACCCTGCTGCCAAAGTTTTACGGCCTCTACTGTGTCCAGTGTGGAGGGAAAAACATCAGGGTGGTCGTCATGAACAACATCCTGCCACGTTCCGTGCGCATGCACCTCAAGTTTGACCTGAAGGGATCAACGTACAAGAGGCGAGCTTCCAAGAAGGAAAGAGAGAAGTCCAAACCCACGTTTAAAGACCTGGACTTCATGACTGACATCCCAGATGGACTCATCCTGGACCAGGACACTTTTGGGGCTCTGGTCAAAACCCTGCAGAGAGACTGTCTCGTAAGAAATAACCTGAAGAATGAACATAAGCAGTGTTGAGTTTGTGTGAATTCAAACTGAAAGACAAACTTAACCTTTCACTCATCTTGGTCGTCCCTTTTGTCCTCTGTGTTCTATGTCAGGTCCTCGAGAGTTTCAAGATCATGGACTACAGTCTGCTTCTGGGTGTCCACAATAAAACCCAGGCACAAAGAGATTCTCAATCCCAGGGTTCACCTGCAGGGGGAGGCGATGAGAAGAAGCCTGCGGGACAGAGAGCCTTATATTCCACTGCCATGGAGTCCATACAGGGAGGCTCGGCCTGCAGGGACACATTGGACCAAGATGACACGTACGCCACTGAGACCGTGTTTCAAACGTCTGTCTTTTGGAAATACTTTCATTTTAATGTTCTGTTTTCTTCTTCTGTGTAGCATGGGTGGCATTCCTGCCATTAGTAGTAAGGGAGATCGCCTCCTGCTGTTCATTGGAATTATTGATATTCTGCAGTCCTACAGGTAAGATGGAAATAGATTTTTCACAGTATGTATATACTGTAAATATATGTATATATATAGAGAGAGGATGACATTTACAGAGCAGCTATGATTGATCACTATCTGGGTGGATCAATAACCCAAAATATGACAAAAATAGAATTTTTTAAGACAAATTTTTTAAATGACTAATTCACTACATTCACATTTAAAAGTTTATGTTGTGTCACCATGCAACAGGAGAGCCAACTGAAATTAGGTCCAAAAAATTCAATAGTGTTTTAGTTGTATACCCTGGAAAAAATTATTTAGAGTCAGTTGAGTGAGTTTTTTTTTTTTCTTAAATTGAAATTATAGTTATGCAGGGTAGGCTGTAAGATGAACACAATAAGTGTTTTATCTATCTCCTTACCACGTAATATTAAGATCATTAAAATAGAAGAGTTACATTAGGCTTACTGTGAAGAGTTTGTCACAAAAACCCCTGTCCAATTTTATGGCAAAGCATTTTATGCAGAACTAGCTTCTTCGGGGCGTAATAGAATTGTAGTTCTTGACCAATAGAGTGGCAGATTGATCTCAACTGTCCAGCAACACGGCTACCTCCATGGTTTTACTTTACCAAAGGTAGTACCTTAAACTTGTCAAGATTGATTTAAAATTTTTCCGATATTCATTCCATTATTGTCTGAACACATAATTGATGCTTATATTGACCGATACCAAAATACGCCAAAGTTGCTGGAAAACAGGTATGCTCAGAACCCTATATGTGATTCCATTAGATTTGGCAAAACCAATATTATGTGTTATCAGTTTTTACTTTTTTTTTTTTTACAAAAAAACAGTTTTTCTCTTTTATAATATCACATAATTATGCTACTAACAGACCAATACAATTGGGCGACTGGTATTACAGGCGATAGACAACCCTACTTTACCTATGATTGTAACAAAGAATTACGACAAAATAATGCAGCTTAAATTTTAAGCTTAGAAATTATTAAAATTTGTAATAAAAATGTAATGCTTGGCAATTTGATGCAGAAGTTCTTGGTCAGTTACTGGAAACACTTTTTTTTTTTTTTTGATTTACGTAAAGTTGAGATGTTGGCCAACAGGCGGAGCTCTAAGTCAAGAATGAAAAACAGAAAATATTATTTGCTTTATTCTTACTCTTCTTACTCTTACTTTAAAATAAAAATCATAAATCACATCAAACCTGCTGTAAACAGTCCACAAAGACATACAGAGGTCTAATAAAGATGTCCACTCTCCCAGTGAGACGGCGTCTTTGAGTCCGTCCACAGTTGCCAAGTAACCGCAGTAAGTTTTTGAATGAGATTAATGACTTAATTAAATCCTGTCTGACAGGCTGATTAAGAAACTGGAGCACTCCTGGAAGTCTCTCATCCATGATGGGGTGAGTCGATGTCACGCAGCTGCTGGCTAATCATTCCAAAAACAAACCCCAGTCAATTACATCAGATCATTTTGCCACGCAGACGTTAACGTGGCGGTTACACTATATCATGAAGTAGAGTTGTACTCAGGACGTTTCCATGAATCTCAGCATCTCTCTCCTCCATAGGACACCGTGTCGGTCCACAGGCCTTCGTTCTACGCCGAGAGATTCTACAAGTTCTGCAGCTCTATCGTGTTCAGGAAGAGTAGCTGTAAGTCTCCATGAAGAAGACTATAATGATAATAATGTCAAATGTAAGTGTGACCTAAAATGTTCTTCATCAGCCCTGAGGTCCTCCCCATCCAAGAGGGGAAGAGGGGCATTCTGTACGTCCAAATCCAGCGCGGGAAACAGCTTAGCGGGACAGCGACCATCCCTGAGTGATGAAAGACAGGAAAACCTGGAGAATCTGCGAGGCGCTCGCAGCTTCCCCCTGCTGGAGGACAATGGTAGGTTTTCTTTTAGATAGATAGATAGATGCTGAGATTCTCTTTAGGAGAGACAAGGATGGACAGGATCAGGAATGAGGTGATTAGAGGGACAACACAGACAGGAAGGTTTGGAGAAAAAGCTAGAGAAGACAGATTGAGATGGTTTGGACATGTTCAGAGGAGGGACAGTGGATACATTGGTAGAGGAAGGATTCTAGAGATGGAGCTACCAGGTAGGAGACAAAGAGGAGATTGATGGATGCAGTGAGGGAGGACATGGAGGTAGTTGAAAAAGGGACACGCTGAAAGGAGAAGATACCAGACATACTAATATAAGCTCATCTGAACCTTCTTTGTCAACTTCCCCTCACAGGCAGAGATCCTCCCTGCACTCCTCCTTCATTTGAAGATGCCACCACTGCATCCATTGCCACCACACTGTCTTCAAACAACTCCCTACCCACAACCCCCTTCGACACCCCGGAGCACCCGCGATTTAAGAAACAAATGAACTCCCCCAGTCTGGTCAGGTATGAATGAAAAAAGAAAAAAAAGAAATTCAGGTGTGACTGTGGATGGCTGGATTTAATGTGTGATACAGATTCCACAACCTGGAGTATCTTGATAAAAAGTTATTAATATAAACATAAAAACTATGTATAGAGATTCATAAAAACTCACAATAAGTTATATATTGTAAGTTGTTGTTTGATGTTTTGGTAGGATATGATGTTTGGATGTAAGGAAAATTATTTCTTTTCTTAATTTAGATATTTTCTATTTTAGTAAAGATTTACAGATATCTGTTAATATAGTATGTTTAGGCATTTTCTGTGGCTTCCAAACTTTTTGGGAATTTTGCAGCTGATTTTCCGACCTGACATCATGACAAATTAAATTGAAAATTGTCAAATTATCCAAATACCATTTTTAATGAACCAAAATCAATAATCAATAATTTGGATGGAGTCAAACCTGAGGTGGGAATCTCCATGTTTGGTTAAAGAAGCTATTTTTTTACATTTTGTGTTTTTCCAGATCACAGAAGCAGATAGTTGAGGTTCATGAGGAACGGCAGGACACCATTACAGTGGAGGTTGAACTAAGGTCTGTATAAGATTAAAGTCCAACCACAGTGGTCTATGCAAGAGTCTCTAACATGTCTTTGTGTTTTCACTATTTAGCAAAGTCCCACACAGCACGGAGCTCACTCAGATGACGGAGACAACCTCCTCCAGTCACGTCCCCTCCGATCATCAGCCTTCGTCCACTCCTCCGTCCTCAGCTGCTTCGCCCTCTTCCCTTGTCTGTCCCACCTCTCTGGCTCAGTCGGCTGAAAAGTCATCGTCCATCTGTCCGTCCTCTCAGCCGCTCACCTCTCCCACAACTGCTCAGTCTTCCACACAGTCTCATTGTGTTGCACAATCCACACCTCCCGCCTCCTCCTCCACCTCCTCGGTGCTTTCTCCCGCCTCGGCGTTCACTCCCATCTGCCCGGCCTCACCTCAGAGCTCCTCTCACCATCTCCCTTCCACGCCTCCCAGCTCTGTTCCTCCCAGCCCGCAGGTTTCTCAGCAGCCTCCGGGTTCCACCTCCTCCGGCAATCAGCTGTCTGTGTCCAGCAGCCACAACTCTCTGGATGGAGAAGTGCAGGTGTCCGACATATACTTTGTGAGTCTTTTTTTATTTTTGTTCCACGTCTCTCCTTCCAGATTATAGCTTCAAGAACACTATATTTACCTATACAGCGGTAAATAATTGAGGGAATTGTCTTTGTGTCGTTCCTGATGTCCCAGTGGCCGAGTCAGGACAGCGTGGTAGAGTTATGATGGTGAGGAGCTTGTTGAGTTGTGCACGTGCTTCAGGGACACATGCTTGTGGCTGAAAAGTTTTAAAAAAAATGTTAAACCTGAAGCACAACACTGCCATCTATCATAACTCATGCTTTTTGACTGTGCCAGTGAAACAGTGGGCCTGACTCTCCTGTATATTTACAAACCACCCAAGAAAAGTTGATACAATATCCCAAAAATGTGGTCTCAAAAAACAACAGAAGACATGTTTTCCACTGAAACTTCTTCAGTTTCACTGAGGAAAGTGCCAGGCCACATTGTGCAAAACTTTGCAAACGCATGACTTTGTAGAATGTGTGTGTGTGTCTCTGTGCCTGACTGGCCTGCCTGCGGTCCAGATTTGTCACTGGTCGAAATGATATACAGAAAACATGGCCCAAAAAATGTAGTTTGTTTCTGGTAACAGGAAATACTAATCTACGAAATGGATTTGAAGTTGGATTTTTAAAAAATAAAATAACACCAAGACCCTGCATTATGACCAGTGGCTACGGCCATGTTTGTGCAAATGGTAAAACATTAGTTTTTGTATTTTATTTGACAACTTTAATGTGTTGAAACAGAGAATGATGACGCACATCGCTTACACTAAATATTGATAGGAAATTGGTCAGCAATTCCTATGCCAGATATACCAGAAACACACTTTATATCTTTTTTGTCACCTTATAAAAAAAGGAAGGATCAAAAAGACTAATGGGCAGCTCCAACCTAAATCACAGCTCATGTGATGCATGTTAAAGCTTGATGTTCCATCTATGACCTAAAATTTTGTCAGTAAAAATACTTAAACAATTCCTCTTTGTTTTAGCAAAAAAAACCTTTTTTTTTCAAAATTTTAGGGAGCGTCCCAACTTTTTTTGATTTGTAGGATTCTCATTCACTGCTCTGTAACTGACACATGTCTGTCTGTCATTCATGAACTAACAGATTTTCATGATTCTACTCTCCCTCCAGTGTTTCTCCCCTCTCTCTCTTTCCAGCTACTGCCATCTCTACTGTGCATCATTTCTTACATTTGTTTCTTTCTTTTCTTTTCCTGTCGACGTTTCCAAACATCCTTTCTTTCTGTCTCCGTCTGTGTCCGTCCATCAGTATGCAGATGGCAGATATTGGGTGTACTCTCCAGTTCTTGGCCGTCGTAAGCTAAACTCTAGCTCAAGTTACAGCGTAAGTCACCTGTAGTGTAGTCCAGGCATGGGCAAACTAAGGCCCGGGGGCTGGATGCGGCCCGTAGAGTTTATTAAGGCGGCCCGCCAACCTTGTCGAAATTAAATAATTGATTTAAATTATCATTATACTTCTGCCCCTTCACTGCATTTCCACAGTTAAAAATGTGGGAGCTTATGTTTTTTACATGTCCTCTGTGTCCAATTTAGGACAGTTTGAGTCAAAATGTTTGCCCACACCTGGTGTACGCAGTCATATGGAAGTCAGGGGACAATAACAGTGCCACTCCTGACAGTTCTTACATTAGCACTTGGGTAAAAGATAGAAAAAAAAATGTATCAACAGCACAATATCGATTCAAACTTTATGATGTTATTTCTTATAATTATTTGTTCTTTTTGTTTTGTTGCCATCCTTTTTCATTGTTTCTTTTTCTGTCTTCCATCTTTCACACTTTTATTATTCAGTCATTTGCTTTTTCATTCAGACAGTTTTATTCAAGTCTGTTGCTTGAGTTGAGGCTATTGAACTATGATTTTAGAATTTTAAAAACAACACTTTAGTCTGGCCTTAGACTTTTATTATTAAATATTATTGTGGAACAATATCAGTAGTGTTGCTTCCTGTATTTGTTATTGTTTATTGCATTAAGCCAAGCAGAGGAGAGAACTTCACAGATTACATTATTTTTTTTTCTTACCTGCAACCAGACATTTTATGACGACCTGGAAATGAAATCAACATTCTCATTAAGATTATTGAAGCGATTGCCGCAGTTATTCTTTTTTGTTCCGCTGCACCCGTTATACGTCAGTATTGCAAAGTGTAAAACCAACTTTACCTCTAAGCACATTTAATTCTTCATGCATATTCTTGAATTATTGTCATAATTACCTTGTTTTTATTTTTTATCCTTTTCCACACTTGTCGGTTGCGACCACCACAGACTCAGGAGGATCGCGGCTGGGTGTACTCTCCTCTGCACTGCAGCTCAGAGTCCAGAAGAGGCTCAGATGGGGAGAGTGAGGCAGTAAGTTTTTCTTTATAACAGATTTTTTCCCCCCAAAAAATCAGATGTTATTTCTACCAATTGTTTTTATGTTTTCCCCTCAGTAATTCTGTGATGTTGGACCAGAGGCCGTCTCCCCAAAGTGAGGGGTTTGACTAATAGAGGCACCAGGAGGCCGTGAAGACTTCATGCTGGAGCTGCATGTATGTATAAGCTCATATTACCAACTGCGACTAATAGAAAGAAACGTAAGATGGGACGTAAGAAAACAACACTCTTTAAGAACTATACAGCAAATCAATGGCGGAGAAAAACTAAACCATCAACCTCCTGGACTGTGTCGCTGACATCGAGTGAAGAAAACAAGCTGTGAAAGATGCAGCGTTTTATTGTTTATAAGTCGCATCGCACTGTGCCAGCCCCGGCTATGCAACAAGGAATACTAACATTCTGTACAGGTATAAAGGCGCAGTATACAGTATGGTATCTGACAAAAGTACTCTTGAGTTTGATATTCATTCAGGACATATCAGGACTCTGTATCATTTGATTTGAGCACTTTACCATTCCGTATGTACGTGAACCCGGGTCTTTGGTAGTTTATGTTGTTTTGGGGGAAAAAGAAAAACATTAAAAGTAAATGTTAATTGTTCTGTGCTGCTGTGTATGCACAGTGTTATATGTTTTTATAACTGTTGAAAAGTCCAGTCAAGATGACCCCTGACCCTGATCACTATTACAGCTGTGTCCTGGATGCCTTACAAACAAAAATGGATTGATGATTATTTAGTCAATGGTTTATGAAAAAGCAAAAATAATAATTCACTATCTTATGAAAGTATAGGTATATATAAATATAGTATGATATATTTAAATAATAACAGTACAGTGTGTTATACCAAATGTTAAAATGTTATTTTCAGATGGGGGAAAAAAAATCTATATATAAAATGAAGACATCAAATAATGGCAACGAAGTGTGTGCGTGTGTGTTTGTGCACATCCCTGTACGTCTGAAGTTTTTCTGTGCACGACTTTGCATGTACACGAGTGAGTGGGAGACGGTGTCAGTCTGAGCTGCTTTTTATCTTGCGTATTTGTCAAGCTGTCACAGTATGTAACTTTCAATGTCAGCCATTTGCATGTTGGCTGTGTGAAAATCAATCTAAGCCCAGACGGGCTTTGGTGACAATAATAATAATTATAATTTAAAAAATAAAAAATGACTACTAGATAAATCCATTCCTATCTTCTTCCACCATCCTGCTGAGAAATTGTTGTAAACATTCAGTGTAAACCATCATTGTATCAGTCAAGTTTAAATCTGGCAACATTGTTTTAAAATGATCACTGTGGAAAAATCAATAAAAACTATTGTTTTGTTTGTCTGTTTGTTTGTTTTTTCACACTGGTACTGTTTTAATATTTTGCTGTGATTTCCTCGTTTTGATGTTTTTTTCCAAATCGGTCCACAAGAGGGCAGTATTGTGTCATTTGACTGATCAAAATTAATGGGACGCTGATCTATACCTCATAAACTGGACAGAGAGACAGCTGCTAGAGTGTAGGTGGTATTTCCATTTGGTTGAGTATGATTTTATTTAAGATTTAATTCACTGCACTTTATGAAAAAAGTAGTTTATTAGTTATAAAGCGTTTCCAGCTTATAATATCAATCAGTCCCTATGCAAACATATCGTCTTCTTTGTGTTTGGAGTGGTGGCCCAATGCTGTAGGCTACAAATATGTGTAAATACAAAGCAGAAAGCGATGGCCGTAAGTCCGTTGTACACATGCGCAATCTAACATAAATTGCATGAGGCTGCTTCACCACAGCCGCTGAAAATTAATCAAACCGCTCTTTCGGAAGCCCCGCCCCATAGGAATCTGGCCAATCACGCCGGGTTTTTAGATAGCGACGTCACAGAATTTCACCCAAACAGGGGCGAAAAAATGCTCGCGCCTTCTGACGTCAGAGGTGAAAATGCTTATAATGCCACAGGTGAATTGGATTCATTCTCTGTAGCAGCGCGACTTGGTTTGGGTGAAGAGCGAATAGAAAGGTGAGAGACTGTTGGAGTTTCTTGTTCTTTAGTTCCTATCATTTGTGTCTTTTGTTCAGTGTGTTATTTTAGGCTAACTAGCTTAGCCTTCACTTTAAGGAAAATGTTTGTTTTTGTTATTGTAGAGGTAAATGGCTGCTCCAGGTGTCTGCGGACTGTGTTCACTCTGAATTGTTTCACTGTTTCTTTTAATGTACAACTTCAGTGGCTTAAATGTGGAGTTTTGGTTTTAAAGTCTAATATTTGCATGTATTAATGGTGTTGTCCACTCTTTTACATGAGCAGACACTGGAATTTCTCCACATGGAGACCATGTTGGAGGCCAAGTGGAAGTTGTCCACCTAGGACAAGGTGAGGGATCAGTGGAGTCAAACTCTGGTTGTCTGTGAGACTGTTAATTAAATATTGACAAGTGTTGTGTTAAATGCCGCTTTCCATTCATTTCTTTCCGGAGTGGTTGTTCTGAAGGGCTTTTTTTTTACTCAGTAAATAGCATCTAAATCCCTTGTCTGAAGTGTTTCCACTTGACATTGTTTGCGCGCGGCCGCCGAGCTGCATGGAAATGTTTGCGCGCGGCCGCCGAGCTGCATGGAAATGTTTGCGCGCGGCCGCCGAGCCGCCTGGAAATGTTTGCGCGCGGCCGCCGAGCCGCATGGTTTGTTGCGACATTATATGGCTCCCTGTATTTAGTTCCTGAGTAGAGTCTGACAGGTTCAGGTCAGTTCTTCATTGACTGGTTAATGCTGTTCACTTTAACTGACTGGTCTGTTCTGTGTCTAGGATCCTGTGGACCAGGGTTGGACCAGGGCTCCTGAAGGGAGGTATGGTTCTATTTTAACTTAAACAGTTCCTCTTCTATGGCCCAATGCTAAATGAATTTAATGAACTTGATGTTGTCTTTCTTGACAGAGTGGATTGGACCCTGTCAGAGACTAGTGGAAGAAGTTGAGGACTCCATATTGCAGATGTATGTGCTTGTCTGGTATATATTTTATATTTTTCACAATTCACTACATTGATTGCATACTGACTATGGCTTTTTGAGAACCTGTTTCTTGGTCAGGACTGAGGATAAGATAATGGCTGCCTTAAGGTTTGTATTGAATGTATTGTATTGATTCTCCTCTGGTCTCTTTGCTGTTCTGCAGAAAACTTCTTTGACTTATGTCTCAGTCCTGGTCCAAGGACCTGACTCGGAACTGACCGGAGACTGCAATCCGGACCTTTCTGGGGTTGTAATTTTTTCATCATCAGCTGCATGTGTCACTGAACAGATTAGTCACTTGTTAATAACTTTCACTTATGTTAAGTATTTGTCTGTTTTGGTGTTTGGTTAAAATGACATTCAGTTCAAATTTAAAATGTTTTCACATTAAAATTGAAAACTCCACCTGACAGTATTTGGTGTTGAATAAACTCAACTATAACCCTGTAGATGAAACATGTTTGTTTCCTTTGTTTAACATAAAAGTATTGGATAATGAGTGTCATGGAATAGTTTTGACTTTTAGCTCTGGTTTGTCTCTCTGTGAAGTCCATTTCCTTGGAAAGACTTGTCTGTCCTTTTGAGACATTTAGACGCGGTGTTGGGAGGCCTCCCAGCAGAGGACCAAAGTCCTCTGTTGAAGTAATTTCACTGTTCACCTGCAGGGAGAGTGAGATTTTTTTGCTAAAATATAAATATAGTGTTGTAATCTGGTAGGGACACATTAGTTTGCGCGTTTAGGGTCTTTAATAGAAAATGTTCTTGACAAAGAGACAATTCAAGACTTGGTAATGGTTAAGATGATAATTACAATTTTCTCATTTAGTCTGAGCTGAATGTCATTGAAATCTAACACCTGGTAGATGGAGGTCACTATTAAGTGTTTATTCTGGGTTAATCTGACAATGTATGATCACTGTAGATGGGTGGTGCAGAGACAAGTGGTGTCAGCTCCAGCTCATCTTGTCCTTGAATCTCCTAACATCAGTCTGTGTATTTCCTGCCCCAGGTTGGAGTTGGATCATCGTCCCTTGGAGGAACATCACTGAAAAAGATGAGTTTGTTTCTCTGCTACATTTATGATCCTTTCAGAAAAGAAGTTTGTCCTGTTGTGTTGACAATATGTTGCTTATTCTAGATTTGAGGAAGTTGTTGGAGCTTCATCCTGGACTGGTCAGAGCTGACTCCCTGAAGATCACCATTGAAGATAAGTTTGTTCTGCGTTACCTTTTATATTTCCCATAATCCCTCCATGTTAACAAATCACCATGGCCTTCAATAGATTTTACCAGATTTGTCCCCTGGTCACTGATGTCCTTAACTACCCTGTTGACCAGATATATTGTATTACGTTATAATCTCATGGATTATTGAATGGACTGGATTTCTTTCTGTCTCCACTTCACTCCACCACTGACACCACCCCTTCAACACTAACCCTTCTGAACCCTTTCTTCTTGGGGCTTAAAGAAATCCAGTCCTTAGTCCCAGAGTCATGGACAGTTACCAAGATCAGACATGGATCCATCTGATTTTGGGACCTGGTCCACCATCACCCCCTTATGTAGTTCATCTGTGGTCTATTGACTACATTGAGGACTAGACATGAAGTCATGGTGATTTAGTTAATTTTGGTGTTTGTGTGATCTAGTGTTTCACGAATGTTTTTTTTTTTTTTTTTTCTTTCAGGGCAGGTGGCCTCTGAGGAGTAGATGTGTATAAGAGACAGGTGTGATTTGGGTGGCAGTCATATGGTTGTGAACGTGAATAAAATTTGTTGTAATGTTACACATCAGAATGATGGAGCAAAATTTCTTGACAAAGAGACAATCCAAGACTTGGTAATGGTTAAGATAATATTAAAGACATTTATTTTAGTCTGAGCTGAATGTCTTTGAAAGCTAACACCTGGTAGATAGAGGTCACTATTAAGTGTTTATTCTGGGTTAATCTGACAGTGTATGATCACTGTAAGATGGGTGGTGCAGAGACAAGTGGTGTCAGCTCCAGCTCATCTTGTCCTTGAATCTCCTAACATCAGTCTGTGTATTTTCTGCTCCAGGTTGGAGTTGGATCATTGTCCCTTGGAGGAACATCACTGAAAAAGATGAGTTTGTTTCTCTGCTACATTTATGATCCTTTCAGAAAAGAAGTTTGTCCTGTTGTGTTGACAATATGTTGCTTATTCTAGATTTGAGGAAGTTGTTGGAGCTTCATCCTGGACTGGTCAGAGCTGACTCCCTGAAGATCACCATTGAAGATAAGTTTGTTCTGCGTTACCTTTTATATTTCCTATAATCCCTCTCCATGTTAACAAATCACCATGGCCTTAAATAGATTTTACCAGATTTGTCCCCTGGTCACTGATGTCCTTAACTACCCTGTTGACCAGATATATTGTATTACGTTATAATCTCATGGATTATTGAATGGACTGGATTTCTTTCTGTCTCCACTTCACTCCACCACTGACACCACCCCTTCAACACTAACCCTTCTGAACCCTTTCTTCTTGGGGCTTCAAGAAATCCAGTCCTTAGTCCCAGAGTCATGGACAGTTACCAAGATCAGACATGGATCCATCTGATTTTGGGACCTGGTCCACCATCACCCCCTTATGGAGTTCATCTGTGGTCTATTGACTACATTGAGGACTAGACATGAAGTCATGGTGATTTAGTTAATTTTGGTGTTTGTGTGATCTAGTGTTTGTGTTTTTTTACAATTTTTTTTTTTCCCTTTCTTTCAGGGTAGGTGTCCTCTGTGGGACTAATGGTCAACTGCATGGTCTTCGTTTCCCTTGTTTTCTGGCACCTTGTGTATTTGCTATTAACAGAATTCAAAGTAAATTGTACAATAAACTACATTGAATGTTATTCCATTGTCTTCACTGCATTTTCTGTAAGTTTATGGAAGACTTTCCTGAAATTATAATTTCTTCCATAAAAGGTTGTTAGACTAATGTTTAGTTGTGTTAATAAATTAATGCTACTAATAGAATTACAACTGCCATAGTCACTGCAGAGAAGGAATGGAAGAAACTGGTCATTTATTTTTATTGTATTTAACAGATCAGATTCCCATGTTATTTCTCTATGGCTCTGTGTGAAAACCAAATAAACCCTGTAGGTTCATCTCCACACTCTGGAGATGGTCCTCATCAGTTGTGGTGGACATTCTTATTTTCGCGAGGAGCAGAATAGATTATCGTAGTGAATAATAGGAGGGAGAACTCACAGATCAGAGTTGAGCACAAACATCCTGTCAAGTTTACGCCTACCTTACTTTAAATTTCATACCTGACTTTAAAGCTGGACTGGTCAGAGATTGTCCCTGTGCAGATGGTCGGTCACCTCCTGGATGGTGACCTTTCAGGTTATTCCTCAAGACCAAATGATGCAAACCAGTTCACGAAAGACTGAACTGAACTTTGCAGCAGCAGATCCTAGTCAAGTGTTCTCAGTCACCAACAACTGATTGTGGTAACAGTGTTTATGGCCATTGTATTTTTTGGTAAATTGGTGTTTTGAGATCTTCTGGAAACCAGTATGAAGTCTTCAATAAGCCTTACGTTTTCAGTTCTAGGACAGGAGGGGAGTATCCATCCATGTCCTGGACTATAGTCATGTGGCCATTAACCTCGGCTCTCTGACATCCTCATTCCTCTGTATCAGGAATGACTAATTTGCCCCGGAATGTATATTTTTAAATGACAAGATTGTAAATATAAGTGATAGGAAGTCTGTTTCAGAGAGTCGTGTTTAGGAGAGTTCCACTGCAGGGAAGGAACTGAAGAAACGGGTCATTTATTGTATGATTTTAACAGTCCTGTGTTTCTCTATGGCTCTGTGTGAAAACCAAATAAAACCCTGTAGGTTCATCTCCACACTCTGGAGATGGTCCTCATCAGTTGTGGTGGACATTCTTATTTTCATGAGGAGCAGAATAGATTATTGTGATGAATGATAGAGAGAACTCACAGCTCAGAGTTGAGCACAAACATCCTGTCAAGTTTACGTTGATGTTGCTTTACGTTAATTTTGGTAAACCTTATAAATTATAAATACACTGGTACCATGGATTGTGGTACTCTTTCTTCTGGGTTTTCTGGTTGCTTAGCCTGGGAATTCAGGAGAAAAAAGGGGTTTGATCTCACACTCCCGTGTCCCCAATTGATCAAGAAATATTAGCCCAAAAAAAAAGCAATACAGCCGTTAAATGAATGTTTGTGTTATTAAAAACTCCCATTTCAACAAATACTTATATCTCTTCCATTGTAGGTCATTACTGGTTATTTCTACTACTTACACTCATGTCCACACTGTGGCGCTCTACATGGGGATAGTCAACATCTAGTTTGCGTTTTGTGGCCTGCAGGCTCATGTTAAGACAGGTCTTGAACCCACATTCACAGGTTCCCCAGTCTGTGTCACTATCATTGAGCTAAGCAGCCACTTGCTTTACTTTCTGGAAAACTCTTATTTGACATCAAAGCTGATGAGAATCCTACAAGGTTGAACTGTTATGCATCACAAGGATCAAGAAAAAATACGTTTTCCAGAAAGTGGATCATGAAGCTGCATAGTTCAGTGGTAGTGATGCCACTGACAGAAGGTCAGGGACTGGGATCAAAGCCCACATCTGACTTGGTTAAACTTTAAACGTTACATGTCACAACATTCATGACAAATTCAAATTTCCAAGAAAGCTGAGTGCAAGGCTGCTGAGCTCAGTGGTTGAGACACAGTTTTGAAAACCTAAGGGTGTGGGTTCAAATCCCAATTCAAATGTTGTGTTTCTCAAGAAAGTTATAAAGCACAAGTTTCCCAGAAAGTAAAACATGTTGATGTGTCTCTCAGTGGTAGAGACAGACAAGTGCAGGATCAAATCCCTCATATTACTTTAAATAATGTTTTTACAAAATCATTTGAGATTTTAAGAAGATAATTACATTTCCTTCGCATTCCTCACATTGGATATCCCTTCTTCTGGGTATTTCTGGACCTTGCACTTGTGTCCACACTGTGGCGCTCCTCATTGGGACAATCAACCTTTCGGTTTAGGTTTCGTGGCATGAGCTCTCTTGTTTAGACAGGTCTTGAACCCACATTCACAGGTTCCCCAGTCTGTGTCACTATCATTGAGCTAAACAGCCACTTGCTTTACTTTTTGGAAAACTCCTATTTGACATCAAAGCTGATGAAAATCCAAGTATGATAAGGTTAAAATGTTGTGCATCACAAGGATCAAGACAAATGAGAGTTAAACAGAGAGTAGAGCATGAGGCTGATCAGCTCAGTGGGAGTGATGCAGACTGGGAAACCTTAGAGAATGGGATCGAATCTCTTGTCGGAACTTTAAATGTCATGGTGTTCAAGAGTCATGTCAAATACAAGTTTACCAGAGAGTCAACCATGTGGCTGCTTAGCTCAGTGGTAGTGATGCAGGCTTGGAAACCTCAGAGTGTGGGATCAAAACCCACACTCTTTAAGTGTTATGTTTCGCAAAGTTCAGGTCAAATACAAGTTAACCAGAAGGTAGAGCATAAGGCTGCTTAGCTCATGTGGAGTTGCACAGACTTGGAGAGCTGTGAGCGAGGGCTGTCTCTTCATCTAAGCATGCTGAAAGATTTGACACAGACTTGACTGACGACCAAGACTAAAGGGCCGAACATAGGAGGTGGCAGGCAGTGGGTTCAGGGGAGGGGGGTGCAGGAGAAGGCAGGCAGTGGGGAGGTGAGAAAGGTGGAGCAGGCAGTGAGTGGGGCAGGAGGAGTCAGTGAGGAGGGGTCAGTTGCAGTGAGGAGGTTGCAGGATCAGTTAGGGGGAGGGGGTAGGAGGAGTCAGGCAGTGGGCTCAGGGGAGGTGGGTGCAGGAGGTGTCAGGAGGAGGAGTTAGGCAGAAGGGGAGCAGTCAGGTAGAGATGGGAGGAGTCAGTGAGAAGGGGTCAGTTGCAGTCAGGAGGTTGCAGGATCAGTTAGGCACAGGAGTCAGGCAGTAGGGGAGGTGGCAGGAGGAGTCAGGCAGTAAGGGTAGAGGAGAGTGCAGGACAGTGCAGCAGAGTGAGGAGGAGGCAGGTGCAGGCAGAGTAGGGAGAGGAGGCGTCGGATGTCCTGAGGGCGGAAAGCTTCGTAACTTGCAGGCCGGAAGAGGGAGGAGGGACATCCGACGCCATCAGGCTAGGCAGGGTGCAGTTGGGGGGAGTGAGGTAGAGGTGAGGTGAAGGCGGTGAGGAGGCAGGAGAGGTGAGGAAGAGGAGGGAGGCGTGGAGAGGTGAGGAAGAGGAGGGAGGCGTGGAGAGGTGAGGAAGAGGAGGCAGGCGTGGAGAGGTGGGGAAGAGGAGGCGGGTGTGGAGAAGAGGAGGCGGGTGTGGAGAAGAGGAGGCGGGCGTGGGGAAGAGGAGGCGGGCGTGGGGAAGAGGAGGCAGGTGTGGAGAAGAAAGGAGAGATCAACCATACAGCACCCCCTGCCCCTTTCTTTCCTTTTAGTGATCCTGAAAACCTTTGCTCCCACCAAAAGAGAAGAATAAAAGCAGGGAGAGTCTTCCTCCATCAACTCCTCACCACAGCCACGTCCTTTTCACCTCTCCACCTCTCCTTCCTCAACTCTCCACGCCCGCCTCCTCTTCCCCACGCCCGCCTCCTCTTCCCCACGCCCGCCTCCTCTTCCCCACGCCCGCCTCCTCTTCCCCACGCCCGCCTCCTCTTCCCCACGCCCGCCTCCTCTTCCGCCTAGCCTGATGGCGTCGGATGTCCCTCCTCCCTCTTCCGGCCAAGTTACGAAGCTTTCCGCCCTCAGGACATCCGACGCCTCCTCTCCCTACTCTGCCTGCACCTGTCTACTCCTCACTCTGCTGCACTGTCCTGCACTCTCCTCTGCCCTTACTGCCTGACCCCACCTCTTCTGTAACTACTGCCTGACTCCTCCTGCTGCTCCTTCCTGTCCTCCTCCCCCTAGTCCCTGACTCCTCCTGCCCCCTCCCCTACTGCCTGACTCCTGTGCCTAACTGATCCTGCAACCTCCTTACTGACTCCTCCCATCTCTACCTAACTCCTCCTCCTGACACCTCCTGCACCCCCCTCCCCTGAACCCCCTGCCTGCCCCCTCCCCTACTCCCCCCCCCCCCCCCCCCCCCCCCCCTCCCCCCCCCTCCGCCCCCCCCCGTGCCGGCCCCCCGCGTCCCCCCCCCTCCCCACC
>JAFBJS010001484.1:0-22488 GCA_016785265.1 Paraplagusia blochii
GCCAAATGCAGAATTTGTGTTTGTGCTATTTGTTATTAATTGCAACTTGCCTGTGTGAGAGATCATCATAAAAGGTCATTAAAATGAGAAAAAGGTTATCATAAAGTTAGCTGATCAAAAGATATTGTTTATGTCTGTTTATGTCTGTCTAAATCCTCTGCCCTGCAACTGTCAGAAACACAGCATTGTCGCCACTCAGAATGTGTCAGTTTTAATGCAAAATCAGCCTTAAAAAACATTTTGAGAAATGGATTTGTGGACTTAAAACATACTTCGTAGATCAACTTTCAGTTATTATCAGATGACAGAAAAACCTAGATGAATTTCACAAATTCAAATGCCTCACCTAGAGCATTTTTGCAATCATATTATTATAATCATGTTAGGCTTAGAAAAAATCCTGATATCATTGTCTTACACAATGTCCCAGTGGTATAAGAAAATGACATCACCTTGTCAAATTGAGGAGCATGATTTAGGATAGCGCAATTTTTTTTTCAGCTAATTTTCAGCTAAATACCGAGTTCACTCTAACACTGTTATTGTTTTTGTCTTTTTTATAGCTGCTGACTGTATCATCTACAGAACCTCTTACCTTGAAGAACAGTGTTCCTCCACAGACAGTAAACAAAGGCACAGGACAGGACAAATCTGTTAGTCACCCCATCACTTGTTTGCCAGTCCAAGGTATGGTGCAGTCTTTCATTTTTATGATTATGTTTTGTTTTTTTTACCTTCAGAACAAATATAAATTCAACACAAGATCACTACGACACACAGACTGTAACCAACAGTTGCTAACCCATACATTTTGGACAGAAAATGCTGTGCAAGGTTCAGAAATAAATATAAAAATACATTTATTTTGGGGCTCAGGATGCAAGCTTGATCCATTCCACTTGTTGATCGAGTTACTCATATGTCGAGTGTTTTTACCCATTGAAAGGAACACAGTGAATCATATACAATAACAAAAACTAATGGGATTGTTTGCTTATATTTCCTCCTGTTTCTCTCTTCAGGCCAACCCTCTGGCACCACTGGTCCAAACAGCAAAAAGTCTTTGGCCTCACAGCCATCTGCAGCGTCTTTTCTCAAGAAAGGAAACCACATTAGAAAAGTAGATGCTTCCAAAACATGCACTGAGAGGGAGGCAGTAAACTTTGAGAAAATCTACCATTACCTACGTGCCATTGATAGTCCTGGAGAAGATTGTCATCTCACACCCATGGGTGAATCAGTAATAGTTACTATTGATAAAATAAATAAAACGCATATACAATACATGGACTTCACAGTTTGAAAATTAATTCAACATTATCTTCCTAAAAAGCGTGTTCACAGTGAAAATTCAAGTCTATATTATTTTGATGTCAGTATTATTTTAAAATAATGCTAAGTAAAACATGATATTCATTTTACTAATGTTACTGAAAATCACATTCAATGCTATGCTAGTCATTTAGTAACTGTGCTGATATAAAAAAAATCTTTACAAGAAGATGATGAATGGAAATGTATTGTAACCATGAAACAGCGTAGGCAAAGGATGTCAAAAATCAAGGACAGCTGTATTTAAATGCCAGTCCTGCATTATGTGCTGTGTTCTTTTTGTTTTCTTTGTCAGGAAATTGCATTAACACAATTCTGTCTAATGTTTTTAGAGAGTGCCATTGTTCTGAACCTGCTGATGTCTCTACCAGAGCAACTTTCCCTCCTGGACTGTTCTGCGTTTCACAAACATCTTACACAGGTAACTTTTTTAGCAGTAATGTCTCCCACAATGTCAAATGAAACATTATTCAGGCCATTATGTTGTTTTTTCCAATATAAAAAAAAACAATATGGGGCAGCTTTTTATTTGTCTTAAAATGAATAGATACTGCTTGACTAGACATTTTGTAATATTCAGATCCTCATGTGGATGCTAAACAATGAATATGGATTGTTCATGTCAGAATCTAGACATAATAATAATACTTTTATTATTGAAGATAAATATTGATTTTGATGATTGATAATATTCCTAAATATTACCAAATTATTGTTTGAAATTTATATATAGGAAAAATAATAAAAAAACTGAAACATTTATTTTCACGGAGTTGGTAGTTTAGGTCACAATATTGCATAGTGACAGCAACTTGACCTTTTTGAGGGACACTACTACGGTATTTTTTTTATTATTTGTATCTTTTCTTCACTTTCCATTACGGTATCTGTTCTTTTGCAAGATGCAATTTCCCTATGAGAGAAGAATAAAGGTTCCAGACTTGATTTTGAAACCTGCTTCATAAGCATGTCTCTCAACCTGTGGCACTTTGGGGCCTCTAGGTGGTGACCGAGTGGTTAAAGACCAAGGGGTTGCCAAGTTGCCACTGAGGTCCACTAATCATGGCACCATCCCGACTCTCTGCTCCCCTGGCGCTCAAAGCTGCCCACTGTTCACTTTGGTGATGAGTTAAATACAGAGGTCACATTTTGTTGTGTGCAGTGGTGTGAATCACAAGGACAAGAGTTAGTTTTCCTTTATACACACACCATAATATTACATCAAAGCCCAGTACACATTACTGTGCACTGTCACAAAACACAGTACAGTATAATATTACTTGACTAGCCTCCTGACTACAGTAGTCCTTAAGCTCCAACCATCATGGGGGTGGGGGAGATGTCTTTGTAGCCAACCAAAGTCATGTTTAAACTTTTTGACAGATTTTTTTTAAAATGCTGTTTAAGGTCTGTAAACATAAGCAGAAATGGCACACACTGAGAGCATTGAAAGACTGTCGATAAATTACAAATATATATATATGTATATATATATGTGTATATATATATATATATATTTACACAGGTATATATATATATTTATTTATTTTACCACACCTTATGGTTCCAAAAATATGGAACATAAATAACCACATATAATCCATAAGAAAACTTGTTTACATGGCAGGTTTTTTACATCAGTATATCACCAATTCAATTATTTTTAATAATACAAGAGCAATTTTCTCTTGTAGTTACTGCAATGATCCTCTCGTGAAAACAGCAGTTTTACAGTTTCTGGACATCCATACCTTTTCAGATGATGCATTTTCAACATGAAAATGCCCAAATCAGGGCTATCCACTAGATGGCAGCTTCCGTTTGTGGAAGAAAAAGGGTTGTGGTTTTAAAGTCTTTCAAATCATTAATGTAAATGTATCATTCTGTCTGAGAAAGAAAAGAAAGTGTTTTTTTCTTCGTTTTATGAGAAAGTCATGCTTTTTTCAGGTGCATGCATGCTTCTCGCCTGCTGACGACTCAGAGGACATCACCACGCTGTTTAAAAGCCTGAAAAAAGGGGTTGACAGTCAAAGAGACGACAACGGCAGTGGGAGCAGCATCACAACAGACAAGAATAGCAACATGACAGGAACTGCTGACAGCACTGGAGCCTCGGACAGTGAACCCCAGCTTCTGACTGAGGGTCAGTCAGCAGGGACAGATGCAACAAGTGATTTAGAACCGACTGAATTTTGCCCTCCTCTCAATCCTTTTGTAGTGCCTGTGGCATTGTTGAGACGCAAGAAGCTGAATCACAAAAAGACTTCAAGTACAGATTGATGTCTGTTTTATTTACATTTTTTTATACTTTTTTTTTAATTTAAAGCTCTTTCCTTTTTATTCACCAAGACAAATGTTCAGATTTGACTTAAAGTTGAAATAAATTCCATGTGAGCCCCTGTATTCTGCTGTAATATATTACAACACCCACTACTTATTAATGTGTTTCCTTTGTCCAACGAGAAGGAAAGCTACATTTACTTTCCTTGGTTTTACCCCATGTATCTTTGAAACATTTTGCACTCCATGAAGGCCTTCAGGTCTAAGTCCACCAACTGCCAAGTTACTACTTAGGTGCACTGACCAAGGCTCCACCTCAAGAACCATGCTAAAAAAGACTTGGTTTGGAGACCCCTCTTGAAAATTCGGATTAGATCCCCGGTTTGGCTACGGTGGCTGTGCTGAGAAGAAATGTAATTTTTTAAATTGTGAAAAACATTCCATTGCCATACTTTCTAGGGCTCTATAGAGGTATTTTATAGATATATATACTGTAAATTTGGTCATATTTCTTCATAGATAAACGCTATGGCCTTGCCTGAAAATGTTTCAGGGGTTGTACTTGTATTTTTGGAATGTAGGCGACTGTGTCCTGTGCTGCCGTCCTTATTTCACCTTGAAGTAGGGTTTTGACAGGTTCTTTTATTTCAAATGATCTTAATCTTAAAAGACTGTCTTTTTCTATTTTTACTCCTGGTGAAGCTTAATAATCAAAGCAATATTCTAACAGAGGGATCCAAGTATCCATTACTCTGCAGTAAGATTATTGTGGGATTAAGGCCACAAGAGCAGGTACTTGCAGACAAAAACAGTAGAAGAGAAACAGCCATGGTCATGGTCTTGTTCTCCATTGTGGCATCTCTAATGTAATGCAGATTTCTACACTTTAACATTAAAAGGTTTAAGGGTTTGTTGGACAAATAACAAATAGAACCCATGGAAAAGGCCATACGTAAACTCATTGTAAATTTAAAATGCTACTGTAAAAATAAAACCTACAACTCAACTAAAACATTAAAAACAGTTTAATGCTTTAGTCAAACAAGATAACCCCAAACTCCCAAATGCTCAGAAAATACTGTATATGTTCAAAAAAATCATCAACTTTCATTTTGTGTTGTCTTTTGTTTATTCACTATTTGGTAAATATCTTAGGTATGTGCCGTACATGTTTTTAGCTCTGTATATTTTCTACTCCTTTCAAGTATCTCTGCTTTAAAAAACGTCAAAGTTGCTCTACACAGTTACATTCCAGTTAGAGGAGTAAAGCAGACTCAAACTTTTAGGTCTATACAGATTCTGACCTCATCATGCTGAAGTTGCATCTGTCACACAGTGTGTTCTTAGGAACCATTGGAGACTTGGGTATCCATGATTTATGGCAGTTCATGTACAAAAAAAAAGATGTTTATTTCTTATATTATATCCAATCTCCTGACTCCTGTTCCCAGGGGTCTTAGTCCCAAGTTCAAAACTAATAGATTAGACCACAGCATCAAAGAGAAAGTTAGTCAAAGGATTAGATTGAAAGCAATAAGTCAAAAATGTGAATAAAAAATAATACATTAAAAGAATACAATATAAGGAGAAAGTTTAAATTAAACGCAAAACAAAAAAGAACAGTTCAGTCCACACATCTCAGTAAATTTGCAAGTGATGGACAGATATTATGCATTAAATATATGAGGGAAGGAGAGGGAGAGACAGAAGACGGCAGAAAGAGATTGATACTGCAGTAGCAATTAGATAATAGCCCTGGATCTGCAGTGCACATGCAGTTCAACACCATTAGCGATTGGACTGAGGAAGCAGTTTTACTGGCTGCTGGTTGTAGTCATTCTGACCTGCGGCAGACACACAAGTATCAACCTGGAGAGAATAGATGCCATAAAATGCTTAAATATTCTATATACGTGCATGTAGCGAAGGGTTAAAGAAAATCAGTGAATCCTTTTGATTTTTGGCAGATCTTGATGTGAGTGCCTTTTTTGTTTGCTTACACTTGGGTAACATATCAAAGTTGTAAAAACTGGGTGGAAAAAAAAAAAATATATATGTATATATATATTAAATTAATGCAGACAACTTCACTGTAGCCTTCTTTGCGCAGTAGATTCCAAGCCAAGAGCAGTTTTTGGCTTGGGATCCCTACCATAAGTGCAAAATACTGTAAATACATTCATTGGCCACTAGTACGCATATGTTATATAGCCATGAGTTGCTGGTTCATTGGGCACCGCTCACACATCAAACTCAAAGAACAGTCTGATGGGTGAAATTGTTGGTATTATTGTAGCAGAATTTGTGAGCATCAGAGTGGACGACCTGGACTTTTGTCTGCACTTTGAGACCAACCATATTGATTATGTATTATACAACCACTGTTGGTGCAGTGAGCCATTAATTCTCTTAGAGCAAGTCCTCCATTATGCTGAGACACAGTAATGGGTGGAGGCGTGCTCAGACAGAGAAACAAATGAATTGAACTTAACCCAGTAAAGGAGACTGGCTGTTAGTGAGTGTGTTTACCTTCAAATAAATATATTTTAAGAGCATTTGATGCTAGCACATGCTGCGTTTATGCCACTTAAGTATCAGCGTAGTAGTCTATACTAACAGTAGACCAGGCTAGCCTTGCTAACACCTTAGCCTTGTTTGGATTTTCTTTAAGCTTCACCAGTAGATTTTAATCTGGAAACCTCTATGTTTGCTACGCAGTTGTTCTGGCGCACAGGGGAATTTTATCACTTCTTATGTGTATAAATTACTGTATTTATACCTGTATATATATATATATATATATATATATACATACATTTTATATACATATATACAGGTATAAATACAGTACTTTAAAACACCTATATATATATATATATATATACATACATAAGAAGTGATAAAATTCCCTATATATATATATATATATATATATATATACCTGTATTCAACCTGTATTATATATGTATATATCTGAAAGGTGCAAAGGGGCTCATATACAGTTTTCAACTTTCTTTTTCTTAGGATAAGAAATTCATTTTAGTGCATAACACTTAGACAGAAATGTATAACAAGCTAAGATGTACCATAAAAGAAAGTAAAAATATATTTATATTTTAGTCGCTCTAGAATACAAGTAATTCAAACCAGTTATAGTGCCCATTCACAGCTGTGAGTGTAGAAAAAAGAAACATAAAGATATTTACACTAGATATTCTAATATATAAATTGCATCATCGAGTATAAGTCAATAACCGAAGGATAAAAAGTATATTACAGTATTTTACAGTCAAATATGCTGCAATAAAAATACATTTTACTTGATGCGTGATACCTGAATCTGAAAGATCAATAGTTAAGAAAGCTATAGTTTCTTTAACAAGTCTATCAATTTTATTTATTATGTTTTGTTCTATGTCTGATAAAGTTAACCAGAACTTGAATACCTTGCACGTTCAGCAACTGTTTCAGCCTGAGTCCTTTGCTATCTTGCACTCAGAAACACTTTTTAACAAACAAGTTCAGCAGAGTGTTCTTCGCCAAATCCAGTCCTGCTCAAAAAACCTTTACTTATTTAATTAAGGGAGTCATTCTTCCTCTCTCGTCTTCGCTCAGCTGCTCTCTTCAAGGTTTTTTTTTTTTTTACTCATAAATTTTAAAATCTGGGAAACTAAGAAAACTGGAAGTAGAGAGGATCAATATTATTTTAATATTATTACTTTATTACTCTTTAATTTAGTTTTTCTTCACCAAAAAATTCATAAATTTCAATGATCAACTACCATGGCCTAGCATGTAGCTACGTTATGCAGGAGCAGACTAACAGTTGTTATTTAGTTTATTATATAAAAAAAAAGTGAATAATAGCAAAAAAATAAAAAATTCCAGTGTGCTCACCTTCCACAGGAGAGGCTGACAGTATGGTACAGTGTGATTTGTGTAACAGTCGTGGAGGCTGCTACCCGACCCCCGGCACTGGATAAGCGGACGATGATGAATGAATGATTCAGTCGTTTGTCAATTTGCAAAGAAGATTCCCAGCCAGAAAGTAATTCTCTAGAGGACCTTTCCAAGGAAAAGCCCTTGCATTAAAGGTCAAGTGCACACAATATCGGCGTATCAGTATGGAAGGGCAATAGTGTCCCTTCATCACATATTAATTTCTATGCATGTTGACATTTATTGTCACTAACACTAAAAGAGCAGCTGGCAAACGAACGATGTATGCAAATTCCTGAATAAGTAAAATATCTTAATGAAATGGTTGATAAATGGCATTTTGGGAGAAGCTGAGTACAGAGCAATAAAGGAGTTTAGAGCAGGTTATTGCCATTGCATCTCAGTTAAACATTTTTACAGAGCAAAGAAGCAACTTTCTGGGCTGATTAATCCCAGACATTATATCTTCAGCAGCAGAAATGGAGTGTCTCCTTATGCAAAGCGAGTGACACTGGGAGAACATTCCAAACTAACATACGATGCTGCATTGATACTGCTCTGCGTGACATTTTATCAACACATATCTAAACTGTACAAAGTACTAATTTGGCAACTGTTGTTTGATGCTCATAACAATACTTTGTGTCAATTTGTAACCCAAAAATTACATAACAAGTGTCATTAAACCACTTTGCTGTGTTTTCATATATAGAAAGCAATGGTTACAAGCAGCTGTTTGGTTAAGGGACAAAACTATTTTTATTGTGTCCCCATGACGATAATTCACTGTCATTTTCATTTTTACTTCAAAACAAAACTTGGGTCACATCATGTGGGCCAAACCCAGGTATTGCATCTATGGTTTTTTTTTTATTATTGGAGGAAAATGACTAACCATTCTGTCTGATATTGTGTAATCATACTAACATATGCACATAATATCAGTTGGCCATTATCATACATCGTTATTCATGTATCACGGACAATGCCATCGCAATTGTTTAACTGCTACCATTAAAAGACAAAAAGTCTTTTTTTTTGTCTGACATGACGTCACTGCTCTCAGTGTTCTTGTTAGACCTTTGAACAGGGCTGTTAAACGCAAATTTAAAGTCAATAACAACTTTTTTTCCTCTTCTCTTTCTAGACTTTCTAGTTCCTTCTTAATGGTAATCTTTTTTCACAGACCAACAACAAAAAGAAAATATGTACGTGTATATACCAGATTTACAACAAATTCTTCCAGTATAAATGAGCAATTACAGGGTGCATCTGTAGCACACATTCTTTTGCAGTCCACATTTCCTTTCAATACCTCTGTCATTGGTGTGGTAGTCTAGGGTTCACCTCCTGGGCAAGTTCAAAGCCCGGTTAGGGCGGTTGGCTTTCAGTGGGTTCACCACCTGCAGAAAGGTTTGTGAGTGATTCGGGTGGAGACTGCTACCCCTGCAACCCAGTAATGGATAAGCAGGTGGACATGGATGGGTGGATGTGGGCCAGATTTGGCCCCGGTCTTGAGTTTCACATTAGTATTTCCTATAAGATTAGAAGTGAAACACATTTATTCATTATTGATACATTATGCGAGTAATCAATATTGCATCCATACTCCTGTGAGTGGCACTATATCAATACCACTAAATTGATACTCCCATCACAAACAGCCTTCATTAGAACCTCAATTGTCCTTGGCTTGAGAAATTGGTCTAAACTGCATTGGTTAGAACATCTTAATCACATGTTTCAAAATTGGTTCAGAAGAGACACAGCCATTGTCAAACTCCTCAGTAGAAAATAATTTAGGTGAATGCCATGAGCATTTTAAATAATTTGACTCAAAGAATCAGATCATAACGAGTGATAGAAATAAAGAATAGTGAGAACGTGATTTAAGAGTTGTTTTGATCAGAATTTATCAGCAACTAATTGAAGATGAGGAAAATGTGCTGCTCTGAGGTTTTGTGTGTCTTTCTCCGTGTGCATTTTAATATACCCTGAAGAAAGGAGAGAGGTGGGACGGTTGGAGTATCAAGGCACTTAGGTTGATGAAATCTTTCAGCTGCAGAGCCCCACCCCCTTTTAGAGGAATGCTGCAGTACAACAACCATGTTAACCAGACACAAGGGACAAATATTAAGTCACCTTCATAAAAAACACATCTGTGTCTACAGATATGTCATGACAATCATTAGAATTGTGAGTTATTGCAGCGAGTGCATTGTAAGATCTAACATCTCAGACAGATGACTTCCAGTTATTTCTATAGAATCATCAGAATGGCATACTAGATACAACATTACAGTTTTATAAGCCTTACTGACAAGGTGGTTGCCTAGTTAAACTTAAATGTGCAAACCCACAATAATTACACTACAGTATGGGGAACAACTGGGTTTCTAAACACTTGTTGAAATAAGATTTTTAACATTATGCATAAAACACTGTGACATGTTTGATATCTAGTTATGTGATCAAAATAGGTCCTAACACTGGACATAGGGTTGGATTAGGACCAGATAGATACACATTTTATCTGTGGATCCATTTTGTTTTGAATTATTAATTATTGCTGTTATTATTATGTTAATTTTTTTCTTGGACCTGGCAAGTGATTAGGTGATTAGTTAAAAAAAATATATCTAGAATGGCAACATCCACCATGTTGTCATAATAGTAGCTTCTTAATTGACATGAAAATGATGCTATGATGTTCTTCCCTTTCTCCTATATGTATATATATATACAGTATATACTATGTACCTTGTTTGCGCGCGCGCGCGTCCGTGTGTCCCCGTGTCTGTCTGTCAGAGTAGGTGGGTGTGTTCTCGCGAGAAGATCCTTCTGGTCTATGTTTACAAGCAGTACTTATTAGCAGCAGTCTCCCCCTGTCGTCACTAGCTTCACGGTCAAGCCGAGTGACCAGTGTTGTCTGTGCGTTTGCTTCTTCCGAGAGAGGGCAACATCGACATTCCTCATTTTGAAGCCGGTTCAGACGCTTCATTTTACCGGGAGATTTTTTCTATCCTATCATAAACCTCTGCCACTTGTCGCAGCTCTGTGGATCGCAGCTGAACGAGGTAGGAACGAACGAGATTCATCGTTTTGCTGTGCGTGCTCTAGTGTCAGTGCGTGTTGAACGACACGGACACCAGTTGTAGACTTTTAAATGATGCCATTCGCTGCATCAACGGTAGCCATAGAGCCATGTCTTTCTGTCTGTCTGTCTGTCTGTCAGTCTGAAGCCCCACCGTCAGCAGCTGACAGGGCCAAACTCCCCCTTTTTACATCATCACTGTCGGGTCCGTTTCTTGTCAAATGCGAAGGTTCATGTTGTCGGAAATAATCTGGCAATTGTAGTAAATTACCACAAGGTTGTTGTCACGGCGTTATACCTACAACCTAGTCCTACACCTTAATGGACGCTGCGAGGCGACTGCAAGAATAGGACATTTCGTGTTGTCATTCGACGTGGTCTCAATTCTCTTCCATTTACTGCCAGTTCAACTCGACTTTCTCATCATCCCATTTATCGAAAAAACTGTGCTTCTGTTGTTTAGTAAAATAAAAATGCAGATGAAATGCTGTGCATAAAATAATTATTTGGGAGCCTGATTTGGATGAGAATTTTGGTCTTGAATATAGACGGACCAAGTTTCTGGAACTTTTTCATCGAATGAATGTGATGATAATGTTGCGTACTAGGAGATGGTGAATGTTGTGTTGCTGTGGTTTTCATTGCATTGGACAGGGGCGTTTCAAGGAACTTTGCGGCTGGTGTATGTTAGAAAAGAGAAAATCACGACTGCCGCTGTTTGAGTTAATACTAAAAATGCTACAATGACCAACATGTTTCCATATTTCACAATGCAATATTGTGCACATATATTTGCGAGTAATAAAATACATCAACTTTTTATGCATGGTTATTGGTTATTATAGTAGTAAATGTTCTAAGTTGTTTATTTTTGACTTTACCTGATATTAAACTGAAAACGTGTGTATGTATATTTATATATATATATATACATATATATATATATACTTGACAGTAAACTGGGATGTCATGTTTGTTTATATGTATATATATATATATATACACAAAAAATTTGGTGGCAAAATATGTGTGTGTGTATATATGTATATATATATATATATATATATATGAGAAAATCAATCAATCAATCAATCAATTTTTATTTATATAGCCCACATTTACAAAACCCTCAGCCCGGGTAAGGAAAAACTACCAAGGAAAAAACCCTTTTAACAGGGAAAAAAACGGTAGAAACCTTAGGGAGAACCACAGGAGAGGGATCCACTCCCTGGACGGACAGACAGTGCAATGGATGTAAAAAAAAAAAAACAACAAAAAAAAACCGGTAGAAACCTTAGGGAGAACCACAGGAGAAGGATCCACTCCCTGGACGGACAGACAGTGCAATGGATGTTACCAGAGCATAAAAATACAATAAAGTATAACAAATAGAAAAGATACAAAAAATATATATATATATATATATATATATATATATATATGCATACATATATGTATACAACATATATATGCCATATGGGGATATATATATATATATATATATATATATATATAAATATATATATAAACATGACATCCCAGTTTACCTCTGTCAATGTACTGTATATTGTTTAAATTTAAGACATGGACCCAGAGAGTTGTGGCAAGGACGTTGTATGGAGATGTGATCTCCTTATCAAACCTTTTTATCACATATGTTTACGCTGTGTTGCGCTGAGTGATTTTTATACAATAGTTATAAGTAATTGCTCCTTTGGTCTCATTGGACAAGATCATCACTGGTGGTCAGGGGGAACTAGGGGTTAAATTGTTGTCAAAAAGAGGAAAATTTACTCCTACACTGCTGTATTTGGTGTGCTGCCTACAGTTGAGCTGTAAACGGAATATGTTGAGGGAGGAAAGAGAGAGAGTATGTACTAACACACATATCTTGCCACCAAATTTTTTCCAACAGTCTAGAACTAGATAGTATAACTAACAAGTACCTCATGTATCAACTGCATCCAGGAATACCAGGAAATCAAGCTTTTGAAATCATGCTTTTACTTGCAATCCAAATCCAGTGTATTTACACGTTTTTATTCATATTTTCAACGTACTATTTCTATCCAAAGTGGTATCCATACTAGCAGTGAACAGCTATGTGGCTCAGAAATTATGTAATCAGAAAGTGGTGTACTGCATAATTGTTTATATAACCTGGTGTGTTCTCATAATATATAGTAATGTATTTATAGAAGATATGCCATTAACCATATGCACGTCAATCTCGATTATCTACTGATGACAGCAGTCGATCACGAATCATTTTATATAATATTTTTTATATTTTTCTTTGACTTTGTATTCTTTTTAGTTCACATTTACAATGCCATGTAAATCAGAATAACTTTTACAAATAATAATACAAATCTGACTTATCTCACACACTTAGCAAAAAGTAAAAAAAAGAAATCTCCCTCTGGAGAAAAAAGAAGAAATCACAGAAAGAAATCTGCCAGGTCATGCAGTTTTGGAGACACAGGAACCACATACAAAGCATGTTATCAGCCTCAGTTCTCCTAGACCCAAAAGACCACCTCAGGATATGATGACAAATTCAGGAAGAAAATATAGCAGAGATAAATAATAGAGATGCAGTGTCTCCATGTCTAACAGCTAAATTTCTTTTAATGCCCCAGTTTTATGTTTGTGTGTCTGCCCTGAAATGTTGCCTCCATGTTTTTCCTTTCCGCCTCTGTTAGTTTCCTTTCCCTTGTGTATTCTATCTATCTTGTATTTCCTTAATGTTTTCTTTCGTTACTATGGAAACAATGCCCTAATTTCGCGTTTTGACCAAATGCCGGTGAGTTAGCATCAGTGTGCACACGAACATGTTTCCCCATCAGTCTGATTACACGCCTTTTTCTCATGTTATTTTTTAAATTTTTTATTAAGGAATGCATGGTAAAAAGTGAAAAAGTGAAAAAGTGATGAAAAAAGCAGACATAGGGGAAACAAGAAAACCTTTTGGGGTGTCGTCTTTGGAGGACTGAAAATGCCAATTAAACAGTAAATGAAAAAAGAAATCTGTTTATAATTATTAAAATGTCTTATGATTTTCTAAAAGAATATACAGTAATAATTTTACTGTTTTATTTTTTATTTGTCCTGGGTTGCAGTGCATCATGTAATCATTTTATTTGTCAAACTCACCCATCAAAATGAGTGGGCTGGGTTTAACTCCATCCATCCATCCATCCATCCATCCATCCATCTACCCTTCCATCCATCTGTCCATCTGTCCATTCACCCTCCTATCTATCTAGCCACCCATTCCTCCATCCTCCCATCCATCCATCTATGCATCCTCATCCATTTATCTAGATCCATTGATCTGGAGAGAGTTGATGGTGGACCACGATCTTTCCCTGGAGTTAATGATAGACATCTGAGACCCAGAGTCTGTGGAACAAGGACATCCATCCACACAGCATGTAGCAAGGAAAGTGGAAGACATAGGATTTATCTCCACACGTTTGGAACAAGTTCTCCAAACACAGAAGGTCTGTGTCTCCTGGACCATGGCACAGCCGGCACAAACCACACATATACTGGTGCATTAGGCTTGGGACTATCAAGTGGAGCTTTTAAGCAGCAAATTCTTTGTGTATTAGCAGATGGCGTAATTGCATGTTCCTAAAGCTTTGATTTAAGGATGCTGTTTGTGCTTACCATGGTGGTCTATTGCGTGCCGGGGGAGCAAGGTGTGGGGACAATACCGCACTCAGGGCACCTCAGCGGTATCTTGGCGCTAGGGGGATTCAAACCAAGCCTTGGGACCCAAATCTGCGTCCTTATCCACTAGGCCACCAACTATTTGCTACATCTGCTAAGTCTAGTTGGCAAAAATCTTTGGTTCGTGGGCCAAAATTTGTCCTTAAACTAGAAAGTAGGCTGGATTAGGACGAGGTAGGTGGATCGTTCTTTTGAACTAAGATGATTGACATGTAAAAGTCATGCTTATAGACCAAACGACAAAAATCCTTTAAGCGTTTTTTTCAGTGGGAATCTATAGGTAAAACAAAAGCAGAACTAAAATCACAGTACATTACACTCAGCAGACACTAGTTTCGAAAGTGATACCAGTGTTTCAACAAGTTTGGTGGGCTAGATTATAAAGCTGAGCCGGGCTGCAGCTGGCCCCCAGCCCCTTTCTGCCTATATCTAATCTAAGAGGTCTCCCACCATCCAGCAATGTAGCATATGTTATTTCTACATAGACTTAACAAATGTAATAAATATTATTTGTCATGGCAATTTTTTTTTCTCAAATTTCTTATGGTACTTGGTTTCTTCCTGCATTCCCAGTGCTACCTGCAAGCCAATTATTGTGATATAATTCTATTGCTTTTAAACAGTTTTAATGAATAATGCTGTGTTAATTTATGTAACAATACATTTAAAGAATTTTTATCTATGTTTCCTTATTCATTGTTTGCACTTTTGGTCTTTCATGAACGCCCGTCAGCCTCATCTTCTATAACCACGATGTAGTTGTCATTCATTCAGCAAAGGCAGTTGAAATGTACACAGCAATGTGGATAACATTTTGAGTTAACTTTCAGAAACATTTTGATTGTTTTGTATGTGCAAACATACAAAGGGAAGTGTAGTGATGATCTCAATGTAGTTCTAAGGTTTGTTTAATTTTAAGTTTAGTACACAGCCTTAATTGATCCAAGTCCAAATAATTACATGATTTAATATTAACTAAATAAAAAATGAGAGTTAATATTGATCAAGTACATTCAATTGATGTCTAAAGTAAAAGTTATTTCACCCCACATTTCCCAATGACCATTCGGGCCGTCTTGAATTCTATCTTCAGTGCTGTAAACCTCCACAACATAAATATCTACACCTGTTCAGTGCCAAGGTCAGACACAATGCAGACATTATTAAACCCCTGAAAGCCTTTCCAGTCATGTGACCTAGCATCCCTAAAAATAAATATATTTTTTCCCCCCAAGTAGCAGCTTATTGTAAACGACAGCCAAGACTGAAGCTGTAGGATTGTGTGAGTACATCATATTTTATCCACTTTATTAATTAACAAAATGATTTGTGGAATTAACTTTGATTAATTCAATTGTAGCATCATGTCTCTCTTTGTATTTTAAGGCATATTATGACCATTTGTCATATTCCATATGTTATTTTAATAAGATTTTAATGGGATAAATGTTCACAAATTCCAATAAAAAAAGAGGATCTAATCACATGAATTTTCCAAGGGAAAAAAAAAATTCTGTCATGCTTTAGAGGGACTAGAACACCTCTTATTTGATAGTAATAATGCATCAACTTTGTAAGATGCTGAGTAGTTATGTCTTTGACATAATCCTAACAATGACACTGGAACATTTTATTGCTTTAAGACCTACAAGATCTACATTATACTTTATGATTAGTGTAACAGAACAGCCAATGTTGACAAAAAAGCTAACATATTTACACCTTAATTTTTGTAATTGTTCAATAATAATGATTAGAAAGTGTAATAGACCTATGACATAAAGATAAGTCAAATACCAACATAACGTATTATAATTTAAATTCTGAACTGAAATAACAGCAGACTGACGTGCAAGTTATCTTTGAAATGTAAACCTTTTAACAATGACACCTTGTCATAACTGATCATTCAAGATTTGTGATTTATGTTTATTTCGTCTCACAATGTTTTTTTCTTCAAGTGCTTTACACTATGAGACATAAAAACCTCCCCAAGTGAAACCTAATCTCCTCTGATCTTCATTCGGAAATTCCTTGGTCTAATTTGAGCAGTGACACACTTTCTTTCCTCCAAGTCATAACCCCTCCACACAGGGGTCCTACCATACTACCGTGGCATTTTCTACTGGTAAACTTTTATGGGTTTATTGCTTTATTCTTCGTCTTACGCTGAGCTTTTTTGTTGATACTGTAGTTTTATTCCATTTCTGTTTTATCTTTTGAATCAGTCTTTAGACTGCATAACAATTAAGTTTACACACACCTCATTAAGGCATGGAACAGATAGATATTAGTGTTGTTTCATAATTTATATATTTATTTTATATATATTTATATTTTGTTATAATTATATAACTAATAAAATATACTAGTAGAATATTTTTCATTTTGTCTTCCATCAATAACTGAGATACAATAGAAAAAGGAAAACATCTGTTTTTAAAAAAAAACAAAACAATAGACAAACAGAGCTTCAGCTTTAATCGTAACAGATTCACACAGTATAGTTACAGAGCTTTGACACAAACCAGGACCTGGATGAGTTACCCAGGATATTTAAGACAGAGGAGGCCATGTTGCGCACTCTGGAAGTCACTATCATCCTAACTTTACAGGGTCTGAAAATTAATTGCATTCCCTGTGGCTTATTTTTTCCGCAAGCTGTTGTTACTTCCCGCTCTGTGAAATGTCAAAACTCAGCACAACCTCACACTGGGCCTCAGTGACTTTTATTACAGAAGAAATCATACTTACGGTTGCTTTTCCCTTAAATACTCTGAATCAAGTAGTGAGGGACAATTATGTGGAAAAAAATGACTTTCTCTATGTGTGTGTGTGTGTGTGTGTAATTAGTAAGAAAATAATTTAGCAAATAGGCATATAGCAAAAGACTAATCCATGGCCTGAAATATATGTATATGCCAATGCAACTTAACTTTGTTAATTGAATATTTCCATTAGAAATCAAAATAGTAAATTTTGGGAGTCCTGGGTTAGATTCCCACAGGAACCACAAGATGAAAACACGTGCTGCTGTTAACACAATTTCTCAAATTGGAATCAACAGCAACTTCCTTTTTTTAGGCACTGTTCTCATATCAAGTATTAAAATTCTAACTAAAAAACTAAATTTCAGATCCTTAAATCCAGATTCAAGTTACTGTGATTTGACTACTGCTAACACATTTTGAGTGTTTCATTTTCAGCCAGCCCTCTGTCAAAAGCATTTTATATTTTGGATGTGGCAGTAAAACATAGATAGTGATTGCAACAGTTTGCATATCACAGCTCAACCACAATGATGGCATGTCATTTTAGAGCTGTTGTCTGTGTTAGGATCCTCTGTCCGGTTTGAGTGTCATGATCATTCAGGGGTGTCCAAACTGTTGCACAAAGGGCCACTGTGGCTGCAGGTTTTTGTTCCAACCAAGCAGCAGCACACCTGAGTTGACAGGTTTAATCAACTTATCACAGTCATCAGACACCTGATTGGTCAAGCTTTGTGCTCTTGGTTGGTTGAAAGAAAAACCAGCAGCCACACCGGCCCTTTGTGGAACAGTTTGGACACCGCTGTGCTAGATCTTATCTCCTCTCTACCTTCCAAATAATTTTATAAATTAATCTTTTTATTTATGAAATATAACTTTATGAAAAGTTGACTTTTTTCAAACTGGACTTGCCTTTTGTCATCAAGGTTTGAAGATTTTTGATTAAGGCCAAAAAAAAACCCCAGTGATTTTCCAATAGTATTAAAAAATATTGAATAACACAAGAGTTTTAGTTATGTACTGTGCAATGCAGCTTCCTTGTACCGTGTATGTAGGCAACTTATCTGAACTGCTCATATTTAAGTTCATAAATAAAGAACAACTTATGTTAAGCACAGGGCAAAGATTTTGTGGCAAAATCTCTTCATTCTTTATGGTAAGGCATCAGTTAGACAGTAAGAGTGCTAGACTTGAGTAGCTGAATAATAAGCCTGAACTGTCCGACCACATGGCAAAATCCATAGTTACACAGTTATTCACTTTATGGATGCAGAGGAATTTGTCCAATAGATTCAAAACAGTGCTTTTAAAGAACTATGACAAACTAACACTGCTTACTCTAAACTATCAAGGGAAATTTCTAATAAAACTCTGCTATTTTGCCACGAAAATATTCAGTTGGTCGGGTTACCGGAAACAATTTTTTTTAATCTGGCCCAATACTCGAGTGGTGTCTAAGACACAAAGCTCACCTGGTTACACTACAGTTGACATTGTATATTTCTGTAACTAATGCCCAGATATTGTGCAAAGGCTTGTGATTTAAAATGCAGTCAGGGCCGTCAGACCTGTATGTGTGTGCATGGGTGTATAATAGATAGAAAGAAAACATAATAGTTATTTTGATGTTCATTTATAAACATGATCCTCAGTAAAATTGTCAGGGCTTCAGTCGACCAAACATTCTTTGCTCACAGTTCTGACAGATTGCTGATACCAAGAAACTTGATGGTTGATTAACAACCTATGTAAGAATCACCACTGTGAAATATTTTGCCTGGTCATATACAAATTGAGAATTTATACATGTGACACACACACATAAGCAGGACATTTTTTTAACTTTCCTATTGGTGGCTATGCTGGCTATAACTAATTGGCTTAACAGTCCCATCTACAAAATAAGCAAATCTAACAGAAGTTATTGCTTAATGAATAAAATAGAACAAATATTTGTTTCACACTTGCACACATACTTTTTTACTAAGACCAAACAGTTGGAGTTCATCTATTAATATTCTTGTAAACACATGCATGCCAATACAACATTCAGTTTTATTCATATGTAACTATAAACACTTAAACTATATATCATATGGTGTAAATGTATGAAATTTTAAAATATATTAGTCTGCTATATTAATGATATCTGACATTCTCATGTCATATATTTTGAATTTTGTATTAGTTTCCACTTTAGCTAGATTATTTATTTTCAGTGCTTCTGCTGTCACTTTGGGTCCAGATGATTTTGTACAAATACAAGATGCATGAATCCAGTTGTTTTGCATCTGTGCAACTGGAAAGGTCATCTTGTGTGTCTCGCAACAGTTTGCATATCTTTGTCCTCAGTAGAAAAAAAAGTGAGTTTGTCAGTTTAATGTGTATAATTACCTTTTCATTTCATTTATATTAATTTGTTGTATAGCTGGTAAGCTCATGGTGATTTGCCAGACGATAAAACAAATAATTGCCAAAAAATGTATATGTATATTTTGCATATTGTTAGTACACCCTTTCAAATTCAATACATTTTATTTCTGATCAATATTTGACATTTCCTCATGTACCTGAATGTCCCTCATTACAGACAAGAATATATCTGAGGCTTGCCCTAATAAAATATGTCAGTATATATATATATATATATATATATATATATATATATATATACACACAAATGATGCTGAAAGAGCTTTTGCGATGTAGCGAACCAAGCTTATTAACCAAGCTTTGAAAATTGGGTTAACTAGTTAGGTTTAAGGTGGCCATGCAAGTTTGTTATTTTTGACATCACTTTGAAACAAATCCAGCATACTGGCTAGCCAGTGTCACTGCATCCTGTGTCTGTATTTTAGTGGCCCTAGTACTTGCCTTCATGTCAGTTTTTTTTTAAATGTAATTTTACAGAAATGTGTTGAACCGCAAGGACACGTAGCATCTAGGTAATAAATCGTAACAAATGAGGCGGGTCAAAATAACATCACATAAAAGTTCTTGATCTTTTCATTTTGGTTGCAAATAAAACAATAAATGAATTGCATTTCTTTTGGTAATACATTTCTAATTTTGTTTATAAAATGTTTTTCAGTGTATTACATGTTCAGATGTCATTTTGGTGTGTGACGTATTTAAGCCAGTTGTTCCACACTTGTTAATCTTAGACTGCTGTTTATGGTTTGTAATGTATGGTTGTCATGGTGACAGGATTAGCTCGCACCTCTGAGGGGCGGTCGTCAGCTCTCTGCGTTTGTGTGTCTTTGTGTTTATGTGTGTTTGTACTATTTCTGAACGACAACTTTTGAGTTGTAGAAGTTGAAGAAGAAGAAGTCTATTTTATTGTTCCTCATACTTGCCATAATCCAAACATCATTGTCCTCAATAGACACTTAAGTTTATGAATTAAAGTTAATTCATTTTTTCCACATTTTCTCTCTCTCTTTCTCTGTCTTTGTCAATCTATAGGTCTGAAGAAAATCAAGCAACTGCTGCCACTCTCCCTTTGGTGTCTGGCGAGGGGACCACATCCTTGCTTTAGCCAGATCCACCAAGAATTCCGCCATGCAGACCTCTATTATCTTCCTCTTATCCCTAGTTTCCCTATTCTCTCTCCTCATCCCTACCTCCTTCACTCAAAGTGAGGCAGACCTAGTTGTTCAGACACGTTACGGACGGGTCCGCGGCATCCGACAGCAGGTTCCAGATCGAAGCTATGTTACTGCCTTCCTTGGCATCCCTTTTGCTGAGCCACCAGTAGGGAAGAGGCGTTTCCGTCCAGCTGAACCTAAGCGTCCATGGACTGGTGTATATGATGCCAAAGCTTTCCCCAATGCCTGCTATCAGTTTGTAGACACGTCGTTTCCCGGTTTCCAGGGTAGTGAGATGTGGAACCCGAACAGAGAGATGAGTGAAGATTGTCTGTATCTCAACGTCTGGGTGCCTTCTTCACCCAAACCACACAATCTCACCGTCATGGTGTGGATTTATGGAGGAGGTAGGTGGATTCATGTTTGTTTAGTCCTTAAACCAAATAATCAAGTCATTGTAAAAGGGCAAATAAACAAGGCACAGATCTTTGGTGTTCTTGACAACAGTAATGTCTGTTATTGTCATCTGCATTATCTCTGTGTCTATTAATTAATTAATTAATTGATTATCTATATTCTCTCTTTGTTAAATGTTTTTATTTTGTTGTTTTGTTTTTGTTATGCACTGAACAGTGTCATTGGGTGATAGAAAGGTGCTTGAAATAAAATGTATTATTATTATTACTACCTTATCTTCTGGGCTATGTTTAAGCCCAGTGCTTCTTAGCTTCTATCTGGTGCAGCGTCGCACCTAACACTGCCAGCCAATCAACAATAAATTCGCATTTTGACTTATAGCAGTTATGCAATAGACTCTGTCCCTAGATTGAGAGACATTGTAGACCCTGTTATGGGACAAAAATAGT
Organism: Paraplagusia blochii; assembly: GCA_016785265.1. NCBI lineage: Eukaryota > Metazoa > Chordata > Actinopteri > Pleuronectiformes > Cynoglossidae > Paraplagusia > Paraplagusia blochii. Next base: position 21,605 of record JAFBJS010001484.1, read on the forward strand.
AGAGATATATGCCTCTACTAATTTTATTGGTGGACCGGTATTATCGTCCATCCCAAGTGTAAGAACCTTATTTTATGTCACTCCCCTCTCATCAAAAGACAGAATATCTCCTAAGAAAAAGATATTTCCTTTAATTTGTAGGGGTAAAAAAAAAAACAAGGGTGAATATATAGCTGTGGCTTCTATATTTGTTGTTGTGTTATTGTCCTGACTGTGCTGTCATGTTTAACCATTGTAGGATTTTATAGCGGTTCTTCCTCACTTGACGTGTACGAGGGACGTTACCTAGCTCACAGTGAGACCGTCATTGTGGTATCCATGAACTACCGAATTGGTGCTTTTGGTTTCCTGGCTTTGCATGGCTCATCTGAGGCTCCGGGCAACGTGGGCCTGCTGGACCAAAGACTAGCACTGCAGTGGGTACAAGACAACATCATTTTTTTTGGTGGAAATCCAAAACAGGTTGGTCTAATACTTTTTGTTTTACATTAACTTTCTTCATAACAAGTCATTACAATAGGGACCTATCTACATAGCACTCTATCCTTTCAGTCAGGCCAGGGCAAACTAAGTCCCAGGGGCCAGATGGGACACACTTGGCTTTGTATTCTGGACCAGCAAAAGTGTCTAAATACTACTTTTAATTTTAAATTATCGTAATCCTTCTGCCTTTTCCCTGCAAAGCAAACTTTACCCCAATAGATAGTCTAGAAGAGGCTCTAAGCATTTGATCCTTTATTCAATACCATATTCATCATTCATTTTAGTTCACTTAAATACTCAATCTTTCTGATCCTGACCTGGACTGCAACTCCAATTTTAGTAATACCTGTGGCCCATACGGGGTAATGTGCGAAACCGAATATTTATAAAAAATTGACAGA
>JAFBJS010001484.1:22808-46673 GCA_016785265.1 Paraplagusia blochii
ATGTGCGAAACCGAATATTTATTAAAAATTGACAGCAGTTCTGTAGAACACAGCATTCATTATGCTCCTCAAACAGATTGGTTTGGTTTCATATGTGTCTCTCTGTTTACCCCTTTGACAGGTGACAATCTTTGGAGAAAGTGCTGGTGGTGCTTCTGTTGGGTTTCACCTCCTGTCACCAGGGAGCCGGTCGACTTTCACTCGCGCTATCCTTCAGAGTGGGGTCCCAAACTGCCCTTGGGCTTCTGTTACTCCGGCTGAAGCCCGCAGACGGGCCACACTTTTGGGAAAACTGGTTGGTTGCAATGGAGGAAATGACACAGAACTGGTTGACTGTCTGCGAGGCAAATCTCCACAGGAACTCATTGACCAGGAGTGGCAGGTAGTCTTCCTAGAGCCAGCCCTTGGTTATTTGTTGATTACCTCCTTGTAGGTTTAAAAAGATTTTAGTAGGAATGGAAGGGGAAATATTAATAACGTTCATAATTATAACAATATTTTTGTGTGTTAGGTGGGCACATCATATATAGGTATTAATAGATATTTCAAATGGCAGTATTGCTCCTGGACATGAAAACGTGGTGTTGAGTCACCTGTACTTTTCTGAATTTGTAGCGTTTTATTCTTTAAACTAAAATGTTCCCTACAATCTAAAATCAATAATTGACCTTTCCAATTGTATTGCTTATTCTTTTGATTGTTTTCAACAATGTAAGTCACCTAGATCAGGGTTTCTTAACCTTTTTGTCACCGAGGCCCAATTTTTTTCAGTGTCGAGTGACCTGGGGCCCTTAATAATAGCAGTTTAAAATTTTCATGGCCCTCTAGGGGGTGCTTGCGGCCCAACTTTGGGCCGGGGCCCAATGGTTCAGAATCCCTGACCTAGATCATCAGCAATGGGAGACAAATTATTATTATTATATTATTAAATATTTACAATTATGTTATGGAATAAAACAACTATAATAAAACTGTTAGCTAGTTTGACCAGCTAACAGTATCAACTTTTATTTTTTATTAAAAGAAAAATGGTTTAGACCCCTGAGAATCGCTGACACAGCTTATATATAAAAAGGAGAAGGTGGTGACATTTGTTCAATTGAAAAACATCTCCTGGTCATAATTGTCTTTACAACTGAAGAGTCTTTTTGGTAATGAGACCAAGATGGCAGAACACATAAGAGTTAGGGTCACCTTTGGAAAAACACCAAAAAGAATTTATAAAAGTAGAAAATAAACCCTTTTGAAATCATACTTCCAACATGGCATTTTATTACTTTCCCAAATCCCAGAGTTATTTTGAAATTTATATTGGCAATATTTCATATAAATATAGGATTCTTGGTAATATGTTCTTTATATGACTTTCTGATTTTTATTCTATAAACTAATGATCAAAAACATGTTGTCATATCCCTTTAAATATCTACATTTAGTCCCTAATAATGTTTAGATAATTTTGTTAAACTTCTGGTAAAATTTCTGAGTACTTGATTTATTTTCTTTTCACACCTACTTTGGTCATCTTGACTGGGTTATAGTTTATATATGACCTGGATTTTTTATCACATTCCTTACAATCTTGGGATGGTTTTAATAACTTTTTACTAACGTGTTTTTCTGTTCATTTGACCGTGGACAGGTTCTACCATGGTCGGCTCTTTTCCGATTCTCATTTGTGCCTGTTGTGGATGAGGACGTCTTGCCTGACAGTCCAGAGGCGATGCTCAACTCAGGCAACTTTAAAGACACTCAGATCCTACTTGGAGTCAACCAGGACGAGGGCTCTTATTTCCTGCTGTATGGGGCACCAGGTTTCAGCAAAGACAATGAAAGTCTCATATCCAGAGAGGACTTTTTGGAAGGTACACACCCATTATAAATAAACTTGACTACTTTGGAATGACTGTAGTTCCACTTCTTATCACATGTCATAACATCAACTTGTACTAACCCTTTTTTCTACATAGATGTTATGGGTTTTTACATAACTCTAAGAGCATAATGTGGGCATAACCGACAAAGGAAGTTGCTTTAATGTAATTCAGAGCCTGCAGGACACCTTAAAAATTCCTCCAGTCAATATATACCTCGTATAATGGTATTGTTGATCAAAGGCTTTTACTTCTTTATTTTGGGAACATATATTATTAACAATTCATGTGGTTTCTTCAAACTTTTACAATGAAATCATGAAATTTGCTCTTTGATCTTATTTTCAATGACTGTTTTCACAATTCACCAAATTATAATGTTTGAGTTTGTTTTGTTCATTAATTCGTTCACATCTGTGTGAAATAACTAATCAAAAAAATAAATGCAAATATCTGAATTCTTCGTTTATAGGTATCAAGCTCAGTGTCCCACATGCCAATGATATTGGCCTCGAAGCAGTGGTGCTCCAGTACACTGACTGGATGGATGAAAACAATGGTATTAAGAACCGGGATGCTATGGATGACATCGTGGGTGACCAGAATGTCATTTGCCCACTCGCCCACTTTGCCCGCTCTTATGCCCAGCAAAATGCACTGAAGGCTAATGCTGGCGGAATAGGCTCAGGACTGGTAAACAGTGGAGGAAACTCACAAGGTATGCACCCAAAAAAATCATTGATTTAGCCACAGTTATAGTTGCAAATAAATGATAGTTGTCTTACATTTTACTGGATGGCTTCATATATAAACATTAAAATGTAATTGTCCTGAAGGAGGGGTCTTCCTTTATCTGTTTGACCATCGGGCCTCAAACCTGGCATGGCCAGAGTGGATGGGGGTAATCCATGGATATGAAATTGAGTTTGTCTTCGGCCTTCCTCTGGAGAAGAGACTTAACTACACCATGGAAGAGGAGAAACTAAGTCGACGCATGATGAAGTATTGGGCCAACTTTGCCCGAACTGGGTAGGAAGACATTGTTTTTTATTCACAATTTTTAAGAGACATAATCAGACCTAATATAATACACAGAATAATGTTTTGCTCAATTTTAAGAAGCATGTATGCATTTTTTTTATGTATGAAAAGGTCACATTTCAGTTTATAATTTGTGGTTTAGATGCCTATGCTGATTTGGATGCTTTAGTTGCTTATATGTACAAATAACATTTTCATTTTAAATATATTCTTGGCGCTCCCTGAATATCTCTGTCAAGGAGAAATTTTGGTTGTAGATGTATCTACTTAATATGCTGTAGCTGTTTCAAATGTAGCTCCGCAAGATACGGCTAATAAGTTGTGCAACATCAGAGAGATATGCAGCTACTTTTTCTTATGTATTTAGTTATGTAGTATCAGATGTAGCTTTTTAAAGCCATCTCCTTTTTTAATAAAATCAAACACACATCCAATAGGTAGAAATAATTGTACACAATTGAAAAGCTTTGAAAAAAAAAACCTTGAACTTATCATTCCGCTCGGAGTAGCATTTGATGAGAAAGTAATGGTTACTGCATATATACTATGTTACTCTATGTAAAGAGCTACTATTTTAAATTGTAAAATACTCTTTCACCACATACCATATATAATGTAACAAAAAACATAGTCTTGAGTTAATGAAACTTGCCATGATGAATGTGCTAACATCAAAGCCCTAGCCTGTTGCTTGGCCAAGTGGAATCACTCTTTCCCGCAAGTTTTAATTAATGTTACATTTGTTCTTGTGTAAACTCTGTTTTTCAGGAATCCCAATTTTAACCATGAGAGTATGGTGGACAGCAGGAAGCGCTGGCCTGTGTTCACGGTCAGTGAGCAGAAGCATGTTGTGCTCAACACAGAGCCCATCAAAATACATAAGGGTCTGAGGAACCAGATGTGTGCCTTCTGGAACCGCTTTCTTCCCCGCCTCCTCAACATTACTGGTAAAATCTGTTCCTAGAAATTATTATGGGTGCCAAATTCCTAATATGAGTTGGTGACATATTACCAACTCATATTAAACACTCCTTAAGAGGGATGCTGAATATTCACTTTTGCCGATATACGATACGAAAAACATAATTTCCAATACCAATATTAACCAATACTGATATATATGCAGGTGATTTCGCCTTAATTATTGGGATGCCAGCCTAAAGGCATTCTATAAATAACTGTGTACAACATAAAAACACTACTTTAATATAAGTTATAGAAAAATGAATTATTTTTTACATTTTGGCTAAAACAGTCCTGAGATTCTTTGTGCAGCATTTAAATAATAAAGTAGTAGCAGCAAGTAGTTTAAAGTAAAGTAGACTTGATAATGTCTAGTGTTGGACAGAATAACCAGAAAAAAACAATGATTAACATTATAAATTGGGTTCATTCACTCCTCACCACAATAGGCAAATAAAAAGACACACAGATAGAAATATCTTTAGTCTTTTTAAAGTGCAATGAGCATTTTACCATTGCCATAGCACAGCTGGAGAAACTTCACACGTGAATCCAGCATCTTGAGCAAGAGCTGGCTGGTTCTCCAGCGAGCTCCACTCCATGATTTTTGTCTGATACATTTTGCTCCTGGCGGTTCTTTACCATATTTAACATTGACTCTTTGAGAGACAGCTTTGTTAAAATTGTCCCATCATAAATTGTTTAAATCCTTCCCCTCACATGACCAGCTCCTTGCAGTCATTACAGTTAGTTTTCTTATCTATTGAAAAATCCAGACCATGGACATTTAGTTTAGCATTGAGCATTGTTGTTGTGCCTTCAAGTATGGTTTGATGACATAATTTATCACGCACCAGTCAAAGTGTCAGTACCCCACGAGGGTGCCTAGCGTATTTGCGGAAACCCCGGCTTTTCAGCATTGGATTTTTTTTTCGGAGGAAAAACCAATACCGATTTGCTCCTAAATTAATAGTTTTGATGGAAACGGGCCGATAATGTTGGCGGACCAATATTATCGGTCATCCCTACTTTGTATAACTCCCTAATTACTAATTTGTGTTTGTAGTAAATGTAAACCAAAGTTGCCTTCCACGTAAAACTTAAATGGCAACCTATTTGCCCAATCTGCTCACCATCTAGATTGGGGTGTCAAATTGAGGGCGAGAATTGAAAACTGGCATTTGGTTTGACACCTGTGATTTAGATCCTGTGCAGATTACGTTATGCCGTATTTACAGGAGGTAGAATTGGGATGTTGTTAAAACGATGGTCCCCATACGCAGTTTTCTGTACAAAGTGCCTATCTCTATAATGAGTTTGTAAGCCTGTAATGTCACCTAAAATCTTATAGATAAACATAACAGTGCAACAAAAAATGAGTCTAACTTTAACTCCCATCATGAGAGGACAAATTACATTTTCCCTCAGAGCTGAGCATCTGTAGTGTATAATGTGTTAGACACTTCAGATGGTAACGTTGTTCTCTATCTTGTGTTCCTTTCGTCAGACAATATCGATGAAGCCGAACGCCAGTGGAAAGTGGAATTCCACCGCTGGTCCTCCTACATGATGCACTGGAAGAGTCAGTTCGACCACTACAGCAAACAGGAGCGTTGCACTGACCTCTGAGAGCAGAGGGGAGGTACCTCGGAGTAATCATCCCTCACTCCCGAGACATGTCTTCTTCTTGTTTTATCATGTTTTACTTCAGAAGTGTTTTGTTTTATTTTAGAATAAAATAGGAATTGCATTGAACTCTATTTATATTATTTATACTATTTATACAATGTATATGTTTCTCTGAATATGTGTGTCTCGATGGAGAAATGGAGAAAACCAGTTTTCTGCATGAAAGATTAATAATAATGATAACGATATGTCAATACCTCGCATTTGTGTGTCTGTATCTCTGCGTGTGTGTGCGCGTGTGTGTGTGTGCGCCTGTGTGTTTGTGTGTGAGTGTAGAGCTGTCTCATCTGAACATCTCATTACTGCTGCTGTACTGTTGTGTGCTGTAACCTCATTACGTCAGGGTGGTTTTTAGAGGAGTCCAGCTTCTCGGTAGCAATTCTTATTTTCGTCTCACCTCTTCGACATAAATTCCACTTCCCATATCTATTAGTGCTTTTCTCACGTATATAACAAACCAAAGCTACTGTCTGTCACACCAGAGTCTTCTGTCTGCCTCACAGTTCATAACAAAGGCAGAGAGAAGGACTAATACCTCACATTCTTCAGAGTAGTGATGATATAGGTATCCCTGTATGTTTATGTATGTATTTTACAACACTAACTAGCAGCCTAGTATTTTGTGAAGTGATTGCACGAGCCTACTAGTAATCAGTGCAAAGTAACAATTAATGCTCGACATCACAGTTGTATTAAAATTAGTCTAGATCTTTGTCTAAGAAAATCGAGATAACCTTAAGCCCCTGCTCGTCCAGACATCCCTGACCAAGACCCTTCATCCCATGTTGCTCCTGGCAACGGTACCAGGGGAATGTATATGGAAAAGACAATGTCTCAAGAACAGCTGATAGACAGGAAGGTTTGGTAACTTAAAGGCTAAAGTGCAAAACTGGTTCAGAAAACTTAGATTTAAATTTTACAGATGTTATTAGTGGCAAGTCTATAATAAAACTAAAGTTTTCGGTACAGTCCTCCGCCAAGGACAGTGGCCTTGGCCATAGCTTCAAGTGATTGGACCACAGAACATCTTTTAATGTACTCTAATTGAAATGGCTCACAACTAGCCAGCTTTGCTGAAAAAGGTTTAAATAATCTTGTTAAATCAAAGATGTAAAGGTTTAATTTTGATGCTTTAGAATAGTTTGCTATTGAGCTTTAACGACATATGTTCCTCAAGCCTTAAGAATTAATAGAAAGTGTAGAAATTAAAAAGTAATTCTGCTTTTATATACATTTTATTAGAATGATATATTTGTTTAAGGAATACTACAATGAAACTGCACTAAGAAATGAAAAGTATTAGGGTAGTTTAAAAAACAAACCTATTGCTTGGTCTTTACGTTAGTTGTCACCAAAGCAGTAGTCCACAATTAAAAAGTCTCATGGTGCAGGTTACGGGTACTGTAGAATTTAAAGTTGATGTGACAAATGAAAAAAAAAGTATAAATTAGTTGGACAAAACGTTGAGATTTGTTTACACAAATTTAAACAGTGATACTAAAGACCATGGTTTAGCTTCATCCAGACACTCACAGTTCTATTTTCTAAACGTTGACTGCTTTATTAATTCAGTCCCCTTGCACTGTCGCCTCCAATGCTGCAGTCCAGCCCTCGTCCGTCCTTCCTATTCCTCTATTTAATGATCCTCTACATCTATATGTGTAATCACCACTGAGTAGTCCATTAATTCTATTTTTATGTGCAGTGCAGTTTTGGCTAAATTGTATACACTTTATGTGTAAAGTTAACATTTAGCATTTAGCATTTACAGCTTTTGTTAACCAGTTGTGACCAATACCATCCCTGAGTATTCCTAACTATAACTAAGCAAGTTAGCAATGTTGTGACAGCATGCTAGTTCTCGACAGTATGTTATTATTAGCTGCTAGTAATAGCACTGCTGTGATAGTATATATTAACCTTTAACCTTAATTGGACAGTCACTCAATATAACTGTAATGGCCACGCTAACTAAACTTGTAGATTCACATCCTTCTGCTTTTTGTTTTACCTAAATACCTGAAGCTTGTTGCTTATGTGCTACATACTAGTTACATTGTGATTTTGTGGGCAAGAAAAAATACAAGTGCAAAGCTTGTTCACCGAGGAATATAATTGTATACATTTTGCTGCATTAGACATAATAATAATAAATAAATAATAATATTTGCTAGACCATTAATAAGCCAATACTGTGACTGCTAATCAGGCCATGTCTGGGACAGGTCTGTGACTCAGTACATGTGTGTTTATATAACTCTCAGGTTTACAGATGATTAATGCTAACAACTCTTTTGCATCCTCCTCATCGTCATCTCTCATTTCCTCCATCTCTGCAGCCTCAGCCTTTCCCCTCCTTCTCCCTCCATCCTCCCCCTTCACTCTGTGCTCTCTGTACATTCTCGTTAGTTTAATGGAGCCAAAGTAATTCACTCAGCAGTGGGATAATGCAGCAGAGGGCTGGCTCAGCCTCTGGCCTGCCAGCCACCGAACAAACGAACGAACGAAGGATGGATGAAAGCTAGAAGGCAACAGGGCCAAGGGAGTGTGGAGGGAAAAAATGGAAAAGGAGTAGGCAGAAAAGGGATGAGTGCTGATGTTATGGAACATTTTAAGAGGACAGTCAGAAAAATACATTACATAATTACAGCATAAGCTCCACAAAACACTGGCTATAACCGATTCTAAGTAATTTGACTAGCAACGGGTAAAAAGAATTGCAAAAAGGAATGAATTTTGCATGTAAATCCTGAAGACTGGTTGGGTTGTTTGGACGAGCAGATTTTACAGACGAAAGAGTCCCAAGTTACACTGCATGTCACAAAACCAGATCACAGATGCTGTCTGGCCTACATGTGATCATAAAACCTCAACGTCCAGTTGTTATTGAGAGTTTCTCATACTGTATCGTAATTGAATAGTTTTTTTTTTTTTCCACACTGCTTAAAGGGGAGAAATTTCGCTTACACTCCTCAAGCTATGCATCTATGTGTGTTACTCGTGAGTCTCTAAACTGAAATAATCAGCTAACACAGTAATGCTTGTCCTGTCTTGTGCACATTTAGTACATTTACATGCACTGTTGCGTTGAGATGCAGTCACAGCCAGACCAAGGAAAGGTATTAGATGACCGTCTTTATATAGATAAGCAAGCCCAAGCACATTTACTGAATAAATTCTCACTAATGTGGATGACCTGAAACAGCACACAGACCAAAACAACAACAACCAAATAAATCAACCAGAGGCAGATGATACAATCCAAAACTCTGCTGCTTTGTAGCTTTTGTATTTTTGAAGATATTTTAGTTGAGATCTAAGCTGTCCGCCATCACTGTTCTTAATCTTTGGGTGTTACTGACTGTTATGCTCCATGATTTTTGGATTCTTACACTCCTTATGAAAACTCCGAGGTCCAATGTCTACTAACACCTCAGGTTCCCTAAGAATGGGCCCTCCTAACTTCTAGATTCTTGATGCTTCTAGACTACATTTTCCTTTTTAATTTCATCTTTATTGGAAAAGGAAATGAAAGTTATCAGAATGTTTTGCAGTTTTCTGGCGCCCACTAATTGAAAGACAGATGTGCCACCAACAGTACTCCTGTTTCACACACCCCTCTTTGCCATTTTTGTCCCATTGTATTAGATGGTTCCATTCCTATTAAGGATGTATTTGTTTGCAGTAATTTGTCAAATTGTATTGCATTTACATCACATTGCATTCTAAGCGTTGTATTGCTTACCAGCGCAGACAGATGCAATCAACCCATGCACTGCAACAGGTGGCTCCAGCATATTCTGTTCAGCATACATCATATTCTTAAATTTCCAACACGCTTTGGATCATGTATTCAATCATCAACATTTTTACCTTATTGGGTCCTAATCAAATCATAAATGACAGGAAGGTTTCATCTCTGGTGTGCAGATGTAACTAGAAGTCAGATCCATTTTAGTTAGACGAGCATGTTTACGTGTATTTTTAACGCCCACTTTAAGTCATGGAAACATAATGACTCAGTCTGTGTGTGGGTGTGTGTGTGGTGTGTGTGTGTGTGTATGTATGGTGCTATTTTTATTTTAAATCGGGGAGGAAAAATAAATCAATGGCAGGTCCAGCAAAGCTCATGGTTGGCATGTAAAGCTTCTATTTATGGATCAGAGCATCGTAGTATAGCTTTAAAAAGAATAATGGATCATACCTGATATCTAAAATACCACTGAAACGTGCATGTGTGACAGGCTGCGCGAACTGTGGCTTCTCTCCTTCTCTTCCTTCTCAGCCGCTGCTTTGAAGCCTCCCCCTTTCCTCGTCTCCCCCTTCCCTCGCCTCATTAAACCTTTGTGCATGTCCCAGAAAAAGCTAACGCTGTCTCCTCGTCTATTCTGCAAAGCGTGGACTGTTATTATCTGTGGAATTCTTTTCAACAGAACAACTATCAAAATAAGTTGTATATCTTTAATGTAAGGTATGTGCAATGTTAGCAATAAACATCACTAAAAGAATATATTTGATATATAAAGTGCAGTGGAGTTAAGACAAACCAACAATGAAAGTGGCTAGAGATTGTGTTTTTTTTAAGCAATATAATCCCTCATATAGATCAATCATGAGTGCCATAAATCTTTGTCTTGTCTTCTGCCTTACTGTTGGTTCTTCCTGTAATTGTTGTAGTCTGTTCCAGTATGTCTCTATATCATGAATGCTGACTTGGTTATAGCAAGAGAAATAAAAACAATTTGCTGCTTATCTTTGTTTTCTTTATCTTTTTGTGTGTAAACAAAGTATCTCAAAACAGTTTTGCTGCGATGATAAAGCAATGAATGACAAGGCCTCTGACAATATAAAGCTAATATAGTTAAGCTTAATATTTATATGTTTGCACGTGTATGGATATGTTTGATATATTTAAAGCTTCTATTTAAGTTTATATGTAAAAAAAATTATAAATATAAAATATACTAAATGGTACAAATATTGCGTATTGTGATATATGTATATTAGCAATGCCCAATATGAACTTGGACTATTGTCCATTAACCCATACCGACATAATGGGGCAGTGGTTGGTCTTCTGGTTAAGTGTCCGCCTGTCCGCTAAGTTGATGGGTTAAACTGTGTTTCCTAATGTTATCTGCTGTTAGCTTTTGTTAGCATATTCACTTAATATTGATATTTTGAGGACGTGCCCGCAAGACAATGACCCAAATCATACTTTCTGCGCCATAAAGGAGTGGCTCAACATAAGCTAAATAAGGGACACAGACTTGACCACGAGGAATAGTCTAGACAGGGGTGTCCACACTTGTCTTGAGAACTACTCTTCAAATGACCAGGCTGAAGTGATACCTGGATTGAAAAATATATTTATCTATACAAACTGGATATCTTACTCTATACATTTAGATATAACATATGTATATGTATATATGTATATATGTATATATATAACATATTTACTGTCTGACTCAATACCTATCTTATTCTCACTTTAGCCCAGTGATTAGCAACTACAAATAGAATTACATCTCTGATTTTTATCACTAGCTGCAGCCAATACCTTAACCCAAGGATGTAGAGATGATCTGTGACGAAGAATGGGCCAAAATCTTGACTGGTTTGTATCCATGGTGATAGGAAATTTCTCTCATTTGTTCCACTACAAAATACAGAGTCAATGCTTCTTAATAATTTTAAAAGAAAAATGCACACAAACTGACATGTGTAATAAAAAAAATATGTTTAAGTTTAAGTTAAGCATTCTCGCAAAGTCAGTGTGAAATTTTTCACCTGTTTACGCGATACAAGGCCGATATACTTGTAGAAATTGGTTGTGGACAAACGTGGTTGTCTTTATTTTTTTAGTTTTTATGGCTATCTGCTGTCCCCTAGTGGGAGAGAACTGAATTGTTCTGCCAGTCAACGCATTGAGAAACAAAAATAAATTATTTGCAATAAATAAATAAACATGGTGTTCATAAACGTATTCAAAAAGTCTCTAGATTTTTTGTATATATGAAATTTTGTACTGTTACATAGTTGACAATTCAGCTTGTCCCATTTTCAAGGGTTGCCACAGAAAGTCAACAATTTCAATCTCGCCCTGTCCTCTGTATCTTCAACTCTAACTCCAACTACCTCCAAGTCCTCCCTCACTGCATCCATAAATCTCCTCTTTGTCTCCTACCTGGTAGCTCCATTTCTAGAATCATTCTTCTACCAATGTATCCACTGTCCCTCCTCTGGACATGTCCAAACCATCTCAATCTGGCTTCTCTATCTTTTTCTCCAAACCTTTCTGTCTGTATTGTCCCTCTAATGACCTCACTCCTGATTCTGTCCATCTTTGTCTCTCCTAAAAAGAACCTCAGCATCTTTAACTCCTCCACCTCCAGCTCTGCCTCCTCTCTGCCTATTTCTGGTGTCTCACAACTGTCCTGTAAACCTTTTCCTTCACCTTAGCTGACTCTCTTCTATCACAGTTCACTCCTGACTCTTTTCTCCAGTTGTTCCATCCTGACTGTCCTCTATTCTGCTCCTTCTTCCACAGTCTCTACTGCTCTGAACAGTTGATCCTAAGTATCTAAACTCCTCCTCCTCCACCTCTGCTCCTCGTAACCTCACCATCCCGCTGTTCTCTATTTCAATCACACACGTGTTCTCTGTCTTGGTATGTTACATAGTCGACACATTTCCTGACTTTGAGGTAACTAGTAAGTTTGTCCCTCTAGAGATTCCGTTACGTCATCGTTTCAGATGCACGTGATGTTCCGGTGCAACTAGTGGAGTGAAGTTCTTTGTTTTTAAAGTTGATCTAATATGTCTGACTCGAGTAGAAGGATAAGTAACAGGGAGACAATTCAATTCATTTAAAAATCCCGGTAAAGTAAAACGCGTGTCCATGTCTTGCTAATCATCGTTAATGTTTAAGAAAAAGTTTTGTTTACGCCGTAGTGGGCGGGCCTTCGCAGACGTCAGACGTCACAGTTCAATGTTCAGGGTTTCACTTCATCAGGTGAGTGGATCCTGACTTGCCGACGCAGTAACACTGTGAAGTAATTTGAAACTGTGCGTCACTGACTAATTAGGGTAAATACAAATCGAATGAAATCATAGAAGCATGTGTGTAGTTGGTGAATGTTAGCGGCGACTGAGCATATTTTGTAACCACAAGTATCAGCGTGACGACGGTTTCCGTGTGGTTTCGCAATAATGTATGCCCTGCAAAACTTGTGTCAAACTTAGGGACCGGGGACTAAATGTGGCCCGCAAGATATTTTACCGAGAAAAAAACGTTTTTATTGCACTTTTTACTTGTTGTTATAATGCAGTAAATAAGTAGAAATTAAATGCATTTTCACTGTGTGTCACAGCACCGCTGTATCTAATGACCTACAGACGGTCACTGGTCCACAAACCGGTGGTTTGGCACCCGAAACCCGTACAGTCTAACATACAATTGGCCCTTGAAGGCGAACTGTATTGCTAATGTGGCCCCCAACATGGTGCGTTCAGTACCCATCAGAGCAGTTAGAAACGGTAGAATGAATGAACCATAAAATAAACATTCATTCCCCAGTTGTTACTATAAGTTACTTTACCATACCATGAGATGATTAGAGGGACAGTGGCTACATTGGTAGAAGAATAAACCTAGAGATGGAGCTACCAGGTAGGAGACAAAGCGGAGATTGATGGATGCAGTGAGGGAGGACAGATGAGAAGATACAGAGGACAATTTGAGATGGAAAATGTTGACTCGCCAACCAAGACTAGGCTATTACAAATGTGAAAAGAATTATTGTTAGTGTATTTTCTGCGGAATCACTGTGGTCCACCTCTGTGGTGCTTATAAACAATTTTATATCCAAACATGGCACATAGAAGGTATTTATACATATACATATGTATATATATATATATATATATATATATATAAAATAAATATATATATAATATAATAATATAATGTATGTATATATACTGTATATATACATATATGCATATATATACACATATTCTTCAATATATGTGTGTATATATTTATATACATGTTCATATATGTACATATTCTTAAATTTATATATATATATTGAAGAATGCAACAGCCAGGTGAAGTCATGGGTTGCAGGCTCAAGTAAGGGTAATGCCACCAAATACAAAATTTTATTCACTTTGTAATTAATATTTAATATTCACATTAATAATGTCTCTTCGAATACTTTTGCTCACTTCAAATGTGGGTTAGTTCAAAGGAAAGGGACTCAGGCCTGAATTGTTTAACACAATAAAATAAAGCTGGTAATCTGGACGTTTGTTTCATATTCATCTTTTGATCTAAAACCCAAATGTCTTCAGTATATTGTACAACAAAAACAAAAGAATTGCCCTTGCCATTTCAATACTTTTGGAGGGGACTTTAAATTTACATTCATTAAGTTTCCCATCTTCGTAACAGGATGGCAGGGACAGTATTCTCTATGACACCCACCAAAATCATACGAACAATTTTTGATGAATTAGCTATATTAGCTAGTTTTGGATGCTTGAAGCAAAAACCTTGGAAGGGAACCAGTCCCACATTCAATTCGTTTATTTTTCTTTCATAACCCTATAGTTATCTTTGTTTCCTCACAGACCTTGATTTCTAAGCTTTATCATGGACCATAATGTCTTTATCTGTCAGCATATCTACTGTTACCACAGCCCCTTGAAATACAATGCACTTGTATCCCTTTCCCTTTACATTAAAAGAAATGGTGATGTTTTAAAACAATAGGCCATTCAAACCTAAAAGAATATTAAAATGTAATGATCCTTTAGTGATGGTGCATTATTACCAGTAACCAAAGAAATTATTAAACAAAGATTTCATTTTACTGTGTGGGTGCACAGGTAAACAGTTCCATTCCAGTTGATTCACACATCTCAGCTGTGGACCATGTCGTCACATCGAGTGGAGTGTGTGGTGAAAGCGGGCGCTCTCATTGGTGAAGGACCAGTGTGGGAAGAGGCACATCAGACACTGATGTTCGTGGACATTGCTGGAACGAAGCTCCATCGTTGGAATCCTGCAGTTGATCAGATGGAAACTTTGGCAACAGGTGAAATGTTGGCAGCATCTTTCAATAGTCTGGCATTGGACACGGTAACATGGTAGTTCTCACTTGTCTGTCGTCCATATGTACAGTCATGGAAAAAATGATTAGACCACTCTTTCTTTAATTTCTTGTCCAATTAAAAGTCTGCTTCCACTTAATCTGGACAAATATAATAACAACAAAAAAGGCTCATAATTAAACTTAATTTCAGAGCTGATTTCTGGCCATTTCACATGGTTTTATTGACAGTAACAAAAATCACTTCCGTTCCTACACCTCTAGCAATAACATTGTACTGACAAATACAGTGCTTTTAGTCATTGCATGGTTTTGTGTTGATTGTTTCCACCAGGTGATAAACCTTTAGTGGAACAAGGCATTAAGATGAACAAGGAATTGAAGAAATTCCCCCAGGTGATAAACCTCTAGTGGAACAAGGCATTAAGATGAACAAGGAATTGAAGAAAACAGCAGAGTGGTCTAATCATTTTTTCCATGATTGTATTTGTCTCTCATTTGTCTTAGTCAAGCCTGTATATTGCTATACTGTATTGATAATGTAATAATATAAACCACATGTTCGGCAATGTTGGCCTAGTGGCTACTTTTTTGGGGGGACACTAAATTATTTGGCATGGGGGGACCTCTCGGTAACTTGGCAGTAATGGGGATTCAAACTGGGGGCCTTGAAGATCCAAGTCCGCTTCCTTAACCACTAGGCCACCAACTGCCCCCCTGGGTCCAGAGGGCTCAAAGTTCTAATCCACCAACTGCCAAGTTACCACTGAGGTCCACTAAGCATGGCACTGTCCCCAACCACTGCTCCACAGACGCTCATAGCTGTCCACTGTTCACTTTGGTGATGGGTTAAATACAGAGGTCACATTTAGCTCTGTGCAGTGGTGTGAATCACAATATCACAATGACAAGAAGTTTCCTTTCCTATGTTGTGCCTTTTAATTTTATCATATCCTAACCCCCAGATGATATGGTGAGCATGGTGGTTCCTTGCTCCTCGGGTGGCTACCTGGCCGGCATTGGCCGCAAGATTGTAGCCATTGACTGGTCAACTAAAGCCACTACCTTACTGGCAGAGGTGGACAAGGATAAACCCAACAGACTCAATGATGGAAAAGTTGATCCTGCAGGACGCCTCTTAGTAGGTTAGTCACATTATGAATCAACTGATTTATGACCCCTGTCTGCAAAGAACTGCAAACTTATCTAATGTCTCAGGTACAATGGCACTGGAGGAGAAACCTGCAGTTGTGGAGAGACAGCAGGGGTCACTGTATAGTGTGGCTTCTGACCTCACAGTGACAAAACTTCTAAGCCAGGTAACTAACGTAACCCATTTGACCTGAGAAATGGACTTCATCTCCTTTGTCAATCTGTAAATCTTCTAATACATGCGTGTCAAACTGCAGGGTTTTGTTCCAACCACTCAGCAGCACACCTGACTTGGTTTTTTAATCAACCCCTGTGGGTCTTCAGACAGCTGATTGGTCAGTCTGGATAGGTTGGAACCAAAACCTGCAGCCTCACGTCCCTTTGTGGAACCAGTTTGACACCTATGTTCTAATAGGTTAGACTTGAATAACCTGATTGTTTCCCAGGTGGACATATCCAATGGAATGGAATGGTCTTTGGATCACAAAATCTTTTATTACATTGATTCTCTGTCCTGCAAAGTTGATGCCTTCGACTACGACATACACACAGGACACATCGGTAACTTGCAACTTATACATATTTGCATAAGTAATAAATAATGTAGCTCAGTCATTTTCTACGTGCCATGAGAGATTGTCACGTGTGCTGTGGAAAATGATCCAATATCACCTAATGAACCATTGTTGTTTAAAGCTAAACTTTACTGATCGTCCTTTGGACAGTTTTGGTTATCTGTTGCCAAGGGGTTTCCCATTCTGTCCAACAAAGCTATTTTGACATTGCGCCTGTTTTTAACCACATATCGATGTGAGTTGAGCTTCTCAAGCTTGACTGCGACAAAAACTTAAAACAGAGAGAAAGAAATGGTAGGAATGTTAGAATGTATTATTAACTATATGTATTATACAGTATATGTACTGTGTTAAAATGTCATTTTGGTTGGTGGTGGAACCCAGGATTTTGTATATGTTAGAAAATGACCTTCTTGAACAATTCAAGACAGTGATTAAATATTATGGTTACATTTATTTAATCTATTTAATCTTTAATCTAAATTAAGATTTAAGATTAATCTTAATTTAACCTTGGTGGTGGGACCCAGGATTTTGTACATGTAATGTGTAATGTGCAAATGACTTCTCGACAAGACATTTTCCGTAATAATATTAATATCCTCAACTTACCCATTCAAGACTATACACTTTATCACTGAGATAAAATACAGTATCACAGTACGTTTTGTCCACAGTGAAGGAAGAGTGACTGTCTCTCATGGTTTAAAGTATGCATGTCCAAACTGTTCCACCAAGGGCTGGTGTGGCTAACCCGTCCACTCAGGTGTGCTGCTACTTGGTTGGAACATAATCCTGCAGCCACAGTGACCCTTAGTGGACCAGTTTGGACATGACAGGTTTAAAGTCTTGATGCCATCCGCTGAGATACATATATTGTTGCCAAATGCTACTTCATTTTTGACCACTTCTCTGAGCTGCAAAAATCAGACAGCATATGGAAATATACTATTTTCCATTTAATCGACAACTACTGTTAACAAACTGTTTTTGACTTTTTTTTGTTGTTGATTCCCAGACAACCGTCGTACGGTGTATCACATGGAGCAGGAGGAGGGGTTGCCTGATGGCATGACCGTTGATGCTCAAGGTCATCTGTGGGTTGCATGTTACAATGCAGGAAGGGTTATTAACATTGACCCCTCAACTGGTTAGTAATGACTCCACTTGTCAGCATCGATTATTCTAGTGTTCCTTAAATGACAAGGTTCCGTTTTCACAGGCCAAATTACAGTAGCTCTCTTTACACGACCGGGCCACAACAGATCACGTCATCACTGTGTCTTTGTTGAACTCTGCCAGGTACACGACTACAGACCGTCTTACTCCCAGTGTCCAAAACAACTTCCTGTTGTTTTGGTGGTCCAGACTACTCTGACCTTTACGTAACATCTGCTTGTTTTGGCCTTGATGAATCAGAGAGAAGACATCAGCCACTGGCCGGACACGTTTTTAGGGTAAGAATTCAGTTGACACTTAACTTCCTAGTAACTCAGCTGTTGGTGACATGGCTGTGTGTATACTCTGACTTACCACCAGTGTCAGGGACTGTAATGTGACTTTGGTCTGCCTTGACTCTGTAGGTGCAGGGACTCGGAGTGAAGGGTCTACCATCGACTGCATTTTCCAGATAATCAGCAAAATGGATGACAGGGAAGAAATCAGTTACAGGACATTGCAAAACCTGTGACACACTTCCTGTCAATATCATGCCAAATGAAATTGGTCACACTTTTTTGGTGGTAGTATTCACTTGTGTGACATTTTCTACAGTTAACTAATAAAAGAGCTTCTCAGCGTTACAAAAGTGTTGACCATAGGGTTAGGGAGAACTGCTAAAACATTTGTATTGGGTCTTTAATGCTGATGGAATGATCTAATGCTTTTCTTCAAGAAACTCTTGAAGACCCAGCCATTCACAGAGCAACTCTTGTCCTTGCCCTTTCCTGCTCTTTTCTAACCCAAACCCTTCTCTTATCTCCACTTCTGTTGTTTTCTAAATACTGATCTACTTTTAGAGATTTTGTATTTAATCTGATTTTGATTCCTCCCCTTGTGAGTTGTAAATGTGTTCGCTGAATGCACATGTAGATTATAAAGTATAATAACAATATTAAAAACAAAATACAATTACTGTGCAATGTTATTGTGATGGCCTTCACTTTGGTTCAGTGATCAATGTCTCTGTCATTGATGTCAAACTCACGGGTTCACCTCCTGCCACGGTTGGAGTGTGGGCAGCAATGCTTGGCTTGGAGCTCTAAGCAAAACTATCACTGAACCTTCCTCCTGGACAAGTTTGAATCCTGGTTAGTGTGGTTGGCTACCAAAGTGTTCACGCAGGAAGAATGCCGTGTATGAGCTCTGGGATTTGGATTGTAGTCGTGAAAACAGCTGTCTCCATGACCTGAGATACAGAACAGATAAGTGGGTGAAAGTGGATGGACTATCGAAATGCAAGAAGATCTCCATCCTGATCTCACAAAGCGTATTCTTCTGGGTCAGAGACTCCTACATCTTCATGTTCATCCCTTAGATACCACCCCAGCGGTTGGACAAGTAGTTGAACCTATTATTGCAGGGATGACCATGAAGTATTATTATAATCATGACAGGAGCACCTAAATGTTTTAACAGTCATAACAACAGATGAACACCCCCTCCTCTCCCCTACCTTCTCACCAAACGCAAGTTCTCAGTGTTCCAGGAACCTCAAAGCAGTGCCCCCCCTTGGTGTACTTCAAGCACTTCACGCTGCCGAAACCGGGAAGTGCAGCAGTGTGAAGAATTTGAGGGAACAGTCCTTTGCCAAATAAAAACTACTTTTAGTCTCAGTGACAGAATAATGTTATTATTGACACAAATCCTAGACCAAATGTGGGATGTTTGCAGACTGGATGTGGCCTGTGAGCCAGGAGTTTGACACTCCCACTTTAAACTGAATAGCAGCCTGAAGAAAAGATTAGAAGATGCTGTTCTGGAGTTAAAGATAAAATTGGTACCAAATACAACCATAAACGTAAAAATAATAATAATTTGGTTTGGTAGCATTAAGTCGTGGTCAGAAGTTTACACACAGTTCATGTTCCTACACTATATCACATGTAAAGTTCTGGTTTCACAATTGAATCATGAATAAACTAGCATACATATTTTCCGAGGATTAATGCTTTGGGGAAATAAAAAGAAAAGGCAGAAATTCCTCATAATTTGAGATTTAGTGATATGTCTTTGCAAGAACATGGCATTTCTGCGTCATAAGTTTACATACACCTTTGTCTTCATGGCTTAGTACTTGGTAGCATTTCCGTTTATGACTTCAACAAGTAGCTTCGGATAGCCATCAGTGGTCTTCTCACAGTAATCCTTTGGAATTTTTGGCCACTTTTATCAGCAGATTTGATGCGGTCAGATTTGTTGTTCTTGTCTGACAGACCTATTTCTATAATGCACTTCACATGTTCACTATAGGATTCAGGTCAGCTCTTTGGGAAGTCCACTCCAATACTTTCCAGCACTTTGTTTTGTTGTAACCATTGGAAACAAATTTTGCTGTGTGTTTTGGATCTTCTGGAGTTCACCTGTATCTGACACTGCAAAGAAACCCCCCAATATGAGTCTTCTTTCATCATGCTTGACCGTAGGGATAGTGTTGTTGGGACAAAAGGCTTCACCCTTTCGCCAGAAATCATATTGCTGTCTCGTCTGACACATTACATACTTCCAGAAGGCTTCATCCTTATCCTGGTGCTCTTTCGCAAACTTCAACCAAGCTTTTCTGTGTCTCTCTTTGGGAAATGGCTTCTTTCTGGTCCAGTACCCTTAAACCTGCATCAATGGAGAACTCTTCACCGTGGACTCTGAGACATTTGTTCCTGAGGCAGCCAATTCCTTTTAGATGGCTTTCTTGGGGATCTTGGGGTTCATTGCCACATATTTTACCAAAAGATTTTCATCTTTGTATGTTAATTTTCGTTTTCCTCCAGACCTTGGCATTACGGCTGTTTTCCCAAGTTGATGATATTTGTGGACAATGTCTGAATAGATGCCCGTGGCACATCAAGCTGCCTTGAAATGGTCCCAAGAAACGAGCCTAACTTATGCAAGACAACGATTCGCTCCCTGATGTCATAGAAGTATTCTTTTGACTTTACCATTGCGAGTCTCAAGTCGAAAATGCAGTCTGGGTAAAGTCAAGCTGCTTCTATAATTGTCCATAATTGGACAATCTTAGCTAAGAGTTTAATACCTAAATGGAAAGTCGTTAGGATAAAACAATGCCAGTATCCACCCGTGACTCTCTTTCATTTGAGAAGGAGAGGGGGGTGAGAATGGTGGAGGGGGCGGGGCACCACCTGAGGGCACAATTATCTGTGTTTATCTTGGAGTCTGCCTGTGTGTTGTGAGAAAAAAGAAAGACAGACACCTAGAAAGGTAGACTAACAGGACAAAGAGAGACGAGCAAACACAGACTGTGAGGGAGCAAGCACAACAGTCTTATAAAAGTGTTTGTGTGTGTGTGTGTGTGTGTGTGTGTTTCTGCCAGTTGGTTAGAATGGTTACCAACGTGTGAATGAAAATAGCACTCAATACCCATCACCTTAGAATTGTCTTATATTGGGGCATTTCTACATGATCAGATTCATCTTGCCAATTGTGACATATTCATCTTAGAAAACATATAAAGTGATAGGTTTTGTATCAACTTTTGTATATGTATAATTACGATTGTGGCAGATTGGACTTGAATGAAGAGTGACAAACAATAGCAATTGTGTTTGTGGCATTTTTTTTTATGTCAGCCATGAGTTTGATCATGTTTTAAGACATTGTTGCGGTTCTATCGTCTTAGTTGTAGAGCTGCTGTGTCATTCAGGCTTCTGGGATTATTGTTTTTTCCTTAAAGGGAGCAGCAGTTTGATGGTATCAAATTTGTGTGTCTATCTTTCTGTTTTCTCCATCCTTTTCTGATTCCATCCCAAGCAGCTTGTCATTTTCTCAGCATCGTGTTCTATTTGAAAATAAGTGTACAGTGTGAACAAAGGAAAAGATGCTGCAACCTTTTAATGTCCATGTCTTGGTCATATTTTTACGTTGGTCCAGTTCAAATCTAAATTAAACTTAGAAGTAGGTTGGTCTTTTCATCGTTTTGGCCAGTTTAGGGTTGAAACTATTAATTGTTTTTTTCTTTTTTTTTACATTTTGACTTTAATGTAACACATTTATATGCTTCAACACCACAACAGTCACACCTACCATGCAGCGCAAGGAAGTCATCGACGGGGCAGCTTCAAAATAAGAGCGTTGATAAAAAATACTATTAAAAACAAATACAAAGAAAAAAAACAGTGTGGACAGTGTGTTTTTTTTTTTGTTTTGCGATTTTCCTCTTGGACTTCAGATCTTTCGCCTTGTTCATCTCTCCTTCTGTATTTCCTGCCTAATTTCCTCCCTTCTCTCCTCGTTTTTTTCTCCACCCCCCCCCTGCTCTCAGTCTGATCCCATCTTGTCTGCGGCCTTGGCAGTTAATTCAACGTCAGCTCCACGATCCGGTCTTATCAAAGTGAGACGAACAGATTTGGGCACAGGAGAGAGAGTGAGAGTGAAAGAGGAGAGGACAGGCCCGAGACAGAGAGGAGAGACAGGAACAGGGCTTTTTTTTTTTTTTTTTTTTTTAAGAAAATCAATAAATGTATTACTACGGTAAAGAGAAAATACACTGACTGGCACTACACTGACACCACGGAGTTTGCACTCAGCCTTTCCCAGAATGCTTTGCCTGTTACAGGAGAGGCAATTACAATTTCACAGGTTGAAATTAAAATCCCCCATGGTGTGTTGGTGTGTGAGTGTGTGTGTGTGTGTGTGTTTCATGAGATAGAACACACTGACTGTCACTACACTGACACCACGGAGTTTGCACTCAGCCTTTCCCAGAATGCTTTGCCTGTTACAGGAGAGGCAATTACAATTTCACAGGTTGAAATTAAAATCCCCCATGGTGTGTTGGTGTGTGAGTGTGTGTGTGTGTGTGTGTTTCATGAGATAGAACAAGCTGTCAAAGTGATTTCAAGCTGTTTATAGCCTTACCTCACAAAACGGATCCCAATAAAGACCGGGGTGAAAGTCTGAACCCCCCCTTTTTCTTTTTCTTTTTTTTTTTTATTTAAAGAAAATGAATTTGTTGAATATTAATTGCCTGGCAAGTCTTTGACGATCGGCTTAGTCGTCTCTGATGAGGCTGCATAGGAATAGAAGAAAAGTACCCATAATCCCTGCCTCTTATGCTCTTTCTATCTTCTCTCTCTCTTAAACATCAACATTACTCTAGTTTTTTTTCTTCTTTCTTTGCTTTCAGACATTTCCTTCTATCTCCTATCTCCTCGGAGGATTTGCACTTTTTTTTTTTAAGGCTAGAAAATAAAAGTTCTTTCTATAAAAACCAGATGTCTTGATGTGTCAGTTCCTGACTCCTTCTCTTCTTCCCTTGAAAAGTGTCTGTAAGTTGGTGTAGCTCTGTCATCTAGAACCAAAGTTGTAGTATCTCATTTCATGTTGCTGCTTTACTTACATCCCTGAAAATTTATGAGCCATGTCAGGTTTCATTTTCGAGCCCCCAGAGTGCGGCCTGATTTATTTCTATTATAATAGTATCTCCACTTCCCAGTTCCTCTCCCAGATTCCTCGCAGCACACGGTGAAGGCTACAAGCACTATATAATCTCTCTGAGTGTTCCTATCAGTCATCAGCGTTTATAGGGTATCAACCTTTATTCATCCAGGGGAAAGTCATCTGAGCGCTGCCTTTTATTATGGCCACGTTGTACTTGACTTTCACAGCGGAGGACAAGGAAGTGTGACTGGGTTCTCCTTCCGTCGTCAACTCGGATGCTGAAACGGCCCCGTCTCAGACCGAGCGCCTCTTGCTCAAGGGCATATTGGTGGCGGTGCAGAGAAGTTTGAGCTGGAATTGGACATATGGTCGATTTTAAAGGTGTAAATTTAGTTTGGTATCTGACACATCTACCTGTATATAAGACACTAGAGAAAGGCTAAGAAGGATTCTACTAGATTGTGAATTGATTATAAAATTCAGAGTTTAAACTAGGGGTCTCAAACTCCCGGCCCGCGGACCATTTGCGGCCCATAAAACTATATTTTGCGGCCCCCACCTTGATGCGAAAGTTGAATTTATAATAATATTTTATAGATTTGTTCTCTACATTTTATGGTGAATCCTATAGTTCAAGAAACTCCTGGTTTAGAGGTGTATTACACAGAATCTATGAGAAACAGATTTTTCATTACATTTTTTTTTTCTTTCGTGTTGAACACAAAAAGCTGATCCAGCCCACAGTGAAATGATAGTGTTAGTGGTGGCCTCCAACTTATTTGAGTTTGAGACCCCTGGTTTAGACATTAGAGGTAGTTTTTTTTTTTTTCCCAGGGG
>JAFBJS010001484.1:46998-62151 GCA_016785265.1 Paraplagusia blochii
TGAAGGTATTAGTGAAGCCTTGGTGGACAGCACAGGTAAAACGATTGTCATTCCTCCAGTATTCCTGAGGGATGGAGAACCTTCTGCTGACTGAATGGAGGCCGACGTTTGGAGACAGGTTTACATACATTTTGTTAGAGATGTCTTTATTGTTGGCTTGAAATGTGACATAGAGGTCATTTGAGGAGAGTTGTGTAATGTCACACTGGAGAACAGCACTTTGTCCCTTCAATAAATCTGAGAGAGACCTCCTGATCTCCACTGTTGGTGAAGAGATTGCAGGGCCTAGTGAGGAGGCATAGCAAAGTGTCAAAAGTCTTGACATATAAATCCATTTATATGTGGAGTTTTTCTGTTTGTCGTCTTACCTCCAAGATGAACTATCTTCTCAGTGGATGGAAAGCACTTGTGGTCAATTTTGCATGAAATGACCTTCAGGA
This sequence comes from Paraplagusia blochii, assembly GCA_016785265.1. Taxonomy (NCBI): domain Eukaryota; kingdom Metazoa; phylum Chordata; class Actinopteri; order Pleuronectiformes; family Cynoglossidae; genus Paraplagusia; species Paraplagusia blochii. The sequence continues at coordinate 47,439 of JAFBJS010001484.1, forward strand.
GCTTCCACTTTCCTGATTTAACAGTTACCTCAGAGATTATATGAGTTGCATTTTGGAATGTATTCACTGCGTTAACATCTGGACTGTTTCCATTCATCATCCAAGTCACTTTGGCATCAAGTATTGTGTGAGCATAACATGATGCTTTCACTACCGATGCTTCCATAACAGAATGGAAACTGGGAGTCTCCACACTAATGCAAGGACGTCCATCTGTATAAACTACGAACGACAAGTGCATTAACAAAGTATTACAAATTAGAACAAATAATTGTATACGTCAAAACCAACAGTGGCTACATAGGTTGCATTGTAAGTTCAAGAACATTGTGTTTTCTGCATAATTCACGGACTGGTCGTCAAGTCGTGGCAGATAAATACCCCTTAATAAAATTAAATTTCCAGTGTTCTGAAATATTTTCCTACCTATAAAATCTTCATATCTGAATTACCTGTGCATCGGCACAACAAGGATTTCTCAAGTGCACACAGCACATAACTTTCTGCCACCAGACCGGTATAAAAAATTAGAATCTTGTATCAATGACTCTGCATCATTTTGAGTTTATTGTTGTTGTCTTCACTGAGAAAATATTTCCTTAATCAAATATAGTTGCATTATTGATGATGGAATCCTAGCCCTTCTATTGGTCAGTCCCACATATTGATATGGGTATGGATCCAGTGGAAGTAATAGACAGATTGTGCCAAAAGGAAACATTATTTCTCTGCGACCAGGCATCAATTCACCCACGGATCGGTACCGGTCCCCAGCCCAGTGGTTGGGGACCACTTTTCTAGACTCTTTCAACAAAAAAACAGACCTGCACTGCAGAGTCTTCTTTCCTTTTGCAAATATCTCTTTTGTACTCTAATGTAATGCCTGTGAATCTAATAGACCAATCCAATATATGTAGCTTACTTATGTAAGGAACACTGGTGCCCAATGATCTCGTCAAAGCTTTTGTGGTTTGCACATTTTGCTATCATACAGTGTGGGAAATGGTGTAACTCTGCCCTAAGACCTAAGATGGAGTATAATTAAATAATTTGTCATTGACGCTACTCTATCATTTTAGTGATGTACCTGAGCAGAAGGTGGCAGTCTTTTCAACTCTTTTGTTCCAAGTCGCATCAGAAACCTCACAGGTGACAGCATCTCCTGTTTTCCACTCCTTCTGGGAGATGCTAAATTCACTGGTCACAGTTACACGTCCATCTTTCCCTATGGTGATGTCATTGTTTCTTGAGATTTCTTTGGATTGAAAATTCCACTTAATCTTTGGATTAAATCCATGACCGGAGCACACTGGACAGGACACACACACACACACACACACACACACACACACACACAGACACACAAAATTGAAAGGTTTAAAGTATAACCGAATTTCCATCTGAGTGTACTTCCAACTGTTCTAAATCTAGATCTAACCACGAATCATGACTAACTTTTGCTAATGAGTTTTATACAGAGGAAAGATGTGTATAAGAGACAGTTGGTGGACAGTACAGGTAAAATGAAGGTCTTTCCTCCAGTATTCCTCAGGGATGGAGAAACTCCTGCTGAGTGAATGGAGGCCGGAGTTTTCAGGCAGGTCGACAAACAGTTTGCTGGAGATGTCTGTATTGTCGGCTTGAAATGTGACATAGAGGTCGTTTGAGGAGAGTTGTGAAATGTCACACTGGAGAACGGCATTTTCTCCCTTCAGGAAATCTGAGAGAGACCTCCGGATCTCCACTGTTGGAGTAGTAGCTTCAGGGCCTGAGATTTAAGGACAGCATTTTTAACAGTTTTTCAGGCATTGTCCTTCTCCATCTTGCATAGTTAGCCCCAGACTCACCTTGAATATTTATATTCTTTGTAACAGTCGTAAAGCACTGATGGTCAACTTTACAAGATAGAACTTTGATCTTTTTCCACTGATTTAATGGAACAGTGATGTAACTGATCGACTTAGTTGCATTTCTCGTTTGTGGCACACCAGAGCTATTTGCAGCATTTCCATCCAGCAGCCATGTTATATCAGCGTCAAAGAAGGTTTGAACAGAACACATTGCAGTTACAGCAGATGTTTTTGTAACTGTCTGAAAACTAGGAATCTCCACATCAATAGAAGGAGGGGCTTTTGCATAGACTGTGGGAAAGATTGTTTTTGTAAAGGTTATTTTGTGACATGGTCCAACATTTGAACTATCCAAAAACAATGCAACACTCGAAACGAAACTGATGCACTCACTTTGACAGATATTTATCGATTGGCTAAACTCCTTTGTTTCATGACGGGCCTTGCACTGTATTGTGGAGCCACTCTTCCATTTTGTCTTGTCCAGTTCCATCTCGCTCTTCAGACTGTAGATTTCACTTTTCCCCTTCATCATTGTTTGCTCAGAACCGCTTAGAGTTTGGTGTCCATCTTGCCACTGCAAAATCAAATTTTTGGGGGATCCTCCACTTATTAATAAATAGCAGATGAGTCTAACTGGCACGTCACCTTCCCAAACAGCAAACAAGCTGATGTTCATAGCGATAATCTGGGAAACTGTGAAGAAGACATAGGTTATTTATTATTGTTATTTTTTCTCAAATAGTGTTTACTGGCTTCACCTGAGATATGATATCTACAGCTATACATACCTTTACATTTGTGTGAAAACAAACATTCAGTCTGGCACATTTCTCCTCTATGTAATGTCTCTATTGTTAGGCTAGATGGCAGAGTTGCACTATGCATATTCCTGATTGCTGGCAGTCAAGTGGAAATGTGGCTAGAACGTTTATTACACAGAAGTTGCAGCATGACAGGACAGCGTGATCACAGCCAGTAGCGAGCTGAATTAGAAAACAATACCCAGGTACCAAAAGAATCCCAGAAAGAAGAAGTGAAACAGTTGAAGAAGCAACAGCACATCAGGGACAGCAGGTGTTAGGTTTGGTTACACCAGTTACGGTAACAGTCTGTACATTTGAATATGTTTACATGTTTCACATACAGCATGTGGCCACCTATGTCCTCAAGGTTTCAGAGTTTGGGGCTAAAGCTGAGAGAACAGAAACTCAGTGGCAATTTTTGAGGTTTCACATCAAGATGGACACGCTCTGTGGATGCAGGTGGTGATAAACAGACACATGCAAAATAATAAAAAAAAGAAGTAAAAACGTTGGCTGGTTAGGCAATTTTCAGAGTTAATTCCTGATAAAGAAAAATAAATCCTACAGCTAAAATAACACATAATAATCAGGTCTGTTTAACCAAAACATTTATTTTGGAAAACAACCAAAGCTGTGTACATACAATAGAAAAAAACAGACAAAAAATGTAGCAAATACTTACATAAAATGTCAGCTTGTAGGAAAACAAAATAAGTAATTATATAGAAGTGCGCGTGTGTGTGTGTGTGCATGTGAGGGAGAGTGAGAAGAGGAGAGAATAAAGTGCTTGCTTCATTTAATCTGAAATGATAAAAGACAAAAAAAAATGATCATTTCAAAGTAATGATAACTATACTATTAGTATAGAATTTGCAACAAAAAGTTATTAATTGCAAGTAAAATACCAAACTGTATATCACTGTCATCCATTGAATACTGTGTTAATTTTATTAGTTGAAACAAGCTACTATTTTTGTAAAATATTGCATTGGATTTTGATGTAGTTGTTTAATGTATTTATTTGTAAATGTACAGATTTATTTGTGCATAAAATGGTTTAGCTTGCCTTATTTTTAAGTCATTGGCTTGTTTCAGTTTTCAAAATAATTTATACAATGTATTCATTACATATTAAAAAATGTGAAATATATATGTACATATGTGTATATCAAATTAATATTACTGTTTACTGTCTTACTTATAACTAGCTGCTGCTTTTTTTCAGTAGAACATGATGAACTTTTAGTAAAAAATAAATAAAAAAACAGATGTTAAATTAGTGCTCAGAACTAAAATCAAAAAGCCAAGCTTTTTAAAATTTAGAAGGCTTTTGACAAGTGTGTTTGTATTAATATGGATGAATAACATTTGCATTTCCTTCTATTAAATATATAAAATTTTATATCTTCATATTCTATCCAAAAGAGTTTCATAATTGGGAAAGGGTGCTAACATGTATGCAATTGTGTCAAATGTAGAAGAAATTATTTGGACTTTTGTGTCAGATGGATTTGGAATTAATTCAAGCCTCTGATAACAACATTTAAACCTTTGACCTTGAAAGCTGTAGTTCCAATAGCAAACAGCAACGTGATGAGGAAGAGAAAGATAAAGGTGATTGCTGTAGTTTCCACGTTTTCTTCGTCTGGTTCTACAGTCGTATTCAATATAGACACAGCATCTGGACCAAATGCAGAAACGTATGATAGTTAGCAACAAAGAGGCATGAGAAATAGATAAATATTCACGATGCTGCAGTTATACAAAAACTAAGCCAAACAAGTTCTAATGTGCTGTGTTCTATTCCTGACCAGAAATCATTTCTTGTCCTAAAAGTTAACAGCATCAACCGCTGTATTAGTGGTAACTTCTACATGCAAAAGTGAGTAATACTGATTTGCTTGTGAAAGACTGCGTTACAGGTGGCTTTTGCAAAATGTGGCTTGCAATTTTGCAACTGCATTGTTTGGAATTTTGGCTTTTGTCGAGGTTGCAAGGCCTTGTAGTTGAAACACTCACAGACACGTCACACAAACAGTGGTGTTTATGAGGCTGCAGTATGTAGAAAAATAAGTGATGTGGGAAAGTGTGTGTTTAGTTCAATAAGGTTACAGTGTTGTGGAGCTGTTTTCAGTGAGAAAACAGAATGTAAAGATTATTTAACCAACAGTGAGTGAAGCATATACTAATGTAATGATGTAACAGCTACTTGTATTACAACACAATGTACGACAACGAACATTTACACTGAACACGAGGCTCGAGGTTTAAGGTGAAACAGAGACGTGCACAACAGGCAACAGACAATAACACAGTTGCAATGTAATATTTTTTATTGGGATTTTTTTAAAAACTGCATTGTAATGGACAAACACAAATGTCAAATCACACGCAACAAACATCAGAAGACGTAGGAAACACAAAAAAGAAGACATCTAGATGGCCTTGCATTCGTTAGGGAGGTTGAGAGCCAGGTTCACCATATTGATTTTATCAGATGTTTGGAACCCGACTGATCGCAGGATAACTCTGGTGTTATCAGCGATCAAAGATTGGTGGTAAACTGCACAGCTGAACACATTTTCTTTATTTTGCCAATCATCAAGGGCGACTGACAGATGGCTGTAAGCATAATAGGCTCCATTGCTTTCTATCGGAATTGTGGTATTGTATTCATTGCTGATGTCTTTATCATTAACAAGCCAAGTGACAAAAATCTCCTGAGGATGGAAGTCTTTCACATAGCACGTCAGGGTTACTGTATGTTTGCTTGTGTTTTCTATTGGTGGCATCATAACCACTGAAGGACGTTGGATATTCCCTGCTGCAAACACCAGAGCAAAATGAGCTTAGCTATTGTCACATGCAAATATATCTACACAGTTACATATACCATTCGAACATGTGTAATGGCATGGAAATATTTAACTTTTTATTCTAGTGAAAAATAGATGAAATGTCTTACCAATTAGTCTTTCGTAGGCCTTCTTTTCAATTTTCTGATTTGGGCCTTCGACCACACAGACGTACCTTGTCCCCTTTTCCCATTCTTGGTATGTTATTTCAAGTGGTAACTCGACTGATATTTGATGTTCAGGTATCATAGAGCTGTCGATCACTATCTGTCCAATTTGGTTTTCCCAGTAAACTTTAGTTGCTGGTGGTTTCCTGATGCTGACATGACACTTCACTGTTCCTTTCGACTTTCTCAACAGATCCTCTAGTAAAGGCTCTTCAATGTAAATGTCAAAATCTTCTGAAGAGCCTGAACAACAAATCGACAAACATGTTAGGCTACTGTTGAATCACTGTTATTTCAATAAAATAGAAAAAAAACATCAAAAATGGCCAGGGTTACTTACCACATGAAGCCTGTCGGTTGTAGGTATAGTTTTCCATAATTATGCTGTCACCTGCGCTGTTCCGCCCTTTAAACTTACATGTGAATTTACTGTAAGTGGGCACACTACTGGTTGGCAGTCTGAGAATACTTGCTGCACTGTACACTGTGCCATTGACATTTGTTTGTCCCTGAACCACTGTTTTGATATCGCTTTTGTGAACACTGATTTCCTTGTTGTCTTGCAGCCATTTGATTTCGTATTGTTCTGGTGCAAATTTTTCTGCCATGCAGACAAAGGAGGTCACTTTGTCATCCGAGTTGGCCAACACTTTTAGTTCTGGGTCTTTGTAAAATACCTCTGAAAGACAAACACATCCACAGATATACAGTATGCATGCAGAAGCAAAGTAATTTATATATGCAGAAGCAGAGATGAAAATGCACTTTTTCATCAAACATGCACTTGTTGGATCAAGTGACCTGTATGTAGAAATATGTGCTCACTTAGGTATGGCCGAATAAATACAAAGACTGACTAAATACATCGTACATCAATATTAAAACTAAAACATCAAACAAAAACAATGGTTTTACACTGACTTCTGCATATACATTTACTATTTAAGCAAGCAAACAGGAACTGAAGAGTTTGTAAAGAAGTTTGTGATGGCAGGGGTAAAGTGAGCAGACCACATCTAAAACTTCGTCATGAGCAACAAACAAACATATATATTTTGTAACATATATAGTATATCGATAAAGGAAAAGAACAGAAGCTGAATTGAAAGGAGATTTGAGTTTTTAGCTTCCAAATCCACTTCACTATAGTTTGGACTAAATGTAACTATATATATATGTGTGTGTGTGTGTGTGTGTGCATATCTGTATCTATCTATATATATATACATATATATATACATATATATGTTGTATTATTACACTCTACACTACAATGTCCATAGTTACAAATGATATGGTATTATTATAGAAGTTTGTAGTTTTGCAGTCAAAATATAAACCTATTTCAATAGTATAGTGGAGCTCACTTTTTCAATTAATCAATCAATCAATCAATCAATAAATACATATATAATTTTTTTTTATATATATATTTCATTGCAGTAATAAACACTTTAGTACACTCTTGTCAAGAAGAATCTCTGCCATTTAAATAAACAAATGTACTTCACCTGGACAAATAAAATGTAAATATTAGCCTTACCTTTTTTTTTCATATCCCCAAAAGCTTGTCCTGCGCTGTTTTTTGCAATACATTGGTATTTATTCGGTATCTCCCAGTCCTGTTTATTGACTTGGATTTGACTGATTCCGCTATATGTGTTTCCATTCTGTATTGATGGGTACTGCATGGAACCATCCAAAGAAACTCCATTGCGTGTCCAGCTGAATTCCACTGAGGATGGTGTGAAGTCAGTGGCCAGGCAGGCAAGAGTGACAGAACCTCCAGAATTGGTAGCACATGGTATCAGGGGAAAAACAGTTGGACTAATTGCAGTGCCTGAAAAAAAAAAAAAAATTCTTGTTGTTGGTACAGTACTTTAGGTATGTGGGTAAAGACATAGAAATATGTTACTATTACATCACATAGTTGCCTTACATACATTTCATAAAATACATTTCCCCAGATTTCAAAACACCAATAGACGAACCTGTTACAACGTGTACTTTACCTGATACATGTGGGATTTTGTCATCATTATTATGTCTCTCAGTTATATTCAATTAAAAAAAGAAAAGAACAGTTTAAGGTAGACGCCCCGGACTAAACCATCGGCGATGTCTGTGAAACAATTACCATGAAACATTTTTTGTTTGACAAATTGTTCCACACCACTCGTAAAAAATTATTGTCCACGTAATGCAATAGCAAAAAGAACAAAATCGAACAATAACAGTTTTCAACATATTAATACATTAGTGAGGTTGGTAAAAAAGCAAGGTAAGCTCATTAAATGTATTTCATTGCCATTATCTAGTTATATTTCAAATAGATATTACCTTAGTTGTGGGTTACCACATGGTATTTGTTAAGGAAAATAAAATGGAACAAGGCCATGTAGTAATTACATAATTAATTGAAATGAAAAAGCAAGTCTCACCAGACCGTAGTAAAAAATTACTTTGACTTTGATATACTGTCTTGTCCGTTATGAAAATATGTTACTTTACTTTGAACTGAACAGCAAAAATATTCAATGTAATATATTAAAATACAAATATAATCTGTGGAATTGCACATAGTTTGTTAAAAAATATTTTGTAATGTTATAGAGTCCAGGAATTTTGTGTAATTTAGAACTTGCTAAATTTAAAAGTTGTAGTTCTTACCTGAGGTGACAGTGACTAACGTTCCTTTCCCCCAGATGTCCAGAGGATAGCCATAGTAGACACAGTGAAACTAAGTAATAACCACTACAATCAAAATCCTCTGCGAACGTTTTTAAAGTCTATCACCGTTCCAGCAAAGATTTCAAACTCAGAAACATTGGCAACCAGAAAACTGGACATTGACTGAACATTACGTTTCCTTCAAACGTTTAGGAACGTGTAAATTTCTTTTTTTTATAATAGTTTAAAAAATCCTTCACATATGGTATATGAATCAGTTTCTTACCTGAGGTGACGGTGACCATCGTTCCTTTCCCCCAGATGTCCATAGCACCGTAGTCACAGTGAAACTAAGTAATACTCACTACATTCAAAAACCTCTGCCGACACTTTTAACCTTTGTCAATATTTTTGCACAGTACAAAGATTTCAAACGCAAAAGCATGCAAGATTATGAGTCAAAAAACAGCATATTGACTGAATATTGACCAAGACATTTGATTCCCGTTAAGGAACCATTTCCTTAAAAAAAAAAAAGACATTTCGTAGAATAAAAATGTCCACATAAAGTTAGAGAAACATTTTCTTACCTGATGTTACTGTGACCATCGTTCCTTTCCCCCAGACGTCCATATAAGCGTAGTCACAGTGAAACTAAGTAATACTCACTACATTCAAAAACACTTTTAACCCTTGTCAATATTTTTGCACAGTACAAAGATTTCAAACGCAAAAACATGCAAGATTACGAGTCAAAGAACAGCATATGGACTAAACATTGACCAAAATATTTAATTTCCATTAAATGTGAAGGAAGCTGCACATATCATAGAAACAAAAGACAATTTGTGAATTGAAAATCTGCACATAAAGTAAGAGAAATTTATTTCTTACCTGATGTTACGGTGACCATCGTTCCTTTCCCCCAGACATCCATAGCATAGTAGTCACAGTGAAACTAAGTCATACCCACTACATTCAAAAACCTCTGCCGACACATTTAACCTATGTTAAGATTCTTGCAGGTTAAAGATTTGAAACACCAATGATTAAATTCTAGATAACGAGACATGGAACATTGACTAAGACAACACACAAAGACACTTATACATTTTTTTGGTGGAAAAAAAACACAATTTGTGAATTTTAAATATCCTCATATAGTGTAGAAAAATAATTTCTTACCTGATGTTACGGTGACCATTGTTCCTTTCCCCCAGACATCCAGAGCATCGTAGTCACAGTGAAACTAAGTAATACTCACTCAATTCAAAAACCTCTGCTGACATATTTACCATTGTCAATAACTTTGTAGATTTCAACCACAGGTTAAGATCTAATTTACAGGACATGAACAGTAAAGGGACCTGTAAATGAAGGTAAAACATTTTCTTACCTGATGTGACTGTGACCATCGTTCCTTTCCCCCAGACATCAAGCTGACCGTAGTCACAGTGAAACCAAACAAAACCCACGGCATTCAAAAACCTCTGTCACCCCTCACATTTTTATCAAATATATACAATTCTATGCATTACAGAAATCTGAGCAGAAAATAATCTCTGGCTTACCTGATGTCACTGTAACATCATGCTTTTTTACCATTAACCAAAAGCCCTATTACAGTATTGGCAACCAATGCCATTACTGCACATTGACAGTTACCATTAAAATGACACTTAGGAAAAAAAAGAACAAAAATCAGGGAGAAGACGAGTAATAAAAGTTTCTTTTACCTGATGTTACGGTCACCATTGTTCCTGATCCCCAGACATCGAGATAGTCACAGTGGTTGCTTTCAGCAGCACAACAGTGCAAAAACCATCATCAACTTTCATCCTACCATAGTATATACCATATTCTCTATCATAGTAGAAAAACAGAGTTCACTCTGACAGTAACCTAGGATGTAAGCATCATATTAAAGTGGTGCAGTCATTCCCTTGTATACCACTGAAAGAAATTATAAACCTAAAATGTTCAAACCTTAAATTCATCGTCAGACTATTCAGAGCAGTCCACACTCAACTATTTATTCCTTTAGGAGTTTTCCCTCGAGACACTTTACTTCCTCAGTTATGTCTGATGATGTAGAGGGTTTGATACTCTTCCAAAAAAGTCTCTGGAAGAGATATACAGTATTCAGTATTTACTTTTTATTTTGCTGGTAGGACTTTTTAATTAGATTTTTTTGTGTTCTGTACTTTATGGACTTGGATGCAAGTCTACATTACAATTTGCCTTGTGCATGAAATGTGTCCTATAAATAGAAGTCACACATGACAAAATACTTTACAGGTTACACAGAGGTGGGTAGGTGGAAGCGCAAGTGTAGCACTTTGGTCTTGTACAAGTAGCTTTTCATCTCAATCCTTTATCCGCATAACCTTCTCACCATCCTCGTAAGCTATATCATTGTATTTAACCCCTCAATATAATTTAGACCAACCCAACCAGTCAATAACCTTTTTGGCCCAGCAGACCAGTTAAATGTCTCTTCATTTTCACATGTATCCACAGCAGTGTCTACCACAAAGTGCATCCAACAAAACCATTTTTTAGCATTGTTGACTTAAGGTGGAATTCTTCAATAAATCTTGTGGGACCCGCTAACATTCAACCATCAAAATCCTTTATTATCCCGTTATTTATCCCCTAACCTGCTCAGCATCCTCGTAAGCTATATCATTGTATTTAGCCGCTTAATGTAAAATGTTTCGTACTATTTTCACGGACCGCTCGGACCGGTTGTTAAGTTGAAGGGCCACACAGTATGGCTCCACAGGCCACAAATGGCCCACGGGCCGCAAGTTTGAGAGCCCTGCTATAACGTGTACATTGCAACACTGCGGAGTAAACTCCTGTCTCCTGGAGTTTCTACTTTTTGCCATTCTTTTTATACATTTTCTTTGCTTTGTTTCGTACAATGCTGCTATACTTTTCACTTCCTGTGCCTTGGCTGTACAGCAGTTTCCCTTCTAAAGCAGACAAACCGTCTCTTTCCCTGGAGTATTGTTCTACCACAGCAGTTTTATTGTTTGTCTGCAACATCTTCCTACTTTTGACCACGTTTCTCTTCAGAGCACCATACAGTTAACAATAAAACATGTAATAACCTACAGACAAAGTGGAAAATGTGTGGTGTAACATGCTTCACTATTAATTAATCACAGCATAGTTGCAGTTTAATCATGATCGATCTCATTTTTTATGTTTATTGCTTGAACAGAAAGGAAAGGTAATGGTAGGTGGTCAATGGTACTGTGTCACACTTGTCTCGGCGTGAGACCCACTTTAAGCGATCTGAAAATGTGTCAAAATTATAAATTAACTATAACACACCTTGCCAGACATAAATTTGTCCATGTTTTACAATAGGTTTGATTGACGTTGGCCATTAGTGTGCAGCTTAACAGATTTCTGTGTTGGTTTCCAGTCATACAGGTCATTTTTTTTCAACAATGGGCACATCACGGACCACTGGACGACATTTCACCTCTCACCCAAGAGGCTTTTCCAGTTGACCTTGATGTACCTAGTCTTATTCATCCAACACCTATTGATCTGCCGCAATCGGGCAACACTGAGTAAATGGACAGTGGTATTAGTAGATAATGCATATAGCAGGCGTAGGCAATTCATTTCACTTATTGATCGCAATGGGTACTAAAATTTGACATGGGTTGCAGGTCAGGGGCAGGTAGATGGACCATTTGCATGAAATGTCATGAATAAAAGGATAAATTGCAAAAATGCCTTTAACCTATTTCTATATTGTCATCATAAAAATGCAGAATAATATTAATAATATTAAACAACTGTTTATCTATAGCTGTTAAACAAACTTTTACAGTTATTGATAAGACAAGATACTCAGTTACGCAGTTTTTGTACAGGCATATATCACTGTGCCACCCCCCAGTTATACACAGCAGAATATGCTCTTACAAAAACTCCACCTCACAACAAGACTTTGTTTGGTACTTTTACTACTTGCAACTCAATGGATGTAACAAGATTTAATCAATATATTGATTTTAAGCTCTCTGTGCTTTTGATTAACTTTAAAAAAAAATGTGGACTTTTGTAAATTCATACACACAGTTTACCTTCCACGTAATCTTATTCTTTTTCTGGTGTTGGACATCAGAACCACCACTGTACTGACAGACCTGCATTCTCCTGCTTTAACTTTTCTGCCAAACACAAACACACATTCATGTAAATGAAAATGCATGTTGGTTTCTTTAGTAATTAAACATTCATTATTTTACACTTGTACCTAAAAAAGGGGAAGATGTCGGTCAAAAGTTGTAGTTTTTGTACTGGTGTGTATCACTGTGCCCAGCTGCTAGAGTATCACAGCAGGATACACTCATACAAAAACCTCATAGGAAGATCAGCTGATCAGTGTTCCAATCATTCTGTTTTAATCATGCTTACTTATTTTTTTTCCTCTATCTATCTATCTATCTATCTATCTATCTATCTATCTATCTATCTATCTATCTATCTATCAATCTATCAATCTATCAATCTATCTATCTATCTATCTATCTATCTATCTATCTATCTATCTATCTATCTATCCATTCATCTACCTATCTATGCATCTATTCCTTTACCTATCGATCTATCCATCCATCCATCCATCCATCTATCCATCCATCTCTCTTTCTCTCTCTGTCCAACCATCTTTTTTGCTTTTTGAAAATTGGCTTTTGGAAGTAGACTTGGCGTGAGTGAAGTCTGGTAGCAGTTTTTGTATTGGAACATATCACTGTGGCTGTACCCATATACACATCAGCACACACTCGTACAAAAACTTCCTCTTGAAGGGCGTCAGTTGCAGTAACTGTTAAAATATAAAAGGAAGTTGTGATCTTTTTTCCTCCTTTTTTGGCTTCACTTTCATGCTCCTCTTTCTAAATATATTTGTTGGATTTTCCGGCTGATCATTGTTCATCTCTTTAGCACAGTGGCGGCCTTCACTTTAGTCTTTATGTCAGGTAAAGTAATTTAAACACATCTTAACAACATTTTGCCTGTTTGTAAAATTGAGATACTGCTGTTGGGGCTGATATGCTAGACCCCTCACTTTGAGTGGTTAATATTTAAGTTTGTCACATGGCTGTGGAAACATCTGCTGTGGTGAGGCTTGTTTTCCTCTGAGTTATATAATAATGATCCACGGAGAACACTGACAACCACCATGTCCACACCCTGTCATATAACACATTATCATCTGTTATTATTTCAATTTCCTGTGTGAGTCCAACTGATGGAATTGCTCAGTGCTTTTAAAAAAAAATCATGTTGTGTCTTTCGGACAGTTTTGTGCTTAGCAAATTCTTGACTTCATCGAGACATTATTATTAATGTTTATTATTTCAAAATCTACAAAAACAAAAGAAATGAGACTGTATAAAGTGGCTAATCTAACACTTGTTGCATCTTTATGCATAAAATGTTGCATATGCTTAGCTTGCATTTTTAACTATTGCATGTGTCAACAAAAAAAATGTTGCAGACAAATATACATTTTTGGGAATAAATGCATTTATGTTATTTGTCCTGTCTGTTTTCTTTATTATAATTAGTGAAATGTTTTACACTTGTACCTAGAAAACGGGAGGATATGTCAATCAGAGGTGGCTGTAGTTTTTGTACTGACATATATCACTGTGTCCACCCAGCTATATAGGCACAGCAGGATACACTCGTACAAAAACATCTACCTCATAGCGAGATCATTTTAAGTGTTGTCTGATCCTCCAGTAATTTTTCTCCTGTATTCTTTTTTTTTTTTTAATACATTTTAACCTCTAAAAATACCTATACCTGTAGTGAATGTTTATGAGTAAGTAGGTCTTTAACAGATATGAGATTATATCTAAGATATTGTAATTAGTCATGAATACTCATAGTTATTTTTTAATACAAAATTGCAGATAAGCTAAAATCCATGAACAAGAAAGGTTAAATCACTTTTTTTATATATATTTATTCAGTTTCAGTAAAAGCACAACTTGACATAAGCCAGAGCCGTTTTTGTACTGCCATGTACCACTGTGCCCCACCCCATATATATATACACAGTAGAACTCACTCGTACAAAAACCTCTGCCTGCAGTGACAGTGTCAAGCAGTAACAGCAGAAGTCTTAGAAGTACTTGAAAGAATTTCTCATCTGTCCGTCTGTTAGTTTATCTGTCTCTCTGTCTGTTTGTCTATCTTTCTACCTCTCTGTATGTCTACATTTCTTTTTGCTTTGTGAAAGGGTGACGTGCCGTAAGGGAAGTTTTTGTATTGTGTAGTCATATGCACCTCAGCACACACTCATACAAAAACTTCTGCCTGAAAGG
>JAFBJS010001486.1:0-16035 GCA_016785265.1 Paraplagusia blochii
GATGAAGAAGGATGGAACAAACAATCAACCAATTATCCAGACAAACTGTTTCACAGTAAGACAGCGGTTGCATTTTCAGGCACACAGTAGTATCTACATGAGTAAATGTAAAACTGTTGTATTTATAGGATATAGATTTAGGATATAGATTACCAAATTAAAGCTTCTTTGCTTTATTAAAATTGGGGAGTAGAAAAAATCTACAGGAAAGAAAATTGTTGCTTTCAGAATATTTAGCAACACATAAATGTGTTTCTGGATACGTACCAACTTCAAGAAATTCCCAAATTTTTTTCATATTCATGTCTAGATTTTCAGTGTAGTCCTCAAGACACAGTACAAGAAGATTCTCCTGTTTGAAAACCTCCACCCAATCCTTCAAAAAGACAAAGTACATTCCAAGTTGTAGTGTCACCTGCAAAGTAACAGTAAAAACAAACAATGTTGTATCAGTGATGTGAGAGGAGCGGAGAAACAATGGAAAGGACAAAAATATAAATAGAGTTTGCTAACCGGATAAGTTGTATAGAGAGTTTGGATGTAGGCGCAGTCACGGAGCGATCTCTCAGACAAACATGACCGAAACTCTCGTATTGAGTCTATAACATCCAGATGAAAGTCCTCTGCCGTCTTGTTATTGGTGATGTCAAAATAAAGATAATCAGAATAAATCCTTGGGAAAAAAAGTGAGACAAAAAAATTCTAGTTGAGTCTATGTGTTTGGAAGAAGTTTAGATACTTACGATTAACTTCAGAGCAGAGGAGAGCAAGGATGAAAAAACTGGAGAAGAGAGTCAGCTAAGGTGAAGGGAAAGGTCTACAGGACAGTTGTGAGACCAGGCATGATGGACTAGGAATAGGTAGAAGACAGGAGACAGAGCTGGAGGTGGAGGAGTTAAAGATGCTGAGGAGTTAAAGATGTGTAGCCCAGGCTCCTAGTTGTAAGTATTTGTAAAACATAGCTGTGTATATACTCTCCTTATTTGTTCAATTAAGGATTTAAAGGGTTAAAATTGTGTCCGTTTGATTGACAAGGGGATTGTTGAATAAATCATTTTCTGTAGCAAGTGACCGCTGCCCTGTTTCCGGTTTTCAAGTTCGATTCCACTCGAGCTATTGCTCTTTTGCTCTTCAGGCCGCCGCCGTCAATGCTACATGATTGCGGACGACATAAAACTGAAACACGCGTCGGAGAAAGAAGCGCGAGTAGAGAGTTAATAATCTCTTAACTCAGCGGTGAGTTGTCTGGTAATAAGAAGCTTGTAATAATAGCGTGACGGTGGCTATCGTCGAAGGGGTGATGCATCCGGTTAACGCTAATGTTGCTACCGCTAATGGCTAACGCTAACGGCTAACGGACATGTTCCGATGTAGCCTTCTGCACTTTAGCAGCCAGCTAAAATACTGAAGGGACAGTCTTATCATGTTGTCGATGTTTGTTACTATAATTGTTCTGTAAAGTAATTGTGTGAATTATGAAAAAGTGAGTTTTAGTGAGAGTAAATGTTAAATCCGGAGCAGTGAGGGGCACACACATATATAAATACATATATATGTATATATCATGTTTTGTGTTTTCAATTTTGTAAAATGGTGGTGTCAGTAGATATTTTGAATAACCAATCATCATGTGTCAAATTAAATGTAAAAAATGTTATGTACGTACAGATTTGATTTACTTTGATACAGTTTATTACATTGTTACAATATTTTTTTGCTGTACAATTGGGTGTAATATAATTCTTATAATTGTAATGTTTAAACCTGTGGTTAAGGAATTACAATGATATGAATCATATATGAAATACATATACAGTATATGTAGAGTGTCTAATTAGAATTTGTGAATTTTCTGACCTCTAATATGGGTTTTTTTTTTTTTACTTGGAGTCAGTACTCCAGGTCCACTCCAGTGTTGTTGGATCTACATCCCATTCTTCAGGAGGCAGTGCTTGGAGACAACGCTGCATTGGACGAGATTTCCCAGTGCGTACTGGATGGCGATCTAGATGAACTGTGCGAAGGACAGAGTTCACCACTTTCCGACTGTGCAACTCGTGGGGTAGGACAAGTGGTACAAAGCCTTTTTTTTTTTTCATTTTCTTTTATTTATGTGCGTATAGTTTCATTTGTACTGTTTATCAAAGCTCTATATGTTATTCACCGCAATGTCCGTTACCATATAGGTTGAACTAAATTACCCTTCGTGTCCTTTATTGATGTGCACCACCTGCTCTCGTTGTATTTGGAGTTATCTGATCTGGTCCATTGAAAATCGATTAACTACTAAATTGTTCTCACTTCCACTGCTGTAGAACAAAGGCTATAGGCACCTCTCCCCTATAGCCTTTGTTCCACAACAACCCTCCTTTCACAGGTATGCGGCCTTGTTTGAGGTTAAATACCAGGACTCCCCTGTAGTCGGTTAGAACTGAAGAAGCCTCTTGGATGAGAGGTGAAACGTCTTCAAGAAAGCTACTATGTCCAGTTGCTTACGAAGTAACTAATTTTGGGTGTCTAAAATGGTGTGACCTAAACAACACTTCACACCTTTGTCCAGTGGTGAAGGGAGTGGTCTAGAGGAGTAAAGCTACTAGAGTTCCCTCTGACATCAACCAGAAATTGATGAAGTTCCTCAGTTGAGGAATTAACCATCTTGCAACTCCAAGTAGTAGTCCAGTTGTTGACAACTAACCCATTTTGGATAGCATGACCTGAATGAATGAGTCTTCTCAAATGTCCTTATTTAACCCATCACCAATGTAAACAGTGGTAGCTTTAAGCACCCAGGGAGCCCTCAGTAGATATGACCTCAGTGATAATCCAGCAGTTGGTGGATTCAAACCTGGAACCCTTCAGATGCCAGTCCAATCATCTCATTTTGCAGGCAGTGGTCGCCTATTAAGGTAAGGGTACCTTAAAAAGCTGCCCACAAAATGAGATGATCTGAATAATGTGTAAAATAAAATACCTCAAAATATATGCAATACCTTTCCACTGGATCTCTTAGTATGGCTATAATTTTTGCATCAGGTTGAACCATGTGGATGATATCTGCTGTGATGATTAAATTCTCACTTTCTTTGGTTTTATAAAAGCTCTGAACTTGGTTAAAGTTAATGGTGGATGAACTGGCTTCACCTATAAAACAATTAGAAAATATTATATGACAATAATAACTTGAATTGTTCAGCCATAGGAAATTCATTTGTTTTTTTCGTGGTTAATGAATAGAATAAAAAGTCAATGAGTGAATTTGTTGTATCTCATAACCTCACTGAAAGTAAAGGAAAATAAATCAAACTGATGTTAAATCCAAATTGTGAAAAAATACTCACCTATAGTTAAATGGGATCTTATACTATCTCCTGATGAATTTTCATTTATTTCAGTTTGAATGAGTCTGGCTGCAGAGTCGAAAAGATCCAGGAAATCCTTCACAGGAATTCTGTTGTAGGAAATACCTTTATGATTATATCCACTTTTACCTGTTGATAAGCACAGTATATGGTTAATTTATACTCACACTGTTTTTTTTTCTTTCCTTTACACCTAGTATAAACATAGCAGTAGAATCTGTAATCATTATTCATCTAATCAAGTGCCATCGCAATGGGGGCAGTGGTGGTCTTTTGGTTAAAAACCAGACTGGGAGATGTTTTACGAACTGATGAAAGTCGAGGAACGAAATGCCTTTTAAGCTCAGAGAAGATGACAAAGACGTTGGTGGTTCCAACTAAACCTTTTAGCCATTCATCTTCTGGATTTTAAGCATCAGGAAAACCTTTGCCAGACTTGTTAAGGCACACAATCATTTGGATATGACTTACGGAATCCTCTGTCAGTCCACCAGTGGGGCTCCTTCATCAGACTGAATTCAATCTGTGGATGTAGTTGTAGTCGTTTAAACAAGTCTGTTGTGCCACACTTTCGTTGGCCGATGATATAAAAGTATGGCAGGCAGCGAAGACGGTGTTGTTTTCCATCCATGTTTTTGAGGTTTTTTTGGAAGTCGATTTCAAGCTTTTGAAAAATATTCCTGAGATATGGGTCTATTGTATTGAACTGGTTACTTTCATACAAATCCAAGCCGTTCTGGAACTCCTCATACCAGCAAGGACTCTTGATATTTGGAAGGTATTGATGGTGAAGCTCCGAGTAATCAAGAAATCAGTGGCACAAGCAAACTTGAGATCGCGGTAGACGTTATCAGACCTTTCATTGTGTCTGGTTTTTATTCCAAAATGTCTAGCTCCTGGACTAATTTGAATATCAAGACACCCACTGTTGGACTTTTTTTTGTTCACAAATGTTGATCAGCTAACATTTACTAAGACTTTGCCAGTAGCATTGTCTTATGTCATGAGGTTAGACAAGGTAAATGTCTTGTGAAAACAACAACAGCGAAAAGAAGGTTGAGGTTGTTTCAATAATTTTTTTGACAAGGCTAAATTGTTATGATTAGCAGTGGTGGCTTAGCGGTTAAGGAAGGGCACTTCGTCACTGAAGCTTTTAGTTTCACTAGCTACCTGGCTGGCTCAGTCCAAACCCACATAACCACCCACAGTATGGAGGAGTGTGATTTGGGTTTTTGTGGTGGAAATTGCTCCTGCCCGGCAACAGATATGAGGGAGAAGACAAATAATTTAACTTGTCTTCAATCACAATGGGAAAGATAATTATTAACAGTTTAATGACGCAATCTCAGGCGCTATATGTAATATTCTTTGTCGTAGGAAAATCTAATATTCATTCCCTCCTAGTTCATCAGCGTTTTGATCAAGAAAGGGAGGAAACCCTCAATTTTTCAAAAAAAAACCAACTGCCCTACAATTGTATATTGTGTCCAAAATAGATAACTTGACTTGCCTGACGGTCTCCTATGATAATGTCCTCCACTTTTGGCAGTTTTCTCGGTGGGTAGTCCAACATGGAGGTGATGATTTGAACTGGTAAATTAATTTCAGTTGAAACATCATCTGCTCCTGAATTCTTCATAAAACCTGTAATTTTGGGACCATCAGGCTCTGAGTTCAAAAGCCCTGGTTTTTGTGACCAGTACAAAATCCAAAACACTCCTGAGACCAGGAGGAGTGATAATGTTTGTTTTCTGAACTTCTTTAAAACATGCCCGAGTGAGGAATTCATGACCTTTCTATAAGTCACTGTGATTCCTGTAATAAAAAAAAAAAAGATAAATGCATGAATTGTATCCAAAGAAAGAAAGAATCCTAAGCCTTTGATTGTCCAACGTTGTCCTATCATCAGTAGATAGAAACCACAAATACAATAAAAGAAATAATAATTCAATAACTTACTAGGATTTAGTCTTGTGAGTCCACGTCTGAGTGTAACTGTATTCTGAAAGTAACATACCATCGAAAGATTCATTTGTACTGAAGTAACAGCCCACAAAGTGACATCACATAAGATGAGTTGGACAGGACTAATAATAGTCATCAAGGAGTTTGTTGTCCATTGGTACAGAGTTAAAGCCATTGTCCTAAAAATGACAGGGTTTGTTTCTAGAGCTAGATCTAATCACGGCATACGTTTCTCTCAAGGTGCTGTTATGTGGGTTGGGACAGTGCTAACAGATGTCTTTGCCAATGGCCTTTGTTACTTATGTATAGGGAGTGCAGAATTATTAGGCAAATGAGTATTTTGACCACATCATCCTCTTTATGCACGTTGTTTTACTCTTAGCTGTATAGGCTCGAAAGCCCACTACCAATTAAGAATGTCAGGTGATGTGCATCTCTCTAATGAACAAAGGCAACTTTCTTTCCTTTGGCAAAATGGGTCAGAAGAGGGGTCTGACCGTCAGAAAAGTAAAAAATAATGAGATATCTTGCAGAGGGATGTAGCACTCCTAAAATTGCCGAGCTTCTGAAGAGTGATCACCGAAGAATCAAGCGTTTCATTCAAAATAGTCAACAGGGTGCCAAAAAGCGTGTGGAAAAACCAAGGCGCAAAATTACTGGCCATGAACTGAGAAAAGTCAAGCGTGCAGCTGCCAAGATTCCACTTGCCACCAGTTTTGCCATATTTCAGAGCTGCAGCATCACTGGAGTGCCCAAAAGCACAAGGTGTGCAATACCCTTGGGGATGGCCAAGGTAAGAAAGGCTCAAGGCTGGGCCAAGAAATATCTCAAGACTGATTTTTTAATGGACTGATGAAATGAGAGTGAGTCGTGATCGGCCAGATGAATGGGCCCGTGGCTGGATCGGTAAAGGGGAGAGAGCACCAGTCCAACTCGGACGCCAACAAGGTGGAGGTGGAGTACTGGTATGGGCTGATATCATCAGAGATGAGCTTTTGGGGCCTTTTCAGGTTGAGTATAGAGTCAAGCTCAACTCCCAGTTCTACTTCCAGTTTCTGGAAGACACCTTCTTCAAGCAGTGGTACCTGAAGAAGTCCGTATCCTTCAAGAAAAACATTGATTGATTGTATCTCAAATAGATAACTTGGACTTGCCTGAGGGTCTCCTTTGATAATGTCCCCCACTTTTGGCGGTTTTCTCGGTGGGTAGTCCAACATGGAGGTGATGACTTCAACTAGTAAGTTAATTTCAGTTGAAACTTCATCTGCTCCTGATTTCTTCATGAACCCCGCAGTTTTGGGACCATCAGGCTCTGCGTTCAAAAGCCCTTGTTTCTGTGACCAGTACAAAAGCCAAGACACTCCTGAGACCAGGAGGAGTGATAATATGTGTCTTCTGTACTTCTTTAAAACATGCCGGCAATTCATTATTTGTCACGGTGATTCCTTCAAATCAAAAAGAACGCACGAAATGTATCCAAGGAAAGAAGGAATCCTGAACCTTTAATTGTTCAAAGGTGTCCTCTAACATCAGTAGATAGAAACCACAACAACACCAAAAGTAATAATAATTTCCTTACTAGGATTTAGTCTTGTGACTCCACGTCTGAAAGTAACTGTATACCTACTGATAAAAGTAACATACCACAGAAAGATTCAGCTGTACTGCAGTAACAGCTCACAAAGTGGCATCACCTTTGCTGGAATGGATAGGACTATTAATAGTTGTTTACAGTACCTGCAGATTAGAAGTTTGAGTTCCATAGAATTTTGACAACAAGGAGTGTCAGAATACTCAGTCTTGAGCACTTTGACACAGAGTCAATCAAAACCATAGGTGTGGAACTACAGGGTTTGTCTCTAGAGCTTGAATACAATACTATCTCACCATCATCATCTGGGCACGAACCCTTGTTTTGCACCTGTGGACTGTGGTGATGTGAGTGCAAAAACATCATGGTTTTATCCATTGAGAGTTGAATGAAACAATGTCAATCCCTAAAGACTCAATAAGTTTGTTGAATAAAGAAATGCAAAGAAGTTGGGACGGTGCCAACAGATTTCTTGCCAATTGCCTTTGTTTCGTGACTGATGTATAAAGACCTGATGTTATACAATGAAATTCCCCTGGATGGAGAAGTGTGTCCTAACATTACGTTTGTCACAAAACATTTTTTAATAGTCATTATCAATTTAGGGTGACTTATGTGAATATTAAAAGTTAGTGGTTAGTGAAGCAGACTTGTGTGCGCAAGGCTTCAGGTGTGAATCCACCAGCTGCCAGCATCATACTGTCCCAATTCCAATTGATTTTGTGGGCTTATCACCTGCTGGAAGGCTCACGATGTGATTTGGATGGTGCTGCTTTCCCTCGGATGTCACTCTACAGAGTTGGTAAATTGCGTTGCTTTCATCTAAGGAAAACCAAATGATGTCCAAACCTTGGATTTTAGATGAGAAACGCTGTCACTTTCCTCAGTGTTGTCTGGCATGTTGCTAAGAACAGATTAATATCCACTACCTAAACTCCAATCAAATCCGCCCACGTCACAGTTTACACACCCCAAAAGACACAACCTGCAGAGACATGTGTGAATAGACGTATATATTTGTCACTTGGCTCGCTGTTCTAGTGGTTGGAAGCAGCCAATGTTGCGTCTTTGTCTAACCGTCTAACTGTGGGCGGGACACTAGAGCAGGAAACCGATCCACGGCTAAAACGATCCGAACTATCGGATCGTTTTAGCATTTTAACTGATCAGAGCTTTAGAGGCTGATTAATGTTCACACCCCTAGTCTTTATCAATTTAGGGTTTAAGTGAATATTAAAAGTCAACAGTCGGCAGTGCTGTCCTTGTGGTTAAAGAAGCAGGCTTGGGTCCGCAAGGCTTCAAGTGCGAATCCACCTGCTGCCAGAATACCAGCTGCCAGAATTGTACTGTCCTGATTCCAATAAATTCTTCCTCGCCACTCGTCTGCTCTACCTGTTGCAGCTGAGCGCTAACCACCACCACTCCCCTACAACAGTACAAAGCTGAATAGACGCATTTGGTGTGGGGTTTAGTTACCCTGACCCTCAGGCACTCTTAAAAATTTTATTTTTTTAATATATATTTAATGTATAAAACAGCAAATTTTATCCATAAATATGTGTACATAATGGTGTAGAGTATGTAAAAAAATAATATTGTAGGTAGAGCCATTCCCAAACAAACAAAAAAAAAAAAAAAATCACATGTACAGATAAAACCCATAAATCTTAAAACACAAAGTTTCTATCTGTGTCTCTAACTCTCTGTCCATCCATAATCAAATGTAAGCTCAACACTGTAACTCGTTTGTCCAGGTTGGATATTTAACTCCAGAGAAAGACATCATTCTTCAGAAAACTTGCGAGTTTACAGTTGAATGGCTGGTAAAACTGTTTGAGAAGATCCCTGGTGGCTGGAAGCATCGATCCAACGGGGACATCTTCCTCCTTCCTTGTGTTGGATTTTGCCAAGTTCAACATAACCTCCTCCATTTCTGATGTCATAGCATCTGTAGAGTAAATGGGATGAAGAAGGATGGAACAAACAATCAACCAATTATCCAGACAAACTGTTTAACAATAAGACAGCGGTCGCATTTTCAGCCACACAGTAGTATCTACATGAGTAAATGTAAAACAGTTGTATTTGTAGGATATAGATTTAGGATATAGATTACCAAATTAAAGCTTCTGTGCTTTATTAAAATTGGGGAGTAGAAAAAATCTACAGGAAAGAAAATTGTTGCAACACATAAATGTGTTTCTGGATACGTACCAACTTCAAGAAATTCCCAAATTTTTTTCATATTCATGTCTAGATTTTCAGTGTAGTCCTCAAGACACAGTACGAGAAGATTCTCCTGTTTGAAAACCTCCACCCAATCCTTCAAAAAGACAAAGTACATTCCAAGTTGTAGTGTCACCTGCAAAGTAACAGTAAAAACAAACAATGTTGTATCAGTGATGTGAGAGGAGCGGAGAAACAATGGAAAGGACAAAAATATAAATAGAGTTTGCTAACCGGATAAGTTGTATAGAGAGTTTGGATGTAGGCGCAGTCACGAAGCGATTTCTCAGACAAACATGACCGAAACTCTCGTATTGAGTCTACAACATCCAGATGAAAGTCCTCTGCCGTCTTGTTATTGGTGATGTCAAAATAAAGATAATCAGAATAAATCCTTGGGAAAAAAAGTGAGACACAAAAATTCTAGTTGAGTCTATGTGTTTGGAAGAAGTTTAGATACTTGATACCTGATTAACTTCAGAGCAGAGGAGAGCAAGGATGAAAAAACTGGAGAAGAGTCAGCTAAGGTGAAGGGAAAGGCCTACAGGACGGTTGTGAGACCAGGCATGGTGGACTAGGAATAGGTAGAAGACAGGAGACAGAGCTGGAGGTGGAGGAGTTAAAGATGCTGAGGAGTTAAAGATGTGTAGCCCAGGCTCCTAGTTGTAAGTATTTGTAAAATATAGCTGTGTATATACTCTCCTTATTTGTTCAGTTAAGGATTTAAAGGGTTAAAATTGTGTCCGTTTGATTGACAAGGGGATTGTCGAATAAATCATTTCCTGTAGCAAGTGACCGCTGCCCGGTTTCCGGTTTTCAAGTTCGATTCCACTCGAGCTATTGCTCTTTTACTCCCCAGGCCGCCGCCGTCAATGCTACATGATTGCGGACGACATAAAACTGAAACACGCGTCGGAGAAAGAAGCGCGAGTAGAGAGTTAATAATCTCTTAACTCAGCGGTGAGTTGTCTGATAATAAGAAGCTTGTAATAATAGCGTGAGGGTGGCTATCGTCGAAGTGGTGACGCATTCGGTTAACGCTAATGTTGCTACCGCTAATGGCTAACGCTAACGGCTAACGGACATGTTCCGATGTAGCCTTTTGTACTTTAGCAGCCAGCTAAACATATATATGTATATTTATATACGTATATAATTTCATAAATATGTTTATTATTATATTTAGATAAATACTGTGTATATACTGTATATATATATCATGTTTTGTGTTTTCAATTTTATAAAATGGTGGTGTCAGTAGATAATTTGAATAACCAATCATCATGAGTCAATTTAAACGTAAAAGATGTTAAAGATATGTACGTACAGATTTGATTTACTTTGATACAGTTTATTACATTATTACACTATTGTTTGTTGCTGTACAATTGGCTTTAATTTAATTCTTATAATTGTTGTGTTTAAACCTGTGGTTAAAGAATTACAATGATATGAATTATATAACGTTATATGTATATACTGTATACTTAAAGTGTCTAATTAGAATTTGTGAATTTTCTGACCTGTTATGTTTTTGTTTTTTTGTTTTTTACTTGGAGTCAGTACTCCAGGTCCACTCCAGTGTTGTTGGATCTACATCCCATTCTTCAGGAGGCAGTGATTGGGAGACGACGAACCGTGCGAAGGACGGAGTTCACCACTTTCCGACTGTGCAATTCGTGGGGTAGGACAAGTGGTACAAAGATCTACACACACATACTACGGGCCCCAACGTGACACACTTGTGGGGAGGGATTCAGGGTTATCATCGTCAACGAAAACGAACGAAAAAACAAAAACGATCACTGAAAAAAACTCTTCGTTAACTGAAACTAACTAAAATGATCATTAAATTAAAAAAACTATAACTAACTAAAACGAAAATGTGTCCTAACAAAGCTAACTGAAACTAGAAATGAACTACCCTTCGTTTTTGTATTTGTTCGAAACTCGCAGAAAACTCAAACGAAAACTTAAACTAATTAAAACTAAACTAAAACATTTTGGACAAAACTAAAACTAACTAAGACTAAATTAGTTGCTTTTACGAATAACTAAAACCAACTAAAACTAATGTGCTAAAAGGCAAAACGAACTAAAACAAAACTACACTGAAAAATCCAAAACTATTATAACACTGGAGGGATTCAAAGGGGCTTTTTATGGCGCCTTTTTTTTCATTTTCTTGTATTTATGTGCGTATAGTTTCATTTGTACTGTTTATCAAAGCTCTATATGTTATTCATCATAATGTCCGTTACCATATAGGTCCAACTAAATTACCCTTCGTGTCCTTTATTGATGTGCACCACCACATGTCAATATGGACCAAACTCTCTGATGAATGCTTCCAGCACCTTGTTGAATCTATGCCACGAAGAATTGAGGCAGTTCTGAAGGCAAAAGTGGGTCCAACCCGTTACTACCGTGGTGTACCTAATAAAGTGGCCGGTGAGTGTATATGCTTTCCTTGAGATTCCATCCTAGGAAGTTTAACTGCTCATCAATACCACAGCAGGCTTCTCTAGACGAATGTGGCAACGATTCACGACATTTATATCTGAACATGTGGCAATAAAACTGCTACTTAACATCAGGAGCAGTTTCTGTCTAAAAAGTTGAGACCTAAACAATTCTTCACACCTTTGTCCAGTGGTGAAGGGAGTGGTCTAGAGGAGTAAAGCTACTAGAGTTCCCTCTGACATCAACCAGAAACTGATGAAGTTCCTCAGTTGAGGAATTAACCATCTTGCAACTCCAAGTAGAAGTCCAGTTGTTGACAACTAACCCTTTTTGGATAGCATGACCTGAATGAATGAGTCTTCTCATATGTCCTTATTTAACCCATCACCAATGTAAACAGTGGGTAGCTTTAAGCACCCAGGGAGCCCTCAGTAGATATGACCTCAGTGATAATCCAGCAGTCGGTGGATTCAAACCTGGATACCTTCAGATGCCAGTCCAGTGCCCTTACCTTAATAGGCGACCACTACCCGCAAAATGAGATGATCTGAATAATGTGTAAAATAAAAGACCTCAAAATATATGCAATACCTTTCCACTGGATCTCTTAGTATGGCTATAATTTTTGCATCAGGTTGAACCATGTGGATGATATCTGCTGTGATGATTAAATTCTCACTTTCTTTGGTTTCATAAAAGCTCTGAACTTGGTTAAAGTTAATGGTGGATGAACTGGCTTCACCTGTAAAACAATTAGAAAATATTATATGACAATAATAACTTGAATTGTTCAGCCATAGGGAATTCATTTGTTTTTTTTTATGGTTAATGAATAGAATAAAAAGTCAATGAGTGAATTTGTTGTATCTCATAACCTCACTGAAAGTAAAGGAAAATAAATCAAACTGACGTTAAGTCCAAACTTTGAAGAAATACTCACCTATGGTTAAATGGGATCTTATACTATCTCCTGATGAATTTTCATTTATTTCAGTTTGAATGAGTCTGGCTGCAGAGTCGAAAAGATCCAGGAAATCCTTCACAGGAATTCTTTTGTAGGAAATACCTTTAAATTCAAATCCACTTTTACCTGTTGATGAGCACAGTATATGGTTAATGTATACTCAAGTAAAAGCATACCTAAAAAGTAAAAGTGTTTTTTATATATATTTTTAATTTACGCCTAGTATATGCTTAGCTGTAGAAAATATCTATGATCATTATTCATGTGCCATAACCACCGGCAGTGGTGGCCGTTGGTTAAGAACCAGACTGGGAGATGTTTTACAAACTGATGAAAGTCGAGGAACGAAATGTCTTTTAAGCTCAGAGAAGATGACAAAGAAGTTGGTGGTTCCAACTAAACCTTTTAGCCATTCATCTTCTGGATTCTAAGCATCAGGAAAACCTTTGCCAGACTTGTTAAGGCACACAATCATTTGGATATGACTTACGGAATCCTCTGTCAGTCCACCAGTGGGGCTCCTTCATCAGACTAAACTTAATCTGTGGATGTAGTTGTAGTCGATTAAACAAGTCTGTTGTGCCACACTTTCGTTGGCCGATGATATAAAAGTATGGCAGGCAGCGAAGACGGTGTTGTTTTCCATCCATGTTTTTGAGGTTCTTTTGGAAGTCGATTTCAAGCTTTTGAAAAATATCCCTGAGATATGGTTCTATTGTATTGAACTGGTTACTTTCCTGTCTCT
Source organism: Paraplagusia blochii (assembly GCA_016785265.1). Taxonomy (NCBI): domain Eukaryota; kingdom Metazoa; phylum Chordata; class Actinopteri; order Pleuronectiformes; family Cynoglossidae; genus Paraplagusia; species Paraplagusia blochii. The sequence goes on from JAFBJS010001486.1 coordinate 13,314, forward strand.
TATACACAGTAGATAGAAACCACAAATACAATAAAAGAAATAATAATTCAATAACTTACTAGGAAGATGTGTATAAGAGACAGCATTTATGCTAATCAAGAAATCAGTGGCACAAGCAAACTTGAGATCGCGGTAGACGTTATCAGACCTTTCATTGTGTCTGGTTTTTATTCCAAAATGTCTAGCTCCTGGACTAATTTAAATATCAAGACACCCACTGTTGGACATTTACTAAGACATTGCCAGTAGAATTGTCTTATGTCATGAGGTTAGACAAGGTAAATGTCTTGTGAAAACAAAACCACCGAAAAGAAGGTTGAAGTTGTTTCAATCATTTTTTTGACAAGGCTAAGTTGTTTTGATTAGCAGTGGTGGCTTAGTGGTTAAGGAAGGGCACTTTGTTCCGGAAGCCTTTAGTTTCACTAGCTACCTGGCTGGCTCAGTCCAAACCCACATAACCACCCACAGTATGGAGGAGTGTGATTTGGGTTTTTGTGGTGGAGATTGCTCCTGCCCGGCAACAGATATGAGGGAGAAGACAAATAATTTAACTTGTTTTCAAGCACAATGGGAAAGATAATTATTAACAGTTTAATGACCTGATCTCAGGTGCTATATTTGTAATTCTTTATTGTAGGGAAATCTAATCTTCAGTCCCTCCTAGTTCATCAGCGTTGACCTCCATTTTTCTAACAAAAACATAAAAATGTGTCTTAATTATATAAACCTTTATGTATCACTTGAGTTCCATCATACTGTAACAAATACAAATACACCCACAGGATTTATATTAATCTTTAATATGTTACAAATCTTTTAGTTATATTAAATATTAAAATATAAAATTTATTTATTGCCATTGTGACACACAACGGAAATTGACCTGCATTTAACCCATCACCCATCAGTGAGCAGTGAGCAGCATCTTGGCGTTAGGAGGATTCGAACCGGGGTCTTGCGAACCTCCTTAACCACTGGGCCACCAACTGGCCTACAATTGTATATTGTATCTGAAATAGATAACTTGGACTTGCCTGAGGGTCTCCTATGATAATGTCCTCCACTTTTGGCGTTTTTCTCGGTGGGTAGTCCAACATGGAGGTGATGACTTCAACTAGTAAGTTAATTTCAGTTGAAACTTCATCTGCTCCTGAATTCTTCATGAACCCCGTAGTTTTGGGACCATCAGGCTCTGCGTTTAAAAGTCCTTCTTTCTGTGACCAGTACAAAAGCCAAGACACTCCTGAGACCAGGAGGAGTGATAATATGTGTCTTCTGTACTTCTTAAAAACATGCCGGCAATTCATTATTTGTCACGGTGATTCCTTCAAATCAAAAAGAACGCAAGAAATGTATCCAAGGAAAGAAGGAATCCTGAACCTTTGATTGTCCAACGTTGTCCTCTAACATAAGTAGAAAGAAACCACAACAACACCAAAAGTAATAATAATGTCCTTACTAGGATTTAGTCTCGTGAGTCCACGTCTTGAGTGTAACTGAATACCTACTGATAAAAGCAACATACCACAGAAAGGTTCAGCTGTACTGCAGTAACTGCCCACAAAGTGACATCACCTTTGATGGAATGGATAGGACTATTAATAGTTCTTTTAGAAGATCCTCAGAATTTTGACAATAAGGAGTGTCAGAATACTCCGTCTTTAGCACTTTGACATAGAGTCAATCAAAACCATAGGTGTGGAACTACAGGGTTGGTCTCTAGGGCTTGAATACAATACAATGTCATCATCATCATCTGGGAACGAACCCTTGTTTACACCTGTGGACTGTGGTGATGTGAGTGCAAAAACATCATGGTGGCATGTAGGTATGTGGTATGTAGGTATGGGCGGTGCTAACAGATGTCTTTACCCAATGGCCTTTGCTTCCTGGCTGATATATAAAATGCTGATATTCATTTGGAGTTATAGTCCTTTTCCATGTCATTTCATAACCTCACCATTATGGGAAATTTGGAACACCCAGATACCTAGATAACAGACACAAAATGAAACCATGTCATTGTGAAGGTGCAGGAGCACAACATTCCACATTCAGAGGTCTGATGAGTGATGTCTGAGAAGAACACGCCTGTATCAGTATTCAGGATTTGTTGGCAGGGCTGCAGATGAGATTTGTTTTGGACCTACCATGGTCAGAAACCCTTTTTCTTCTTCTTTTGGCTTATCCCTTTTCACAGTGGTTGCCACAGCAAATCAACTTTCTCCATCTCACCCTGTCCTCTGTATCCTCAACTCTAACTCCAATCTCTGCATCCATCCATCAATCTCCTCTTTGTCTCCTACCTGGTAGCTCCATTTCTAGGATCATTTTTCTACCAATGTATCCACTGTCCCTCCCCTGGACATGTCCAAACCATCTCAATCTGTCTTCTTTAGCTTTTTCTCCAAACCCTCCTGTCTGTGTTGTCCCTCTAATCACCTCATTCCTGATCCTGTCCATCCTTGTGTCTCCTAAAGAGAATTTTAGCATCTTTAACTCCTCCACCTCCAGCTCTGTCTCATTCGTTATGGTTGGTCTCCGTCCCGTGAATCTTTCCATACACCTTAGCTGACTCTCTTCTATCACAAATCACTCTTGAGACCTTTCTCCAGTTGGTCCATCCTGTCTCTACTCTATTCTTCTCCTCTCTTCCACAGTCTCCACTGATCTGAACAGTTGATCTTAAATATCTAAACTCCTGCTCCTTCTTCACCTCTGA
>JAFBJS010001486.1:16149-50466 GCA_016785265.1 Paraplagusia blochii
TTCCATCCTGACTCCACTCTATTCTTCTCCTCAGTCTCCTCCACAGTCTCCACTGCTCTGAACAGTTGATCCTCAGTATCTAAACTCCTCCACCTTCTCCACCTCTGCCCCTTGTAACCCCACCATTCCACTGTTCCCCTTTTCATTCACACACTCTGTCTTGCTGCGACTGACCTTCATTCCTCTTCTCTCCAGTCCAAACCTCCACCTCTCAAGGTTCTCTTCTAGCTGTTGCCTACTCTCACTGCAGCAAACATCATTGTCCATCTGACTTCATCTGTCAACCTGTCCTTCACCAGAGCAAACAAAAAGGGGCTGAACCAAACCATAGTTCAGCATTAGAATTAAGTCGGAAATTGTGTAAGTAAAGCATTATTTATCTGTGGCCCCGTTTCCAACTGATCTGGTGCCTCAGTAGACACGGACCTCACCTCAGGTCGCTGCCATGTTAGAATGAAGGAAGATGCAATAGACAAAGTAGAGTTTTAGTTGATTTTATTAAGTTTAATAATCACAATACTAATGGACAAGTAATCACAATCAACACTTTCTTCTTCAAACCAAAAAAAAGGGGAAAAAAAGCAACAACATCAACAAAAAAGTAAAATCCAACACATGGACATCTACACGTTCCACTGTTGATCGCATCAAGCTCTGCAGGCAGAAGACAATGGCCTAGTGTTACGCTGGAAATCTTGTTAATGATTACATCACAATGACAGCATTTCCTTGACAAAAACCTGTTGGACTCCGACAAGCATGTGTCAGGGACAGGATGCTGGACAATCTTTGACTTTGATTCTGAACAGGGACTTTGAGAAGTCTTGGTTGTTTTGTCATCCTACAGTGGTCTGCAAGGGTCTTAAAAAGTGTTTGGACAAGATTTCTCTTGAAGTGTACATTAACAAAAAATTGTTTTAATAATGTTAATGAGGAATAGGCATACCGTATGTTGTCAGTTTCAACGGTTCATTGAGGAACACAGCAGAACAAATATATAAATACATTTCTTTCAAAGGATTAGATGGGAGAAGCAATATTGTTCCCGTAGAGGAACCACACACTTCACATTCTGCCAAGGGAGGAGCCTAAATTGGCTAAGCTGTAGTTAAAACACCTGATAAAAAAAAAAAATTGCACTCAGCTGTGATATTTGGGTTCCACTGACGGCATCTTGCAGACGGTTGTCGACGAACCGCCTCAACTTTGACACCAAGGGTAACAGCAACAGCCCTTTCGACCATGAGCGCACCAGGCAACACAAACACAACGATAAATATATATACAGAAGCATTGCATCTTTAGTACAACACATATCCTAAAAGACATTCTCCCACATTAGTGGCCCCTTCTGAAAATCCAAGGCAAACCTTCTCAGTTCGCCATAAGCACAATAGGAATAATCGCCAGTAAAGTCAGAAAACCATTCAAGGTACATCGACATGAAGGCCTTTCGTAACAGCCTTCCAGCTGTTAAGATGATTTTTTTTTTTTTTGTTCGCATCCCAGAACTAAAAAGTACGCCAAAGCCAGACTCAAACAGGTACAGGGTTTCGATTTTCGGGGAGTAAAAGAACCTTCCGAGCATTCACTGCAGTCACTTCCAGATGACACGATCGTGAAGTTGCCCTGTTATTTTCTGTGCAATTTATCTTTGCTTTTTGTGTATTTATTTAAGGCATACTAATGTAAATAAAAGCAACAAGTGACTGTTGGGGCATTTAAATACTAAAGGTTATATGTTCTTTTAGTTTTTGACAATCAATAGAGAGCGGCCAACGAAGCTACGTCTCTCCGATGTGAAATATCTGGTTGGTAAATATTTGACAATCTACTGTATTTATTGTGTGGTCATCAAACGAAAAAAACACCTGAATATATTTGTTATTTACGCCTTTCATACTATATAATAAATCCTAATATCCCTTTAGTACTTGTCTTAAAAACTTGCCAGTGGATACACACTTGCAGCTCACGCACTGTTTTGGCCAACTCCAAAACAACTAATAAGTATTAAATATAAGCTATGTATTTCTACAATTTAAGACCTATTTCATTCAATGTTATATCTCGTACATTACACAACTATCAGTGTGGATTTTTCCCGCAAAACAAAAGTGTCAACATAAGCAGAGAACTGTCGTTTGTCTCTCAGAATATCTAGCAATGCATATTATCCAAAGATTACGGTAAAACGTACGGTAAAATAATCTTTTCTTATGAGTAATCGCATATACAGGCAGCAGTAAGTGACAGGTAAGGTGCGGATAAAATGGGATTAGTTGTCAACACATCATTGACGGTGGCGAGCATTTGTTAAAAGTCAGTGAACATGTATTTACCCCAATTATAACTCATACAACAAGAAATTTTAATAAAAATAAAGTAGTAAAATTAGAGATGCCGAACACTCTTGGCCCTCAAAAATCTTTGGCTGAAAAAAAGCCCAAAAGTGCGATCTGTGGCCGCAAAATTTTTTTTATCACCAAAATAAGAAGTTGTTATGACGGAAACATAAGCTAGTGAGGGCTTCTCCATATATATGAGTGCTCACTTCCTACTCACTGTGGCGAGGGGTTAAAGGCATACGACGAATTTGATTGCGTGCAGTGCGGCATAAATATATATATTTTGGTTTATTTCGCTCACCAAATGAAACATTTACATGGCAAAACAGCAGAAATAGGAATATGTAGTTTATAGCTCTACTGTTGTAGGAGGAACATGGGCTAAACTTGACCTACAGACAACCGAGGCACATTTCCTTTATCATCATCGGTACTATCTGTCACCAACAGCTTTGCTACCTCGCCACATTCTTTCTTTTCAGACGTATACACTCAAACAAACGTTTCCTCATTCTTTACTTGGAACACTTTGATTTCCCCTCTAGTATCTGCCAATCTCAGCTACGTCACAGGTTTTAGAAAAAAAAAAACAAAACGCCTCCAAACACCTCTATATTACGTAGACAGAAGGAATCACAAACACCTACAAGCAAAACTGTCACTCAAACACATCATCACAAACACGGAATACATTTTATTACAGCCTAATGTGTTGTTTGCTTCTGTTGTCAGCTTGTTTTTGTTGAGTACTAAGGATGTTGACGGCGGAAAGTGAATGATTAATGTTTTGTTACGGACAACGACCAACTCTTACTGGAAAGGATCACAACAAACTGGAAATGAAGAAATACTGAGAGTGACATATCGTGAAATCACATCAAATCTTTTTTATCCTTTCTTATAATTTCCTTAATTTCTCCGTGTGTAGTTGAATCATTGCACGAAAGACGCTAAGGCGACTAATGAAGAGCGCCATCTATGACATAAGGTACAACTGTAGGACAGTGGATTTAAAGGGGACATCTTCGTCTTGATCTAAGATGGGGTTTAAATGTGATGCTTGTCGGTGGTGAGAGATTCAGACAAGAACACAATGCGTGTTGACAGTCGGCGGAGGAGTTTTTGTTGTTCTTGGATGTACATGTTGTGTCTCAAGGGTGGGGTCGGTTCTTCTGTTGATGGACAGGCATGGTCACGATGTCAGCGCCGTGGTCTGTGCGGGAACGGGCATTCTTGTGGAAGTTGAGCTTGAAAGACTCAATCTGCAGCAGAGAGGTCGAGATTGGGGAGAGGAAGGGCAGGGATGAGGGTAACGCACAACAAAAAAAAAAACGCACAAGAAAAAAAAAAAAAAAAAAATCAGGAAAGGGAGAATTTTGAGGTGGGAAGATGCAATGTCGAGGGGGTTGAGATGAAGAGGGCAGAGGGATAGCAGAATTAGATGCCTGCAAAATAAGAAGTCACAAGGTGACGGTGTGATCAGGAACTGCGGACAAGAGGACAGGATGAAGACATGCTGACACGTCAGAGGTGGATTAAGCAGTGGTTTGTTAACGAATTTCACAAGTCAGTTCTAACCCTTGGTCAGATTAAAACCAACCAGTAAAGGTTTTGCATTTTTGGCTTCTGGTACAGCACAAAGGTAGAGTAGGATGAGCATTTTTACTATCATATCCATTCACGTTTCTTCATCAAAAAGTCAAACGAATAGGTCTTTTAGACTCCAAATGTTGCAATGTTTAAATGTCTTACTAGTCCGTCGCAACCGCTGGTGCCTGTTGACCATTTTCTGGTACAAATTAGGTCGGGTAGTAAAAACAAAACATAAAACTACATCCCATTTGGGCCAAAATATGCCTCTACCATTGGAAAAAAAAGCCTGCGTCAGTCAACCTCTGAGGCAAATGGATAAAAATGTGCCACAAACACGAGGGTGCGGTCAATATGATGTCAGGCCTCGATACTGCCAAGTGATATCCTCGTCACCGTTGTTGCTGGTTCACCATCTGGAACCAACTCTTAATCTGACATCAGTCTGGCACAAACGTTAACTTACTTGTCTCTGGGATGCTTGAGTCTAGAACCCGGGGCTCCCCAAGGTCAACACTACCAAAAGGAGCCCCTTCCTTCAGACCATTCTCCTGCGCAGCTGGGGCGCCAGTCTGACATGGCTCGCAGCCTGAGGCCAAGACCTCGGTTCCACTCAGGGGGGTCCCATTCCCCTCTGTTGTCTCCTGGCCCCCCTCAGCCTAAAAACACACAGCAGGCCATGTCATTTGTCGAGGATGGGGATGAAACAACCTGGGTCCAAATCTTTTAGACAGTATCAAGAGAGTTTTTTTTTTATTCTTGATGTCTTTAAATGACATTCACAGAGAATCGGTATCAAAGTCTAACAGATCTGGAGCCAGATTAAAACAGAGCAATTGGAAAATACAAAAAAAATGGCATGATGGCTGGACATATTAATGAATGTTTATCATGGGACCAAATTACGAGACAACAAGCAGATGGGTGAAACCCATTTGAAATACAAATGGGCCGCTGTAGTCTGAGGGAGGAAGTGACACTGCTCGCTAATAAGGTCTTTGGTTCACAAATTGCACGGAGGGATGAAGAAAACTCAACAGAACTGCCAAAACTGGGTTTAGAAAAAAAATGTTGACTACGTCCTCTATTCAGTTTACTGTCCTTACTTTGACATTCCCGCCACCAGGTGAATGGCTCACATTGTCCAAAGAGGACACTTTGGACTGAGCCTTTTCCTTAAACTTCAATTTGTGAGACTCGATCTTCACATCACCACCTCCTGCAAAAAACAAGGTTTTTTATTTGTTGGTTAAACAAGTATGCTCAGATATGGGACATCAGATAAATATCTCAATGCCAAGACTGTTTTAGCTAACGTTAACTCAAGCTTATACCAAAGTTAGTGTGGCTAGGGATGCCCAATATCAACAAAATTATTGATATCCGGACGAATCGGTATTGTTTTTTTCCACGGTATTGAAAATCCAATGCAGCAAAGCCCAGGTCTTGGCAAATACGCTGGACACCCTCATGGGGACGTGCCACTACGACTGGCATGTGATAAATGATGTCATCAAACCACACCTTAAGGCAACTACAACAAAGCTCGATGCTACAGTAAATGTCCTCAATCTGGAATTTTTTCAGTGACTTCCTTTAGTCGGGAATCCAATTAACTTAGGGGAAGTCAGCTGCATATATCGGTATTTGTTTATATCGGAAATGGTAATTATGTGTTTGACAATATTTGAGAATATTGGATATCAGCAAAAGTTAATATCAGACATCCCCAAGTTTGGCTAATGTCTCCACTTATGTCTCCACCTGCAAATCATTGTCTCTAAAGGCGCCCTTCACTCTAAAGGAATAAGTGCTAAATAGCTAGGCATAGCTGTCGTATATTTAATAGAATTGCTGTAGGCTATGCTAGCTCTGGTGTTTATCAGGTTGTTTGTGAAAGGACTGCGGTGGGACAATTTTATAACGCATCTCAGGAATTTTATAAGTCCAACTCTGGTATCTCTACGAGGACTGCCAACACTTATGGGAGCTTCAGTGTCCTAATTAATGTGACAAAATCCAAACGTCAAATGTTTCATTACCAGGCTTGTGCTTGATGTTGTCCTTGGAGCCACACTTTGACATCACCTTACTCACATCCATCTTCTTGTTGAGTATCTGGACCTGTTGGAGAGTTGGTTTTTCAATAAACACTGGTAATGAAGAATGTGTCCAGAGTCTTGCGGCTCCCCTTTTCAGTTTCCCCTTCATTTTTGGAAGTATATATTGCTGTGTCATGATGTCATAAAAACCTTTACCTGCTCTTCCGTGATCTTCTCAAGATTAATAACGCTAATAATTCAGAGAGTCTGGATTGCGAAGGAAAACCCTTTTTTTATACGGACACAAAACAAACAAAAAGAAACCCATAAAAAAATCCAGAATCGTGGCCGAGAGCGCCAACATATGTAGGACACATACTGCATACGTACATAGGGACAGGGCCAGAGGTCTTTGTGTTTGGATTGTTTAGTACGTTAGTGACAGGGTGGAACACGCACACACGCAGAGTTTCAAGAAACAAAGGACTGAGAAAGAGGAGCTGTGTTGCTAAAATGCTGCCCAGTAACTCGCCACCTTGTAGATGCCCAGCTTCTCCAAGCTGCTCAGAGTGGTGGAAATATGTTTCATCCTGTCTCTGTGTTTTTCTAGGCCAAATCATAAACACTCCTGGGTACCAGACAGTACTTACATTCCCTCCACCAGGAACATGCTTCATATTTTCCTTGGACCCCAATCGTGAGGTGACGTGGCTGAAGTCCAGTTTTTGGGAGACTATCTGTACCTATGTGGACACAGCATAGCAGCAAGAGGAGGAAGCAGAGGGTAGGATGCGACAGTGTGAGAGGAGGTGACAGAAGAGGAAGAGGAGATGTGTCGAGGAGACAGGGATGAAGCAAGGATAGGAGGAAAAAGAAGGAAGAGGTATGGTCACCGTCGCAGGAAGGGTTAGAAACAAGGTTCCTTTGGGAAAAATCACACATGTCTAAAGCAGGGCTTTGAACCAGGAACAAAACAAACCCCAGAAACATTATATTGTTTTTGTTCCGGAACAGAAACACATCTTAAAATTATCGTAACTGGTTGCTCAGTGCTCAGACCAATCATCTCGTGAGAATGCGACCTCAGAGCCTTCTAGCTGGCCCCACGTACATGTTTCGTGATTGGATAAGCTCTCCCGGGAATCATCTTGTTTGATTTTCATGGTCCACCCCTAGTAGGTTTCACCTCTCAACCAAGAAGAAGCCTCTTGGATGAGAGGTGAAACGTCTTCAAAAACACCTTGTATGTCCAGTTGCTCACAAAGAACTAATTTTTGCTGATTGAATTACCTGGATGACTGAGAATCTACACAGACACGTAGCAATGTATTATCAACGGCCTGTCTAGTTGGACTACAGTATTTCTTTGGTGTGCAAACAAAGTGTATATATTTGCCACTCCTTGTGTTTAGATGGTAAGACATTCTGGGAATCCCGTGCGATTATATACAGTATACATGAGATATTAATATTATTATAACCAGTTTGGGAAAGTAATATTTTGTGGTTGAAACCCAAAACCAGAAATGTTATATTACAAGTTCTGTTTGAAACAAATCCATCGGCCAAAATTTCCTGGTTCATAGCCCTGATCTAAAGTAGTCTGAGGTGCTGCGGTTTGACAGATAGACAGGACACAAACATTAAACGCATGCATGACAGTAAACGCATCATGTTAAAACATTGCTGGTCAAGGCGAAGTTTTAAGGATGCAAAAAAAAAAACAACTAGACCTGAGACAATGACAAGCTTAGCTGTCATTGTCATATAAGTATACTGTATATATATATATATATATATATATATATATATATATATATATATATACATATACATACACACTGTATATACTATGTATATATACTGCATATACTGTATATATATTTGTATATATACAGTATATGTGTGTGTGTATGTGTATGTATGTATATGTGTATATAAATTGCATTGATATATATGTGTGTGCATATATGTAGATGTGTGTGTGTGTATATATATATATATAAATATATATAAAGTGTGTATGCATTGAAAACCTAATATATATATTTATACATATTAGGTTTAAAAATGCTGATGATAAAACCAAGAGAATAAACCAGAATGAGAAAATCAACGTCATTGGTCATCAGACCATCAGAAGTTCTCACACATACACAATACAGAAAAGTGAAAAAAAATTCCCTGCAGGAATTCATCTTTGCTGGAAAACCGGAAAAGGCTGAGCTCTTCTGCAGCTAAATCAGAGCTTTGCATAAATAGAACATTAAATCAGATAAATTCGTGTGTTGCTGGGGATTAGGATAATCATGTTTGATTGCCATTAAAATAAACCGCAATTGTACGAGATGGATTTACAGTCCTGGATATTAAAGACAAATACCAACTAGTACCAACTATTTTAATGCACATAGAGAGTATTAGACATTGTGATTGTCTTCAACAGTATCTCACACTATGTCCAAGTTCAATTCAGGCAAAGAAGAGCGTGGCTCTTGTGTTAAAACAGGTTGGGGAGGGAGATTATATTTTAAAATAAGAAGTAAGATTAGTGGTGGGATGAGTTTTGTTGTTGGAAGGTGAACAAGGAACTCACTTTGCTCTGGTTTGTATCTCTAGAAGCAACAGCCCTGCTCTGAGAAGCAGATGAAACCTGGGGGAAAAAAGCCCACCCTGGGTCAATGACAACATTTGGTAACAACAAAAAATATGAAGATAAGGCAGAGTAAATGGCGGTGTTAGTGAGGAGGACTAAAAGAGAAAAAAGGTGCGTTAGAAATCAAAAATGGAGCTGGGAAATATAGTACCAAGGGCCTTGTACAGGATTATATAGAAATGTAAGAAATCATTCATTTAGAGGTTAAAGAGTTTAGTTAGACAACTAGACATTCAGTTTTTTGGAAAACGTTACACCTCTTATCCAAGAGGCTTCTTCAGTTAAACTTTTTAACCTTCATTCATTTAGACCTTAGGCCTTTTTCCTGAGGCAGTCCCACCTCTTCCTTGAAGTCTTCCGTTCTTCAAATACCTCACCCACTGTTGAACTATATTCATACATGTGCTGCACCAATCTAACATACTTTTTTGCCACTCCTGCTACCACCATTTCTCCCTTGGCACCCTGCCGTAGGCCGTTTCATTATCTACAAAAACACAACGTAACTTTTATCTTGGTGATCAGACCAGGGCTCCATCACAAAGTAGAGAAACAATTGGTACCAATGCTACCCCCCACACCTCTATTCACACCTCTAACTCAACATACCGCTCGTCTCGAACACAACAACCCCCCTTTCACAGGTATGCAAACTCATTTGAGGTAAAATACCAGGGCTTCCCTGTAGTTGGTTAGAACTGAAGAAGCCTCTTGGATGAGAGGTGAAACGTCTTCAAGAGACCTACTATGTCCAGTTGCTTTCAAAGTAACTAATTTTGTCTTGGCAACATATTTCAAGTCATACATCAACTTGAAATTCGAGGCATTTGTTTTTCACCATTTTTTCACAATGGTAAGGCTAAAAATCAGTAAAAGTCAGTGTTGTTTCGTGTTTAAGAGCCAGCCAAGCTACCCACTACATTTTTGTAGGGACGGACGTTACATGCAAGTTAAGTTTCCCTTGAATGTTAAAAAAAAAGCCACACATTCATACTCCAAATGAGCTCAGAGGCAGTGATTAAGAGAGTAGAAAAGTTTGTAAAAGCAAAAACCAGTCCAGTGAATATTGTCTCAGACAAAGAACCACCTACCTTCCCTCCACCAGGCTGGTGTTTCATGTTGTCTGTTGAGCCTATCTTGGATCGAGCGTTGCGAAGGTCGGAGCTTGGTGCGGTGCTGGGCCGTGATGTGGTCTTTGAGGTCGTGGTCGTTGTTGTTGAGGTAGAAACCCGTGGGACACGGGGAACCGTGGGTTTCTTTTCCGGGACAGATCCGGAGGTGGAGGATGACATAGCGGGTTTGGCTGCTGTTGTGCGCGAAGCGCTTGCAGCACCAACCGTGCGACTAGTCATGGATGTTCTGGGCTTCGAAGGGTCAGCTGGGAAAGTGAGTAATTACAGTGTGGGGTTACGTTTTCCAAGCTGCAAAAAAATCAAATATATGTTGAAAGGTATGACAACAATTTTGCAGTACCAGTAGAAGTCTTTAGAGCGCTGGGCTTCCTCTCCTCTCCTGTTGTGCTGCCCGTCTTAGGAGCTGAGACAAACACAAAACATGTGTACAGGGCCTTCAATCAAATTATTAAAATGACACCATTGAATAATTTATTTTAGCCTATCTTTCCATTTGCTCTTTAATGTTTCGGTTTATTTTCTGGACTATAAGTCGCACTTTCTTTACCCTTGGCCTAGGTTTGCAACTTACAAGAACGGGCAGCTTATATATTCTTTTTCTCCTTTGGGATGCTGTTCTTTGTTTAGGGGTTTCCACAGTGAATCAGTGTTTTCCCTTTCACCCTGGTCTCTGTATTGTCTACTCTAACTCCAACTACCTTCATGTCCTCCCTCAATGCCTCCCATCAATCTCCTTTTTGCCCCCTACCATGTCTAAGATCATTCCCTGATCCTGTCCATCCTTGTCTCTCCTAAAGAGAACCTCAGCATCTTTAACTCATCCACCTCCAGCTCTGCCTCCTGTCTTCTGCCTATTCCTAGTGTCTCTGATCCATCTATCATGGCTGGTCTCACGACTGTCCTGTAAACCATTCCCACACCTCATACGAGCAGTGTTGGTGTTAACCTTCCATACCGAGAGGCCTTTTGGCTGCTGCGCTGCTGGTGGTGCGAGCAGAAGCTGTCGTAGCAGCTGATGCCGTGGTTCGACTGGACGCTGTGGGAGCCGTTCTATTTTTGGTGGCAGCTGCAGGGCCTGACTGATCAGAGGTGGCAGTGGTGGCCTTTGGCACAGGGGGACGTTTCTCCGTGGTCATCTGTGAAGACGGAGACAGGGAGACAAGATGAGGATGAATGTGCGAGTTGACATGTTGTTGCGGAACACATACAGTATTTTAAGTAGACTACTTATTTCTATTGGGAAGACAAAACTGTAGTTGGGCCTGATGGTGCGAGAATGATCTAACTGAATTTATTGTATGAAAATGTCCGATATTTGTGAAAAACTTTTTTGTTTTAGGCTAGTCAATGTGATTAATGTAAAAAAAAGGTTCCATTTTAACCAAAGCCCTGCTCACTTTCTGGTCAGCTAGCTGTTGAAAGTTTATTTTGTCATTGTTTTGTGTTTGTTTCCTAAGTTTAAGCCCCAGAGGAACCACACACTTGATAGCGCCCCCTAATGGCAGCGCCCTCAAACCGCCACCCACCACCCCTACTTGATTTATTCATCGTCATCCCCTTATCTGTTACCTGGTCTCAGGGGCAGCAGTCTTCACCACTGCCACCCAAATCACACTCCACTAAGCGTGTGGGTAGTAAGCCCACTCGGTGTCCCTCGGAAGGCTATGCGCACAGCACTTCATTAGCAACCTGGCAACTTGTGGAATGGAAGCCTTAGTTTTTCCACTCAAAGTCAGACCCCAAAAGGGTTGGTCACGGTACACTCACCTTGGGTTTGGCATCACGTGCCGTGGTTGTGGTCAATGATGAAGGGCGACTGGTGGCAGTGCTGGAGGGCCGCTTAGGGCCAGCAGTGTTTGTGGATGTTGGCTTTGCTGTGGTTGTTTTTTTGTCTATGGTGGAGGGTGCGGGGCGTTTAGCAGGGACTGCAGCTGACCCACTGCTAGGAGTTGAAGAGCTCGGCCGCATTTTTGCAGCAGCGCTCGGTCTGGTCGCCGCAGCAACGGGCTGAGATGCAGGATGGATGGAGGGCAAAGAATAGAAAAAAAAAGAAGGAGAAGCAGTGGACATAGATAAAATAAAACGAGGGCAGCAGAGAGCAGCGATAATGATTCAAATAAAGATAAAATGGTAAATTGAACTTTAAACAAACTCCAACCAAACATTCCAGGCGTTAAAAAAGGCAACTGCAGGAGGGATTTTCTTTCAGCCGGGATAATAAGTTGTCATTGCCTTAACAATCTCTTCAAAACAAATGGAAATTGGCATCAAAAACCCTATCCTGGGTCTGCACTTGTGCATTTATTTTGAAAGTACATTTGTGTATTCCTCAAAATACGTTTGTGGATCCATTAGACTATTCTGGCTCCATAGTTTTCATGCCCCAGATAATGTTCTTACCATAAGAACATAATAAACGTGCTGGTTAGATAAGGGTACCGTGTACGAGTACCTACTTAATTTACATTGATGGAGTAACGATGAAAAACTCGAGGGTGGAGTTTTTATATCTATGTGTACGACCACCTTTTTACATCAGGAGTTGACCATACCTTGGGTTTCTTATCAACAGTTGCCGTATCCTTGATCGGCGCCGTGCTGGTTCCATTAACCGCAGGTTTTGCTTTTTTGGCCTTGTCTCCATTTTCTGCTTTTGCCACCTTGTCCTTCTTGTCGTCCTTTTTCTCCACAATCTTCTTTGCTGCCTGTTTTTGGTCCTGCTTCTTTAACTCATCGGTCTTTTTTGTTGCCACTTCACTGACCTTCTCAGGAATTTTCTCCACCTCCACCTTCTTCTGTTCATCCGCTGCGGTACCCAGTACCTCAGTGGCGGGGGTCTTCTGTTGAGGTGGGGTCTGGTTAAACTCTTCACTTTGCTCTTTGACCTCCTTCATTTGTTGTTTGTCAAGCTTCTCTGTGGTTAAATCTGATTTTTCAGCTTTTTCTACGTCCTCTAATTTTGCAGCTTTGCTTTCAACATGGTCCCTTGTTTCCACCCTTTCTTCTTCTTTAGCCTTTTCTTTTTCCACTATTTTCACCAGTGGTTTTTCTTTTTTAATTTCTTCCTCAATTTCCACCTTCTGCTGCACTGACTGACTTTTCTCTACTGTCTGTGGCTCTGTTTCCATCTTTGTGCCTTGTTTCAAATCAGCTTTTTCTGCCTGTTTTTCTACATTTTTCTCCTTTTCTGCTCCTTCAACCAATGCTTTGTCTGTTTTCTGCTTTTCTTCGGTTTGGACTTCATCTTTTCCTGCCTCTTTCATCTGTTCTCCGACCAAGTCCATATCCATTTTTGGCTCTTTCTCAGTTTCCTTCTCTACCTTTACCTCAACCTTTACCGCTTCTCTCTCTAAGTCCACGTGCGTGTCTTTTTCCGTGTTGCTCTGCTTCTTCTCCTGTTCCTCATCCTTTTCTTTCACTGGGTCTTGCTGAATTTCCTTCTCTATTTTATCTTCCACGTTGGCCGGAGTCTCTTGCATCAAATAGTCAACTTTCTTGTCAACCTTTTTGATCATCTCCCCCACATTCTCCATCTTCACAGATGTTTCCATTTCCTCTGATTTAACTGTATAGGAAACAGAAAAGTTGTGTTTTTAGATCAAGAATACAGACAGAAATGACTTATCAAGTCCTTCCCCAACGTGAATGTATTTTTTTTGTACAATTTACAATTTTGTACAATTGTACAAAAATGTACAATTTTTGTACAATTTACTTCAATTAAATCCATATAATTCTGTTCCATGCATTTGACAACTGCAACTGAAGCGGCAGAATGTACACATCAGAGAACAGGGAACCATAAATGCAGGGACATGAAGACAGTGGCAGGAATTCTATTGTTGACACAGAGACATAAATCCTACCAGGTAGAGAGAAATAAAGAAAGGAAACCGTGACCTAGGAGAGAAAAGACGAAGGGTGGTGCAAAAAGAGGCCACACAAAACAAGACAGACTGAAGATTAACTTAATCCTACTATTAAGTCACTAATGCAAGAAACCTGATCAGGTAAGTGGATAGAATAGATAAACAATTTAATGGTTAGATGGGTAGGTAGACAGCTAATGTTTCAGTATACCTTTATAAATGGGTGGATGGTTGCGTAGGTAGGTAGGTAGCTAGTTAGCATACCTACAACTCACTGCTTGGGATCAGTGACTCAACACAAAGTGTAATTTGACTTAAATCGTATCCAGTTTGGATATTCATCTAAAAAAGATTACCGGCCCGTGGCGCAAAAAAAGGTTAGGGAACACTGAGCATAGAGCACAGGTTTGAACCCTGCATCCCGAAAAGGACAATGTTTTTTCTGTGACCTGATTGAACCTGAATTACTTTGAGTCCTGTTACCAAATTGGACAGACACAGGGTTAAACAACATTCCCTGCAATTACAGAAAGCTGTGAATAAATTACTTAATTAAAGTAAGTGTTAAGTAATAACACATTTAATATACAAGCAGGAGTCATTAAATGTCCATCAGTAACACTTTGACAGTTGTAGACTCTGGGGTGTGTCACAGGAAGGTCTTGACCACAAACCCCACAAACCCCTGCTGTAAAGTTGAATCATTTTTAAATCATTATAATTATTGTTAATTATATCAAGTTGAACATTGAATAATCTTTTTTTATAGTACAGTCTGATGAATATGCTCTCGGAAAACCCTGAAGTAAAGTACAGGAAGAAGTACTTCCGCTCCAGACCACACTGATGTTTCCTCCTCCAGTACCAGTTGGACTGAGGTGTGGTCACTGACGCTCCATATGGAAAAACCAAGGAAGGAAATCCACAAATCTTTGTCTAATGTTGCACTGTTTACATCTGCTCTCATACGGAGACATGTCAAACAAACCGGACTCTGAGATCACAGGGACGAGTCCAGATGGAACTGAGAAAAGGGTAAAATAGGAATTCAAACAGGACAAAATAAGCACCGGACAAGACAAGAAGAGGGGAAGACAAACATTACCATCTGTTAAAACCCACCTCCCAGTCCTTGACACTAATTCTTCCTGTAAGCAATTCTCATTGGCCTTGATTATCCACCTATCTGGTCTACAACCAGGAGATTATGGAACTTGGGCGGAGAATGAGAGAAATTAGGAAGAATTTAATAACTAAAGAGGAGAAGGTGAACAAGGGTAAGCTGGTGAGCTGTGTTACCGCTCCCTGTAGATGATTTATTATGCCTTGCCAGGGAGTTTCCTCTCTGTATAAAAGATCTCATTATTCACTGTTCCAAACTAAATCCACCAGAACACATTTTTGATACCATGCCATGGGCGGTGTGTCAGAATCGTCACAACAGAGAGAGCTGCTTAATTAAAGCATGACAAAGATATTTAAACTATGACGAAGATAGATTTGTAGATAGACAGGTAGGTAAGTAGACAGGTAGATTGATAGATAGAACTTTCAGCATAATACATTTTCTCAACCAGAAGATCGGTTTCAGGGTACCAGCATGCCCTCAAGGAACGTTTCTGGGTGGCTGCATGATGGAGTCCTGTTTTGTAGGAGTGTGTGCTTGATGGACATGTCCATTGAGGATGTGGAAGACACCTTTAAAATTGGATTCAGGATAACAGGTGCTAGGCTGATTGGATTAGGCATTGCACTTGTTTATCGGCAAACTCAGAGGACGGTGACAGCAGTCAAATGACTGAGGGTGTGGGCAGAGCTCTGGACACGGTAAGTAAGCATGCATGCCATTTTGGAGAGACTTTCAACTCTGCAAAGGAATACGGATCGAAGACCAGCTGGGACATTAAGGTAAGCCAAACTTATTGGAATGTGACTCTTGTCCCAACCCAAATAATCCAATCTGAATTGGCTCCCCTCCCTCGGCCAAGGTCACTGCCAGTACCAGATCCCCCGTGGGGTCGCTCTTACCCCCATCCTAACCCTCTCCACATTGGCTTGTTTGGACTTGTCCAGGGACGTCACCATGGCAGCCGCCGACTATTGCAATGAACTGAGATGGAGTCTTGGGAACTGAACGAGTGAGCACATCAAAGTATCACCCTGTCCCCATCCAACGCCTTCGGCGCTTCTGCCCTCCAATAGGGCGGGCGGGAGCTGCTCAACATGCTGGGACACTTCCACTCCTCTCGGGGTGCAATGACTTGTTCATTTTTGTGCTCGTAACTCCCTCGTTGTGTCTCTGTCCTCTCGTCTTCCCCCCCCTCCTCCCCTTACTGTTCGGCTGAGAGGATGCTGGTGTGTCACCGCTTCTCTCGCCTACACTCCCATCCCCATTGTTTTTTGAAAACAACCCGTGGTTACTTGAAAGACACTACATGAAACCAAGTAATTATTTTATTAATGGATTGACTCATTGTTCTCAGGGCAAGTATAACAATACAAGCCTCGTCAGCAGAAAGAAATGTCATTGTAAAAACTGTGAGAAAGTACAGAGAGAGGGAACTACTTCATTCAAGCTTGCAGGTCAAAATTAAACTATGAAAAATGAGCCAACAAAATAAAAGACATTACTGTTGGTACTATATTTTTCTTTCTACATCAAAAATAGAATTTGTTCAAAATACTCAAATATGTATAGAAAGGTATTTAGGTAGGTAAGTGGATGGATGGATAGTTTGGAGACAGAAAATGAAAGAAATCGACTAAAGAGGAGAAGGAGATCCCTTTAGACAGTACCTTGAGCTTTGACAAAGAGATTCAGAGAAAATGTGTATTAAAAGATCTCATGATTTAATGTTCCAAACCAACCCCACAGACACATTTTTGATCCCATGCCATGCTAAACGACTGAACAATTACATCTGAAAGACAACAGTGAGGCATGTTTGAAACCAGTTCTGATCTCTGGCACAAAAACATGCATCTATCATCCACCAGTTAATGCTACACGTCAAGCCAAGGTTATTACCTCCACCAATGATGAGGTCATCATCTGTGCCCTGTGCCACCATCCAACTGTTGCCAGCCACCAAGTCACCATGTTCACCAGTCCGTGCTTCAGTTACAAACCCCGTAATTCCAGACAAAGCGTCATCTCTTACATCGGATTTGTTTTCATTTTCCTCTTCCACGCCCTTGTCCACAGACACATTAAAGCACGCATCCTTGCCAACAACTGCCCTGGGACTAGGGGGCACTGGAAACACAATACCACCAGGTTCCTTCTCTATACCGTCTATGGAGACCTCTAGTGGTGAGAGGATGGAGCAAGGATTAGTATCTTTCAGTGTTGGGTATGGAGAAAGACAAAGGTGAGGTTCAGGTGGGGTGTGGCGCAGGTCGTTGTGAGCGGTCCCTGCTGCGATGAGGGTGGGGGTTGGCTGATCTTCTGCCACAGTCAGGGAGCGCTTCATAGAGTTAACCGTACGCCTTGAACCAGTGACAGGGGAGGCCAGCTGGATTAGTCCTGCAGCCTCCGATCCTGGGTATTTATCAGGTAAATCCAGACTTGTGGGTACCGAGAGGTGGGTACACTCTGACATTGCTCTTCTTATGGCCTTTCTTTGGTGCTGAGCCCGTCCCATAAAACATGGTTTCAAATCTTCCCCTTCACCCATTTCCTCTGCATCACTATTGTCCTTTGAGGAAGGGTCTGATAACTCATGATACCCTACGGCGGCCTCTTCTCCACCCACATGGTCACTCGCGACTCCCAAGTAGGTAGGTGCCACTTGGGGCATGGCAATTTTAGGGCTAAGTTCAGTAACATTAGAGCCTTCGCATTTGGCAGTTGAAGAGTCTCCATCTACTGGCAAAGTCTCAATTAGCGAGGGCTGGGTCAAAATGCTAGCTGTAGATAATAGTGCTAAATCTCGTTCTCCCGATCCAGGAACTGTCGGCAGAGAGACCCTGTTGCCATCTTTGCATCCCAGGGCAGATGGTAGCTGACCTGGAGAAACTGGAGAAGGGGATGGAGAGGAAGACAGAGGACTGTCGGGGCTTAAACCTGTACTGCCCAACGAAGAATTCCCCATCGGGTTGCTTCCTGGAACACACTCTGGAGCCTTTGGTTTTCCATCTGGAGCACCTCTGCTCTGATGCTCAAAAAAGCAAAGCTTGTTTTCATCTGTGAGTCTGCTTTGCGCTGTAGGTTTCTCCCCCACCACCAGCCCCTTGGGGGCACCCATGTCTGGTGGCTGCTGCCACTTCCAGGACTGATCCGGTACTGTGGGCGGCAGGGACACCGCGGGATACAAATCACTGTACTCTAAGAAAGGAGAGCCCGGCTGCTGGTCTGAGAAAGAAGACATGCCGTCTCCCCTTCTTCTATTCTATTCTGTCCCTCCTTTGTCTCAGTCTCAGGTTTTCTTAAAGTCGAATGTCCACACTTGGTCCTCAATCCTCTTCCCTGTTGACCAGGTGTAGTTTCTGCTTTTCACTCACTGTGTTGTGACGCTGTGAATTCTGATTTACGGTGGGACGGAGCAGGGTCTCTGCATCTCTCTCTCTTTCTCCCTCTCTCGCTGATAACTACAGTGGTCATGTGACCCAGTTGTGGCTGTTTATTTGTCACTCCTGGTTTCCAAATCCCACCCACTGTGGAGTGAGTAATCCCCCCACCCTTGAAGCTTCTGTTAAGATGCACGTTTTCCTCAACCTTTTACCATGATTCTGACAGTTAATTGTTAATTGTTCATTTTTCTTGATTATTATTATCGATTGGAGGGCAAATCACAGGGATTTCAATATATATGTATACATAACCTTTTTTTCCGGCATAAGTAACAAAGCACAATTAAAAAGCTTGACAAAGAAAAAATACATACCAAGGCTATATCAATGTCCTCAAAGTTCTAAAGTATGTAGTATCACTGCATTCTTGCACATGCTACTCATGAAGTAAACATGAAGTATATTGGATTTCTAAAAGAGCAAATTCTAAAAAAATTAAAATAGGATAAGAGATTAAGATAGATAAGGAAACCAGTAAAGACATCGTTAGCGAGTGTAGATGAGGCTATATACACAGTATATAGCCTCATCTACTGGAATAGTACATTTGTACTAGAGTAAAGTGACTGAATGGAGTAGTACATGAGTACTACAGTAAAGTGACTGAGTGGGATAAGGTGTTGCGGAGTGCAAACTAGAACAATGCAAACAAGTACTAGTACAAGTACAGGGTGTGGATAATAACGCTATGGTGCTATGTACTTAACTCTAAAAGCCCAGAGCAATTATTGTGCACCTATGCATCGTGGGAAAATCTGTATTTAAAAGTAGGCCGAAGCAGGTGGAATTTTGCTGCTGCCATATTGAAACAGAAATGATCAGCGGTACTGGACCAGCTGATACTGGTACAGGGTGCCCCCTAGTGGCTGTCAGTATCAAAATAAACACGTGGAATCATATGCATGATAGTCTGGAGGATACAGTGTTCAGCGGTAACTAAAAAATACAATCTTAGTGACGCTGGCCATAAGAGGTGTTCACAAGTGTGGCAGCAGCACAATGGCATGGGAGGAGGCAACTAAGATGTAGCATGACAGATGGACAGACAGACAAACAGATAGACAGACAGATAGGCAAATGGTCGCCAGCCAGAGTTTATTTTTAGCTCAGTAGCTACCGTCGTCAGTCTGCGTCTTCTCCCTATTCTCGGCAGTTGTTTTATACTGAATTATCAAACTCTTTCATTTGATTGCAAAGCAACTTGCTTCTGTTGCCATGGGAACAGGTTACTAATCAGTGCCTTGGTATAGCCTACAACTGGGTAAAGGGTGGGATTTACCAATGTTTTGGGGAATTGATGATGGACTGGGGAATCCATATCTTTTGTCTGTCCCAGTCTGACATAGAGTGGACGTCAGTATCAATTCCCTCAAAGTTTGGTTAGATTTGCAGCACTAAGTTGTTTAAGGGGTTGATTTTGTCAACAGTAAAACCTAGGAAAAGGAAAGGAAAAACCTCCAAGCAAAGTCATAATCCTGTGATATTCAGCATATTCAGAAGCAACACATTTGGATTTTAAGGATTTGCATTTGTATAGAAGTTAAGCCGTAGCTGCAGCCGGAATGCTGTGACTGTAATGTGTCATTAACTCCAGCATCTGTTACTATTCCTACGACATCACTAACAGACGTCCTATCTCCTTGGTGTTGCCATATTTTCCATGAATCCCCCTTCAAGAATGGAACTGTTTGTTGTACTGTCTTTGTATTTATTCTATTTTTTAAGTTTTTTTTTTTTTTTTTGCCAAGGATGTATGCACCTTGAAAAAATCCAATGTGTCACAAGGTGCAGTACAGACCTACTTGTTTGCTGATGTGCCACATAAACATTATGGAAGAACGAAAAATGGGCCAGAGAGCAAAGTTTTGGGCAGAAAAATATATATTGCAGTAGGACGGATAATAACAGAGATGCCTTGCAGCAATCTTAGGATTAAAGATTATGTTTTCACATTATTTTGGTAGAGATGGTGAAGTGACCTGGACCATAAATGACCAACACCTGGTTTCAGCACCATCAGGATGGAGACTTTATTTTTCTTTCTAATGATTCATTTAATATATCAAAAAATCATCAGTAACATAGGAAAAAACTGCAAAAATATAAAAAGACTCACACTTAGACTGCCCCTTGGTGGCTGTCCATATAATTGTGAAATTATCTATTTCAATATGTAAGTCGCTAACCCAGTCAAAGAACGGCAAATGGTCTGGTTTAGTCCAGAAAACACTGTTTTAATCAGGCCTGGGCAATTATTTGGACTTGTGGGCCACAGCTGCTACTAAAATCTGAGTCATGGTGCAGATCAGGATCAGAAAGATCTGAGTATTTCTGTGAACTAAGATAAATGATGAGTAAAGTATTGAATGAAGACAAAATGCTTTCTTTAGGCTATCTATTGGGGGAATGCTGGCTTTGCAGGGAAAAGGTGGGAATATAACAATAATATAAATTAAAAGCAGAATTTGGAGAAGTCTGGTGGGCCGGATTATAATACAAAAACGGGCCGCATCCGGCCCCCGGGCCTTATTGCGGTCTGGTCTTAATGGTAGACAACACTAAATGATTTCACCTAATGTATTAGAGTTGTAATATATTCACCCCCCCCCCATGTCTTTTCATGTTGTCCAAGGCTTAAATACCACTCTTGGTGACAAAGACCCACCTACGGACAAAGGGTCTCATTAGACAAAAGGGTTGAGAGAATAGGAGCCAGCTGCAAGTAGCAGCTCGTGCTGTGATCTCCGTGACCATTAGAGTCACTAATGAACACATAAAAACACACACACACGTACAGTGTATATATATATATATATATATATATATATATATATATATATATATAAAAAGTGATACAAAATACTAAAATTACTACATAGCTACTTTGTGGATTCTGGTGTATAAGGGGAACACGGATAGAAGCTGTTTAATGGTCGGGTTCAGCCTGACGCTGCTACTGTGGTGAACTAAAGGCTGGCTCTGTCCTCATTACAGGCTCCAATGGGAGGCAGAGACAGGAGGTGTTGACAGCAAGGACAAGAAAATGAATCGTTTCAGAAAAGAGGTCAAACTCCCCCTCACTGTTTATGGAAACATGTAGACGCGAATGACTTGGCTTTTGTGCGACGATGTCCAAATGGACAAACGGTAAATGTTCATTCATGTACATGAAGACATGTTCCAACTGATTGTCAATCAAAAGTACACGTTGTTATACTTCAGTATAACTGAGTCACGCCTGTATACGCAAAGAATTCAGATTTTTAACATCTAAACACAAACTAGTAATGGATAATCTCTCGCTAAAGCAATTTTATATAATATGATTACTAGTCCGGCCCATTAGCCATCTAACTAGGTTGTATTGTATGCAGCTTGTGAACTAAAATTATTTTGACACCTTAGCTTCAATCTCTTGGCTCATGTGTTCAATTCCCTGTCTCTTTTTTGTTAGTCAGTACATTTTTTGTCCCAATATCTCAAAAACCTGTATTAGATAGTTATGTTGATCTTATGCTTCATCGAGTGATTGTCAGGTTGGGGGTGCTACATTTAGATCAGGGATACCAAGACCTCCCACTCCCTAGACACTTCGCTCAGCTTATCCAGTAGGATGCCAACGCATTCCCAGGCCAACCGGGCAACATAGTCGCTCCAGCGTAAAACCCAATCCTCACCAATTGATGGGTAGAACGGGACTCAAGTTGAGTCTTGGGGTGCTGATTCTCTGGGATGAGAATTGAAATCTCTAGGCCTGAGGCCATGGATCTCAAATGGAAAAAGGTGGCTCACACCCTCCAGGTCGGGGAGGAGACCTTGTCCTCAGTAGAGGTGTTTTAGGTCACGTTCACGAGTGAGGGAAGGATGGAGTTTGAGATTTCCCTATGTGATTAAATTTAGTCAATCTAAGTTCCTACCGTCACCTGTGGTCCATCTGCTTTGGGAACACAATCCTGTACATAATCATGTGGAGTTGCTGCTCCTCCACATTGAGAGGAGCCAGTTGAGGTGGCTAGGGTATCTACAGGGTAGGGTAGCCCTACAATGATGTTATATGACAATATGTCAGGAACAATTTACAAATATTGGGCATGGCCATTCATGACTGCCATATACAACTGTATATATGCTGTATCAATCAAGGGAATCCAGTGGATTTCATGTACCACAGATAAGCATTCCAATTTGAGTAAAAAAAAAATCCTAAAACACCAGCAGAGATAACATGTAGATGTCGGACGGCAAAGCCTGAGCATGCATCTTATTTCAGGTAAGGTCAATGCAAAATGAAAATAGGAATATAAAAGCAATTTGGACTCACCTGTGGTTGATAAGGAGGTGGGATGGGAGCATAGGCATCCAAGGCAGCGACCATCGCAGAACATGCAAAGTAAAAGGAACAACAATTACCATTGCACATTTTTAAAGATTAATCAGCAATGGAATGAAAAAAAAAAAACCTACAGATTTAGTATATGTCATAACAAGTAAGTTAGTAAACCCCAAACAAATACATATATCACTCCAAATGCTTTCAGCAGGGTGTAGAAAGAGGTGGCCAGAGATATAAACAAGACCAAACGTTAGGAATGTGACGGAAAAGATGGGAAACTTTGCTGTACAGATGAAAGGAAAACGTATGATTGATGTTAACACCTGAAAAAGGGGAGAGAGAGAATCCTGCTTTGAAAATGAGACAATAACTTCCCTAAAAATCACACTGTCATTTGTTAGCACAAAATGTAAACAACAGCATTAATAATAAAAGGACACCCATTAGCTGTTAGTACGTCAGCAATGCCAAAAACCCCACATTCCACATAGTTAACAAAGCTGTTCATGCAAGAGACAATGTAAACTTCACCAACAGGCAGCGGTGCAATTAATGATGTCCGGAGAATCAACTACCGGAGCTAGATTCAAGACCATGCACGGCAACTTGCATTTAACTTTAAATGCTCTGTTATTTGTTACTTCTCTGAGGTTGACATAAACCAACCTTCAATGGATGGGGCACAAGCGGGGAGCACGTCTGGTTCCTCCAAGGGGTCTGCAAAGCTAGGGAAGAAGGGTTTAGCTGCAGGGTTCAGTCCAGATCCTTGAACGCCTGAAGGGTTGAGGGATAGGGGGGAAGTGGGGCTAATGTCAGGGGACACCTGAGATTCAGGATTTGTTTTGGAAGAGGGAGAGAGGGGCTTCAAGGGTTGTTTCTGAGAGGAATTATCATCTTTGTGTTGCCTTGGTTGGGATTCTTGAGCTGTGGTTTTGGGAGATCGTAGTGGTGCCGGACTAGGTGTGTCGAAGGACAAGCCTAACATCATAGGGTGACCTGAAGAGCTTATTTCACTAAAGTCCAAAAGCTCACGCTCACCGACCACGTCCGAGTCATCAAGGAGCCAAGAAGAATCGGAAGGAGATAGTGGTGGAGCTGAGGCTACGATCTCAGCTTGCATCGAAGATTCTGAACTTTTCTGTGAGGCTGGAGTGAAAGGTGTGGTGTCATCCCCGGGTATGCCTTGCACATAAGACCCCTGGAGGGAGGTGGTGTTGTAGGGCATGCTGTTGTCAACCGAGTCACCCACTCCCTCATCGATTTCTGGAGAAAGAGGTGTGGAAAAAGGGATTGTACTCTTGCCTACAGTTGCATTCTGGGTGTCCATCAGAAGGTCAAATTCATCCACAGCTGGAGGAGCCATGGCAACATTAGCAGGGGAGGGCATGGTGAATGGTGGCGCAGTGGCTTTCAGCTCGCTGTTCAGAACGAGTGGGCTTATAGCAGGGATTGTTGGGAAGAACAGGTCTTGGGCCAGAGGAGCAGGAACCAAGCCCTCTTCTGGAAAGTCCTCTTGTTTCCAAGTGTTATGGCTGGAATCCATTTCTGTAAATGAGGCCTCCACATGAGCTGAGCTTCCCAATTCCTTAATCACCTCCTCTGTGATCATGGAGGTTGCTGCAGACGAAGGAACAAACGGCTCTGCCGTCACTGCCCACTCCTCTGGGAGCTTCTTCCTGCTTTTCCCCTTTTTTCCCCGGCCTCCACTTTTCCCCAATTGTTCCTCCCAGGCACCATCCCCTCTGTCTCGCCTTGGGCCGATCCTGTGGTAAAAATCTTCAGCTGGCGGAGAATTTTCTCCCTGAGCCTGCACTTCAGGATGATCATAAGGTCCTTCATCCTTTTGCCGCCTTTTCTTCTTCTTCTTCTGCTTCTTGTCTGAACCATCCCCATCCCTTTCATCACCACCCGCGTAGGGGGCGCTCTCCCTGCTTGGCCAACTGTCATGTTGGTCATCGGGGCTGGCTGCAAGTTGGCCTGCATGGCGACTGAGCACCGTAGAGACACTGGGTGTGAAAGGAAGGTCTGTCTGTAGGCAGCCAGCCTGGTCGAGCCAGCAGTCACCAATGGCACCTTATTTTGGGTAAAGAGGGAAAAGTTTAAGTTGTGCTTCCCCTAAAAAACTGCAACTAAGAAGCTTAGAGGAAAAACATTTTAATACCGGGAACTTAAACCATGACAATATTAAAAGTCATGAAAGTTAAACCCAGTTGTTCGGGTTGCTGACTCACTACAGCCTGCGGCTGTGTCTGACGTGCCTGCAAAAATGCAAGATATACGTGCATAGAAATGTGAAAGAAAGCACCCTGGAAGATTAAAACAGGTTACACAACTGAAGTTATGCACGTACAAAACACATGTATGCAACTATAGTATAGTTGGATTGACAGGAGTGACAGGAGTTCGAGAGAATGGACTCAGACTTGATTGTCTGGAAATTCGCTGTAAAAACAGGGTGTTGTCAAGACACTACTAAAGTTAAACCAGTTCATAACAAAGACATTCACCTGCCAACTGAGTTCTTGTCATCCACACCGTAGTTGTTGTTGCAACTGCAATAGACTATACCTCTGGGCAACACAGATCTCATACTGCAAAAATAGCAGGGACTAACAGGATTAGAGTTAACAATCAAGATTGAGCTACGTCTGGTTCTTCTGGTTCCATAAACGTGTAAAACCAGGGTTGCTGCAGTAATTTATTTTTTTTTTTTTAATGAGTCTCTCACGGGGTTCTTTGCTCCCAGCATGGTTACTGACATGAGGAGCTTTAAGTTGCTGCCGTTGTGTCATCTTGTGTTGCTTAAACTTTCACTGATTACGATTCAAACACACAATGTTGTACAACAGGTAATTAGAAAATGTAGGGAGGAAGGAACAAGGCTGTAAATGACTCATAGTCATGAGTCAGGCTTTGTTATGTAGAAGTTAGAGTTGGATATTGTTTCTTTCACTTGTTTCTGGGAACTTCTGGCTCTTTTTGGCTATCATGATACTGTGTAATGGTGCTATAGATCGGTGTTCCCCAATCTTTTTTTTTGCGCCACGGACCGGTAAATGTCTGGTACTTTTTTCACGGACTAGTCGATCTTCCTACCAGAATTAACTGCATGATGGAACAAGGATTTTTCAAGTGCACAGAGCCTATCTATCTAACTTTCTGCTACCAGAGCGGTATAAAAAGTTCTTGTATCAATGACTCTGCATCATTTTGAGTTTATCGTTGTTGTCTTCACTGAGAAAATATTTCCTAATCAAATATAGTTGCTTTATTGATGACGGAATCTCCGTTCTTTTGTCAAGCTCTTTTGTTGATATGGGTATGGATCAAGTGGAAGGGTTAGCCAAAAGGAAATATTAACTCCCTGCGGCCCTGCACCAATTCACCCACGGACCAGTATCGGTCCACGGCCCAGTGGTTGGGAACCATTGTAGGTGACTCCTTGTCATTGTGAGTCACACCACTGCACATCCGCATTTAAGGGGGGCAGCTTTGAGCACACACTTATGGGTTAAATACTCAGTACACCTTAGTGGTAACCTGGCAACTGGTGGATTCGAACCAGAAACCATCCAGATCCAGGTCCAGATCCAGAATCCACTAGGCCACCACTGCTGCTGGGACAGTGGCGTATGTGCAGGATGTGATTCCTGCTTTCAAAGTCAAGTTAAATGGTGACAGAACGCCGTCCTAACTCCAGCTCACCGTCTATGAATACATGGCAGTTTACATACAGGACGTAATCTGCAAAGTCCATGAGGGAATCCAAAAAGTTTTTAACAGACTTTTCATGTCTCTAATAGGGACAATATTTCAGGCTGTTGTTCGGTACTTTTCTGGGAGGTGATTGTTTTTGCGTATTTTTTGCTGTGATGTTTGGTGAGAGACAGTTTTGAGATCGCATGCAAAACTGAAGGCAACAAAACCGATGAATACCATTGTGCCCTTTACCAAGGTGACAACTACTGTGTATTTTTAGGAGTGTACTTGAGTGTTACACCTTGAATATTACTTGGTTAACTGAACTGAGTATTTCATTTAAAGGGTGGGTCATTTGTGACCACTGGCTACATTTTACAGTTCCAAGGCTGGAATAAGTGACATGAGCCACAGGATGTTCCAAACACAGCTTGACCATCTCTAGGGTGAGACACGCACCGAGTCAGAGACAAACCCCGGAGGAGAGTCGGGACATGAAGGAGGCTGTAAACAAAGGCTAACACGCGATGTGATGGTATAGCATACGACTTGGTGGCACATGCTATATATGTCAGTGTCGCGATGAGAACTGACCTTGAGATGGAACCAAAATGACAGTAGAGTGGACGGAGGAGAAGATACGGTATAGAATTGCAAAGGAAAACTGAAAAAAATCAAGGGTCGGTTGGGAAAATATATATATTTTTTTCCATTAAATCAAACGTGAGAAATGCAAGAGTTTAAAATGTGTTGCGCCCATGATGTTTATGCAGGGTAGATCTGGGCAAACTATGGCCCGAGGGCCGGATGTGGTCCATTTGCCATTTCAATCCGGCCCGTCAAACTTTTTGAAATTCTTCTTTTAATTTATATTATCATTTAATTTGCCGTAGTGCTTGAATTTTTACCTTAACCTAATTGATATCGACGGATACCATTTATATGCTGCGGTTTTCCTCAAAACTGAGAAAAACCACAATGTGGGATTCTGGTAAATTTGGCAAAACCTGAGCAATGTGTTATCGGAATGCCCACAAGTTCATCTGTGTCTCACCTTCTGGTCGATCTGCAGGACTGCGAGGAACCTGTGGTTCAGGGAGCATGGGACTGTGGTCTTTAGGGGCATCCAGGCCCACCGCTGGTGCAGCGTGCTGCGGCTGTGCTATGCTTGGAGTCATCGCTGCCTGAAGAGGAGCAGCTCCCGTCTCTACATCTGCCTCATGACCAGAAGGTTGAGAGAAACCTAAAAAGTAGACGTCCGTATTAAAGTACTTTTCTTATTACGCTGATATTTCAGGTGTTGTGTTTTTCTTCGTAACATGGAGGAGAACACATTTCTTTGTCTTTTTTAATATATATAATGTGTGAAGATGACAAAGATGTTTTTTTCTTACCCGGCATTGTAAAGACATTTAGTTTGACTAATGTATTCTTTATTAATCGCATATTATTGCAATGACAACTTTGATTTCTGTCAACCGGGCAACCAAGTGGCAAAGTTGCCATGTCGTACCTGAAAAGTCTCCCATCATGTCTGTATCCATCACCTCAAAGTCCAGAGGATTTAGGTCACCTGACATGAGGGAACAGAGGCAGAAGTTTATAAAAAGAAACAAAAAAAAACAACATATATCCAAGCAAAGACTTAATAATATTGGCTAAAAAAAACCTAAATATAAATATAAACTTTTCAAGCAAATTCAGCTAGTAAACAAGAAAAGAGAGTTTTCTCTCAAATCTCCTGTCAAGAAATATAAAAATTCTTCAAAATTGAAAAAAAAAATGAATATAATGAATATAATAATAACAATAGTATAATAACAATAGTATAATATCAAATGTATGTATACATTTGATATTATACTATTGTTATTATTATACATATATTTATAAACAATAAACCTACACTCATTAACATAAAATAACAGGAATATATATGCATATATCTATATATGTATGTATATAGATAAATACATAGACATACAAATATACATATATGAATATGTTTATATATACAGTATACATACACATACATTATTATTAAGCGTTATCATAAATATAGTATACACACGACATATACTCATAAACACATTAAATAACATAAATATAAACAAATACAGCTAAATAACACATAAATAAAAACAAATACTATGTATATGTACATTTACATGCATATAAACATATGCTAATATATACACACACAAACATAATTATTCATAGTATCTAGTAAATATAAATGGGAGGTGAGAGATAAGGAGTTACATGGTTATATATTCATTTATTTATTTATATATATACACACGTATATATTATATGTAGAAATACATATATACCTATATATGTCTGTATATATATACACAAAATAAAGATGAAAGATAAGGAGTTACATATGTGTATGTTATATATTTATTCATTTGTATATATGCATATACACATACGAACGCGTATATGTATATTAACATATAAACATACATATAAAATATATACAAACATGGTCATTAAAATGTTCTACAGAGGAGCTTCATACCTGATAAGAAATCTGTGGCCAAGGCCTGGTTCTGGTCAAATGGACGCACCTCACCTTGAGGCTCCGGGCGTCCCACAGTTGTCTGTCCCCCTGAGGTCAGCTTACCTACAACGACAAGATGAACAATCAAACACAATTCCAGCATCCACAGTGCTGCCCACATCAGGTCACAGTCTGATGAACACTAACATCTACACTCTGCTGACCTTAGGAAAAAAATATTCATAAATAAACACTTCTAAGGCAGAATGTCCCCAAAGAGGACGTAAGACAAACACCTGATCTCTCACCTGTCATGTAAAATCCAACAACCAGAAACCAAGATCCCATACAGTGACTGGGTCTGACTGTGACTGTTCCTGCCTCAGATGAGCGACTCACACAGAGAGAACCCCCCGTCACAGACACACAAACGTCACACAAAGACATGTACCCACACACAAACAGTCCCAGTTGTAGTGTCTGGGTGTGTTGTCACATCTCTGTCTGTCTGCTCCAAGTTCGAGCACCTGGCAGCCAACACTGGGGGGCTCTGAGAGTCACCCATTCCCGGCTATAAACGCAACAGAACTGGGAGTTGGACCTGTGACTGACTTATATAACGTGTCCAGATAAGAGGCAAGAATGAACGGATAGATTCAAGGAAATGAGGGGACAGATGAAGAAAAAGGGGGAGGACGTGGGATGCCGTGGCAACGCAGCCTCCCAGCGGCGTCGACAGTGACAGTGAGGTGAACAGACAGACGGACAGAGGCAACAGAGATGTGCGTGTGTGTGTGTGTGTGGTCTGTCTCACTGCCACAGAGAAAGATCTTTCCAAATGGACTGTATCACTGTATAAAAATGAAGAAAACCTAAAGTATCACATTGGAATTTCTAAAAGTCGGAATTTAATGAAAAAGGAAAAACAATATCTGGTCAAGGCTAAATTAACCACAACGTACTGTACATCCTCTCACTCTAAGGAAATCCAAAACTAACACTGCGCAATTTTCGTCGTCCCGGGCAAGATTTAGTCCTGCAACTCGCATTTAGCGATTACGACATGCGTGTATCACCTCACGATTAAATTTGTGATAAACAGTTTAAATCTTGCCAGTTTACCGATTTCGAACGATTTTTACTGCGGAGGCTGTGGATCAGGGTTTTGAAACTATAAGATGCCGACAAGTTGTGAGCGACGATCTGATCAACCCTCGTGAGTAGCAGCTGCCATGATTGGACGCCTAGCTTAGTGAGGGAGTAACGTCACTGCTGGGAACCAGTGTGTAGCTGTCCAAAGTACTGAAACTGAACCACTGCTGATTTCTTCAATTTCTTCTCCCTTTTAAAGCCTGGTTCCACTAAATGTACTTTTGTACAGCTGACTGACAGATAGACGGGAGGTCAGACAGATACTCTAGATGGAGAGAGACAGGTAGACAGTCCGACAGTCAGATTGGTACCATAGATATATAGATAGAAAAAATAAGGTACTCTGGAAAAATAGATATACAGACAGAAAGGTACTTTAGAAAGATAGTCAGACAGGTAGTGTTAATTGATAGAAAGACAGACAGACAGTCAGACTGGTACTGTACACAGATAGATAGATAGACAGACAGACGGGTATTCTAGTAAGATAGACAGGCACACAGTAAAGACAATTACTTTAGAAAGATAGCTAGACAGGCAGACAGTCAGATTGATACCATAGATATATAAATAGACAGACAGGTACTCTGGATAAATTGATGGACAGACAGACAGTAAGACAGTTACTTTGAAAGATAGACAGAGTGGCAGACAGGTAATGTTTATGGATAGACAGACAGACAGGCAGTGAAGGCAGTTACTTTAGAAAGTTAGACAGAGAGACAGACAGATAAATAGACATAGTGGGCAGACAGGTAGTGTTAATTGATACAAAGACAGACCGACAGTCAAGACAGATAGATAGAAAGACAGATAGACAGGTATTCTACTAAGATAGACACACGCACAGTAAATAAAGTTACTTTTGAAAGACAGACAGACTGAGAGACAGACAGACAGATAAATTGACAGGGTGGACTCATAATGTAGTATAGTCTCTGTCCCGCGTTTGTTTGTCATTTGCAATGTCATGTAACCAGAATATCTGATCTCTTAAAGTACCAACCCACCCTCCCACCCCCCAGAATGACATAAGAGCATCTGCTGATGTTGCTGCTGGGATGTCTCTAACCTCAGACGAGGACGAAAAGTGCAAGACAGACAATGGTTCGGACAGATGAACGCGACAACTTAGAGGCATTTGAGGACACACGCACACACCCATAGCCATGCTGTTAATGGACTAATGTGGCCAAACAAATGCTCATGCGTCCACTACTGGGACAAAGACAGTCACTGCACACATTAGTGCTCAGTGAGAGTGTGTTGTTCTCAGAAGGAGGACCAAAGATTCATTCGGGTTTGTTAGCCTCGGAAAATAAAAGGGTGGTATTATTTTTTTGTTAGTTTGTGTTGTTTTTTGGGGGAACCTTTTTGCCGCTCATTCTGCCCCCAAGTGTAAGACAAACCCATGATGTATTTATATTCTGGACCAGTGGTTCTCAAAAGCCACTTTTCTCACTTTGTGTTGACAATGCATCAACAAAAAGTGTGGTGCCGTTGTTCTGAAGTATTTTCCTACCCATAATTTCTTCCTACCCTCTGTTTTACAGGAGGTAGCATATTTTTACAGATGTTAAACAGAAATAATAGAGTGTGAAGTAGTGTAAGGTTAGTACTAGTACCACTAGACTACTACAGTTGCGACAGCAACCTGAAGCCCTCCCTGGTGGCGAAGTCCAGAGCTGCAGTTCCTTTAGCCCATTCTGTGAATTTGGCCTTGATGGTACAGTGTGTTTTGGGTGGCAGTCATGGAGACTACTGCCCATGTGACCGGGTAACGAATAAGAGGATGGGGATGGCGTAATTTTTGGGTGCAAAGAGCCAATATCTGAATCGTTGGTATTGGAATCGGATATTAAACATCTTGGAAAATCCCAGCAACAGGCCTCCGTACTTGTGACCCGTTTGCATTTGAATTCTGATGTTTTCATCTTGGTTTAACTAAACTCATTATATAACTGAGCAAAACTGCGTCTAATGCAGAATTCTTTCTTCAAGGCTTCGGGAGTTGGCAGGAGAATCACATGCCGCCGACTTTGAAGGCGCGTCTCTCGGACAGAAAGGGATTAGGATTTCCTTATTGCACAGGGATTAAACCTGCATCATGACTTTTTAAAGGAGATTTTCTCGCTACTTCTGACACATCACATCTTCCCCTAAAGTTCAGCCTTACACAAAAGGAATGGGGTAAAAGCCTGTGTTGAATGTGAGCTGAGTGGAGATGCTGCAGAAGTTTCCCCTCCAAGAAGGCCACACTGCAGCAAATGTATTCTTAAACATAAACGATCTGCTCTTCATTTAGTTCCTTTGACAAACTCAGGACATTTCTTCATCTAAATGTTAAGAACACCCCAGGTGGAACTTAGATTGAGCCTGGATTTATCCAGGTAACATCATCCAGGAGTAGTAACGTTGAGGACATGTCTCAGGAAGATGTTTCACAAGTTCTTGAGGCTGCATACCCGTGGAAGGAAGTTGTAGCAGAACCCAATATCCAAGGAGGGAGGATGGGGTAGGGGACAGACCACACCCTAGTCCAAGCGAGCTAAATGCACAGTTACAAGTCTAGAGGTATGAATGGGGGGTGGTATTGGTATCACTTGAGTGATACTTTGTTTTGTTGTTTATTGAAGTGTATTGTTGTCAGGTACGGGGGAGCATTTTTTGGGATGATAGCTCAGAACCACATCATAGGTGGATGAAAGGTTGTTGTCTTAACCCGTCTCCTCCATTGAGAAAGTTTTCTCGAGATTGACATAGGTGGCGTCCTTCACTTCTCTCTCAAACTATCCATCTCCTCTGGTCAGGATATGAACGTTCTCATCATTTGGGGCAGTTGGTGGCCTAGTGGTTAAGGAAACGTGCTTGGGTCCGCAAGGCCCCTCTACCACCAAGTTACCGCTGAGGTGCCATCCCCACACACTGCTCCCCAGACTCTGGCTCAGCCAGCTACCCCCTGCTCACCATTGTGATGGGTTAAATGAAGAGGCATAACTTCCTGTTGGATACTCCTGAGGGATTAATTAATTAATCCCAACACATAAGTAAGCCAAGTCATTTCCCGTCACCAAGAATTCTTGGGGATGTCTTCAGCACCACGGTACTTAGCCTCGGCCACCCTCTTATATAGTAACATTGTTGTGTCTTTTAACATTTTCACTCCTCTTTGTAGCTTCGGAAGACAAATCAGGAAAAGGCAAACCCACATGAGTGTGTGTTAGATATTGCTTTATTAGCAGGAGTTACAGGTAAACAAGCAAAGAGAGATGCACAGCCACAATATAACAGGTTACTGTGAGGAATATTAGAAAGCATTGATCGAGTAGATACATTACTCGATGGTAACGTGAGGTAGAAAAAATATTAAATAAATCATTCAGGGATGTTGAACAGAGCAGATCTCCTGTCAGAACTTCAACTAGATCTGATACTTAGGCCTAAACTTGAGTTCATGCGCGACGCAGTGGATAGGGGACACTATCTCAACGGCGGCCAATGGCATTCTAGAGAACGGAAGAAAAGGATTGACGCTGTAATACGGGGTTCGTAAATGAAAAAGTTGTATCGCGCCGTCCCTACTCTAGAGGATAAACGTTTTTCATAATGTGAGTATGAGTTCAGTTGCTAGCATCGGCCTCTAACCTTCTGCTGTCTTTGGTCTCCTATATTACCTTGTCTAGAGATTCATCGATTGTACGCAAAACTCGCCGCTAATGTATGTCACCATGTGGGCGAGGAACCATAACTTTAACTTAATGACCAGTGAATTTTTGTTGGTTATAACTTTAAAACCAAAGTTATCCCTACTTTTGGTTTGGGGGGGGGACTAAACACACCAAAAAAAGGTCTGTGGTACTACTACAAAAGTCAGGCAGCAACAGTAGAAGTGTAGTTTTTATCGTGTCTTTGATGACTTTTTGTTTCTTCTACCAAGGGCATTAAAGTGCTGGGAAATTTGACTATTACACTATTGCATATATATAAAGATATATAGATATAGTCTATACACAAAAACAACATATTTATACACACACTAAGAGTAGAGTGCAAGGTAGTACATGGAGGCGTGTTTTGTGTTTTTTTTTATTCTATATATTTACTTTGTAATGGAAGTGTATAAATGAGAACAACCCATAAATGAACTGTGTGTATATATATATATATATATATATATATATATATATATGCTTACCCTTTTATAAATCTGAATTAAAGAGTTTCTAACACGATCGCCGGGTCAAAAAATAAAATTTTTAAGTAGTTAAAAAAGCATATCTATCTGTTTTTTTTTTTTACTGCCGTTAGTACAGTTGTCGTAAGCCGAACGTACACTATGCGATTTTTTTCCTATTGTGCGTTCGTCGGCTGCTGATAAAACCATCTGCTAAATGTATTGTAATGTAATCTTTCA
>JAFBJS010001487.1:8990-32014 GCA_016785265.1 Paraplagusia blochii
TTGATGATGGAATCCTAGCCATTCTATTGGTCAGTTCTTTTGTTGATATGGGTATGGATCAAGTGGAAGTCATAGACAGATGGGGCCAAAAGAAAACATTATTTCTCTGCGGCCCAGAACCAATTCACCCACGGACCGGTACCAGTCCACATCCCACAGGTCTAGGTCATAGCTATAAAGAGCATGTTTGAAAACTTTTCTCCCAAATGTCTACCTGTATTTGCTGTAGCTGGTTCTGGGAGGTGAAGTTTCCCGATGACGAGGGGTCGGAGATGCCCGCTGACACAGCAGTGGCCTGGGTCAGAACACCTGTGCCATCTATGGTGGCGGGAAGTTGGGAGGCGTTGGAGGAGGAAACGGTGGTGGAGGTTGGCACATACAGCTCCTGGTTGGCATTGCTCACAGTCACCAGTGACTGTTTGACCGCGTCCTGGCCCTGCGTCTCCAGAGTCTGGCCGCTCATGATCAGCTGGCCCTCGGCCGTCACCCCCGTTGCGATGGGTACCGTCTGTGCTCCCGTGAGTCCCAGCGACTCCAGGTCCACACTGTTTATTGGGACGAATGTAATGTTGCCCGGAAGACCCACGGGCACCGTACTGGTGTACGCCGCTCCTCCGGTCAGCGAGACTCCTTGGATTGACTGCACCTGTCCCGTCTGTGTCAGGAGGTCCGTGGTCGCCGTCGTCCCGATGCTGACCTGACTGCCATCTTGGAGGAGCTGGATCTGCCCTGTGCCGTCGTCCATCCCTTGCGTTGTGAATCCGGCCAGACTTCCATCTGCATTCTGAATCTGAGGGATGACCTGGACCAGGGGAATACCAGATGTGAGTGAAACCTTCATTGAGATACTAGGTGGAATGGTACAGAAAATATGAGGTTTGAGCTTCAACCAAATCAACTACTATCAACTAAATTGATAACTTCCCCAACTTGGTAGTCCAACTTTGTGTAGTTCAACAGACAGACCTGAATCCAACAGGATTCATCCCACTCAGGATACTGGCCAATGGCAGAGCCAGGAACCACTGCTTTTTACTGTTGTTTAACCAATTATACAACTAGCATCACAGAATAAGGGAAAACCAAAAGACAGACAATTCTACATATGTGCAAACGCGATGGAGTTGCTCAAAAGCTGCCCACTGCTGGGTTAAATGCAGCGACCAAATTTTGTTATGCGCTGTGGTGTGAATCACAATGTTGCAATGATAAAAAGAGAAATGTAATCTTTATTTACTGACAGTAGCCTGAAGTCAGAATTGTCAAGTCTACAGTTGAATTGTACAAGTGATCCTAAGTTAGGATGGCTGTTATTCTACATCACTCATTGGTAAACTAAGGCTCAGGGGCCAGATGTAGATCAGTGAGCTTTTCAATGCGGCCAACCAACCTTAAATACCTCTAAATACCAACATCTCAATTAAATAATTTATTTGCATAATAATTATACTGCCCTTTTCCTGCAATAATGCGTTTTCCCAGTAGATGATGTCATAAAGGATATTAGAAATATAGGATTTTAGGTTTTATGTATGATTTACATGTGCTATTATCTTAGTTTAAATTAGTCCAGGGTCTTTCTGCTCTGGACTCGTCCCCATGTCCAATTTAAGGACACGTTTATGTGTGAAATTGGTACAATTTTTATTTTTGCAAAGATATTATCTTTATAGCTGCGTAAAATCTTATATTTTTTTAACCACTAATTGATTTGAAGGTTTAGTGAAATATACCATTGCAGGCAACCCTTACAAAAGTTCTTAAAAATAATGTCTATGGCTCAAGAGCAGAAGGTTGGCAAATCCTCGGTTCTTAATGTTGTAACCTTTCTAGTACTACAGTTCAGCTGCATAATGAAGCAAGTAACAGGCAGCATGTATGAAAAAAAAAAGGAAAATCAACATATTCCTTAAGGTTCCTAAAAAAGATTAGATACTTTAAAGAAAGTAAGGAGATAACTAATTAATTACTTCAGTGCCTTGCAGTTGGGAAAAAAAAAACGTAAACCATGCGCAATTATTTGTTTAAACGCACTAAACAAGTGAATCATAGAAAAATATCTGTGAGTGTGGATTATATCATCATTAATTTCTGAGTGCTTGTTGTTCATGTATAAGTAGAGGGTGTCATATGGTGGACGACATGTGGTTCCAGAATCACCTCCTCAAACCTGGACATTCAAATGTATCTTTTAAAATGTCTTTACCTGGTACTGAATTCCTGACACTCCGTTGGCTGTGGCCTCGTTCCCAGATGCTGTAACATATATGGGCTGATTGGGAAGATTCCCGATGGGAAGTACGTATTGGCCGTTAGACGTGACGATCCCCGAGTTTGGAATGTGGACGACCCCCTGGTCGTCCTTCCCAGTTGAGACAGAAGTCAACACCTCCCATCGGTCTGATCCCGTCAGCTGGATGGCTGACATGTCCGTTGTCTGAGATTGAAATTAAACTCTGATTAGTGAAAGCAAAGCAAATCTCACCTCAACAGAGTAAGTTATCTTCGTAAAGGGTCACAGCAGGGTTACGTACGGAGAAAGAGCCTGTTTTTGCGAGCAATGTTTTATGCGTTCTTCGCTGTCAATGATTGAATGATGCCACTGCCGGCGTGGCACTTCGGGCTATAATTTGAAATCCACTTTTAGCTACAAGATGATCTGGAGCGAGGCAAATCTAAATGGGTTCTTAATTACAACTAGGTGAAGAAACCGTACAAAAGGCTAACAGATTCTGTCAACGTTCCACCATCATATGAGTCATATCTGTTACCTTAAGAAGGACAGACTTTCTTAAATTAGAACCATATTAGATACTTTCCAACTCTCCCTGTGTCACCAGTGACATAAGAAACCTGAAAAGATCAGTGAAAGTTCCACTGGATTGATGATCATCTTCATAGACAAACGTGACAGTCAACAGAAACAGGTAACACATAGAACCGGTTTTAGGACGTAGCCCAGGGCTGAACTTTGGATCTCAAAATGACAGGCTCAGGTAAGGTCACAAAGTTACAAAATATTGTTCCGTAACCATGTATGCTGAGATTCTCTTTAGGAGAGACAAGGACGGACAGGATCAGGAATGAGGTGATTAGAGGGACAACACAGACAGGAAGGTTTGGAGAAAAAGCTAGAGAAGAGAGGAGGGACAGTGGATACATTGGTAGAAGAATGATCCTAGAGATGGAGCTACCAGATAGGAGACAAATGAGGAGATTGATGGATGCATTGAGGGAGGACATGGAGGTAGTTGGAGTCAGAGTAGAAGATACAGAGGACAGTGGAGATGGAAATTGTTGACCAGCTGTGGTAACCCCTGTAAAAAGGGACAAGCCGAAAGGAAAAGAAGAAGAAAGTTCAACACATTTAAAAAAAACAGAGCTGAATGATATGTTTTACTTATAACTTATTATTCAAGATTAGTTATAACTCAATTTAACTCCATTAACCCATCCACACAAACTAAACAAACAAACCCTCCCTGTGCTTGGATGTTAATGTTATGGTATTTCACTTTGTACTATATTCTACATAACCTGTCCCAGACCAAATGCATCCAAGAAGTAGATCAGCATCTACCAGTAGATCTCCAAAGGGCAATAACATAAAAAATATAATAGTAATAAAAACTAAAGAAATAAAGCTAAAGTCAGAATAATAAAGGTATTGAGTCAGACAGTGAGTCAGGCAGAGTCAGACAGTGTCACATATGTTAGTGTGGAGAGTACGATATCCAGTTTATATTGATAAATATATTTAGAGTTTTCAATCTAGGTGGATCACCTAAACTTGGTAATTTGAAAAGTAGCTCACAAGACAAAAAAGTGTGGACACTCCTGGTGTGGACATATATAAAATGAACAAAACTCCAGGAACACCTCGGGCTTCATGTAGACT
This sequence comes from Paraplagusia blochii, assembly GCA_016785265.1. NCBI lineage: Eukaryota > Metazoa > Chordata > Actinopteri > Pleuronectiformes > Cynoglossidae > Paraplagusia > Paraplagusia blochii. Next base: position 12,889 of record JAFBJS010001487.1, read on the forward strand.
GTAATGGCTCGACACCAGGATGACATCATTCCCATGAAATATTAAATATTTCTCCTTTCACTCTTATCGTGAGAAAAAAAAAAGCAATTCACTCCAATCCTTTCAGTGCGACTGCTTTTCATTAGGACAATACAGTACACTGACTGACTGTGTCCTTCCCACCTAGGCTACAGCTTAGTGTGGGGGATGGGCGCCTATTGGGACAGAAATGAAGCCCACTGTTTTGATTATGGAGGCGATACTTTTTCGACAATTAATTCCTCCAGCCCAGACCAAGGTGGAGCGGCTGGCTATCTTCGAGCCGACCCAAGTGACTGACTTCAGTGTCCTACCCACTATGGGCGGGTTTTACAGGGGTAAAGTGGGTGGCCGTTATTGAGGGGAACACAGGAAGTGTACGGCTTTCACCCCATGCCATCAAATTTTAAAACGTGTGAACTTCATGCTCTGAAAAAACACAACACAACACGCGCAGTCGAAGGCGAGCGAGAGAGACGACCTAGAAAATGTCGGATACCTGTGTTTCCGCAGCGCCGCCGGATTGCAGGAACTCGCTTTGACTGCTGTCCACGTCCGCGGACGCCATTTCTCCTTGTTTGAGCGGCCGCTCGAGCGCTAGCAGGGGCAGAGGAAGAAACTCGGCAAAACTCTGTAGTCTTCAACTCCTGGCAGCCTCAAAAGCCCGCAAAGCATCCCCACCCTCCGTCCAAAAAGAGCCGACTGCGAAATCCAACTTTACAACGCAGGTTCCGGGGCGAAATCGTGGCCCAGATCCGAATGTTTAGTTTGTGAACTCCACGGCTAGCTCACCATATCGAGCTAGTTAGCATCGGAGCAAAGAGATAAAAAAGACGCAGCTCTTTCTTCCTGCTGTTTTCGGGACAAACTCACCGGGTCGCTGCTGACGTCGATGCGCTAAAACATTTTCGTACCGGTCATAGTAATACACGGGAGTCTTTTCTGAAGTACTAAACTCCGAACATGATTGTTTTATCAAAGGCGGGCTAGTGTTGATCGGTGAATTCAGGTCGATTTTTTTCTATTTTGATTGACGGTGCGGGAAACACAAAAGGGTGGGACCTAAACGCTCAGTCGTCCAATTTGCATCGCCTTGCAGGACGTCCCTCCCTTCTTCTCTGATGCGATAGGTCAATCGTGGCGCCAGGCAAGACATCATTGGCTAAACGTAACGTCAGTATTTTTTTTATAGGACGTATGCTTCCTGTTTGTTATTGAGAGAAGGAATGCAGTTGCAACCAAAGCGTAGATAATTGAAAAATACCAGCGTCTCCGCCAATGTACTTAGAAAACATGTACACTTAAAATTAAAGATTATTTTTTACTTACGTTTTAACATAATTTTGGTACTCTAGGTACCGTACCTCAAGTTTCTAAAGTTTTCTTTTGCAACTTAATGTTTGTTCACCAGATGGCGTCCATTATCACACACAAGACTTAACGTTGTTGTATGTGCTATGCATCGACGTTATACATGTAATAACTGAAGTTCGTTTAATAAAAGTTTGTCAATGCACCTTTTTATAGGAGTGGTGAAAAGAGTTTAATTATAATTTTTAGAATTGAAATATATTAAAAAGTTGCAAATTAAGGTAAATATTTCAAATACGTTTTCCATAAGACCAGGGATATCAATCCTTCTATATAAAAGTCGACAATTCAAGTCAAATTAATGTTTTTGTATTTGGTAATTTACTGAGTTCCCTGGCAGATATTTATGCATTATTTTATGATAAATTTATATTATTAGTATTTTTGAATGGGTGGGAAAATGCCCTAAAAACACTAACTTCTTATTTAACATCCAGTAAAATTACCTTCATATATTGTGAATCACAATTAAAAATAAACAAACACAGGTTTCCCTCCTTTATTGACACGTTCAGCTGGACAAGAATGGCATGGTTATAGCAGTGTGGACTCGTTTCTCTGCATCTCTATGGAGTTAACAAAGAAATCTGATATTGGTGTTTGTTGTACAGAGACATTCACCCTGTGGGGGCAGTGAGTGCGGGCGAGTCCAGATGCAGCACAGATGATGTTCTGCTCCCTCTTCCTTGAGTTGTGCAGATTCACAAAGACGTATTGTCTCATTAAGCAGAGTGATGATCATAAAATAAAGAGTCTGTCCCCCCCCGGCCCCCTAGAGCCAAAACACCAAGTAAATAAAAGCTGCTGTGTGTACAATTTAACATCATCTGTATCCGGGCGCCTGCGTGGGTTTGTCTAAAAAGACTCTGCTCAGAATACAGCACAGCTGACGGAATTGAATGTCACTGTCTTGGAGGAAAGGCAGATACACTGTCCAGAAAATGATGACAGGTTTAAGAAGAAAAACTAAATCAGTATCCATTAAAACAATGAAGGAGCAGAGAAATGTGTAGCTAACAGTTTCTTTGTATATATTTAAAATGTAATGCACAGTACAAACCACAAGTGACTTGTTTGGATAATGTTTTGGTCATTTGACAGTTACTGTTCGCAGTGAGGTCCCAAACTTGAGCGTAGAAAAAGGCAATTTAACCCTTTGTGTGTCTGAACTCTGTGTTGATTAAATTAGGTCTAGTCTATTAGTTAAGGCCATGCAGTTGGCATAGTTTATTTATCTTTTACCGTCTTAGAAAATAAAAACAGAGTCTAAACTATGGCCTTAAAGAGAGAAATATAACAGCAATAAAGTTGTGAAAAAAAATTGCAATTACTGAAAAGTTATATGTAAATCATAATTGAAATTTCAGGATGGTCTAGTTCATCTGGATGCACAAACTAAATTTGCTTTCTTATAAATCACTCCAGAATATTGAGGTTTATGTCACAACTTCGCTTATGCACGATAATCACTAATCTATCAATACTTTCCACTGGAGGAAAGGCTCAGTTTAGAAACCCAACATTCATTTTCATACCTTTCATCTATTTCTTTTCCTGCTCCTGTTCTACATAGGAATGTGTGCATGTGTTTGTAAGGATGAGGTTCTAAAAGGACTCTTCTGAAAAGATTCTGGTACAGGTTCCACGTTGATCCGCTGAGTTTACGAGACAAGTGTAAAAGCCACAGACAATGAGTTCTCAGGACTGAGCCGTATTCTGAGCCCCCCCCACAATGATGATCGCGTTGTCTCTCTATTTCTTTTTGGGGGCGTTGGGTGTGTTGAATTTGAAAAAGATAATGTCCCCGTCCTCCACTATGTAGGTCTTGCCCTGCTGCCTGTATTTCCCTGCAGCCTGAGAGACAGAGGGTGAGACATCAGAAGAAGGTGAATGACAACGTTGACACATTTCACTTTTGGTCCCAGTTTAAAACAAGTGCCCACCTTCGCTGCATTTTCACTGCCTTCCTCTTTGAAGTCGGTGAACTTCATCACCTCAGCCATGATGAAGCCTTTCTCAAAGTCGGTGTGGATCTTTCCTGCAGCCTGAGGAGCTCTGGTTCCTTTCTGTTAGGGCACAACAGAACCATGTTCTTAATTAACCTCCGCCAAGACTGAGAAACTATATCTTTGAACCCAGCGGTGCTCACCCTGATGGTCCACGCCTTCACCTCATCTGGTCCCGCTGTAAAGAAGTATTCCAGCTGCAGCGCTGCAAAGCCTGTCTTGATGATTTTGGTCAAAACACTAAAACAGGCAAAGAACACATTAAGAACACAGGTGTCAAACTCAGGCCTGTGGACCAAATCTGGCCCCCGATGTAACCATCTTTGTCCCACCATTATAGAGTCACTTAATACTGGTATGATTTGTAGTATTAGTGATGCAAGCACAAAAATATAACACAGATTTTTGCTGACCTGCAAAAAAAAGTTTCAAATTAAAAAGGAAGTCACAAAGCTAGAAATGCAGACGGAACAAGGGAAAAAACTGCTAATGTTTGTTTGATTTTTAAAAAAATGTGTGTTTATAATATAATGGTTTCAGTGTTTAACCAAAACACATGGAAAAAAGTCTACATATATGCATCTAGAAAGAAGAGAATAGATGCACATTCCAGTAATTTCTTTTAAGAAGGATTAAGTTGGGCCTGAAGAGAACTTACAAGAATGTGTACACGCAGAAGAATTGATTGATGATCCAAGTAAGAAGGAAGGAAAGCAAACTACTTGTCATTGTGATTCACACCAATGCACACAACAAAATGTCACCTCTGTATTTAACCCATCACCAAAGTGAACAGTGTCAGCTTTGAGCGCCCGGCGATCAGTGAGTGGGGACGGTGCTATGCTCAATGGACCTCAGTGGTGACTTGGCGGTAGGGGGATTCGAACCGGGGCCTTGCGGACCCAAGTCTCCTTAACCACTTGTCCACCAACTGCCCCAGGAGAAGAAATCAATCCATCCAATATTCCTCCCTAATATTTAACATTTTGCTAACCGGACAGTGATCTCACCTCTGTGTTTTATGCTCCTCACAGTACTTCTTCCTGTCCTCCTCATCCTCCATGTCCAGCAGTTTGGACTCCAAGGCTCCACTCACAGGAATGACCATGGCACCGGGGTCGTGAACATCAATCCACTCCTTGATTTTTGCCAACCTTTAACGAGGGGGGAAAAGAGCATCTGGTGAACATTTTGTCCACTCCTCAATTTCCTTACACGTGAAGAAGAGACTGGTATGTTGGATGTGTCTTAAAGTCCAGCAGATGCCCACCACTTGTTCTTCTTTCTGATGTAATCCTTTTCCGAGAGGTTGACCAGGTAGATCATGGGCTTGGACGTCAGGAATAAGTATTTGTTCAGCACTTCAATCTGTGGCAGGACAATCAAATGTTTTCACGTTATCTGTCTGAGAAAAGCTCAAGTTCCATCTCTCCCAGGTGGATTTCTGCGTCCTCACCTCTTTGTCGTTCCACTCGTGATAAAACCTGACTTGTTTTTTCTCCTCTATCACCCAGTTCTTGACCTTCAACATGATGTCCTGAAACCAGAGCAGGCAGGTGAGTGTGTGGACATTAAAAAATAAATAAATCCAGCAGAATACTCATGTCAGACCGGCTTCACTCACATATTCAGGTTTCAGTTTTTTATCTCCTCCTCTAACTGCAGTTTTCTCCAGTTTTTCGACGTGGATTTTGATCATCTCCTCATCTTTGAGTCTGAGCTCCTCGTGGATGATCTCGATGTCTCTCACTGGGTCGACGGCGCCCTCTACGTGGATGATGTCCTCATCATCAAAAGCACCTGCATTATGACAACACAGGCGTTAGACTCCAAGTGGTAAATAGATTTACATTCATTTATTTGACAAAAACTAGGGATAAATAAACCAATACCAATATTTGTACAACACCAAATACTTTGTATGCATACTCAAAAAGACAAGTAATGGAAAGTACCTACCCGTATTTTGACATGTATAAATCAGAACAACTTAAATTATAAACTTATTTTCTAAGATTTCTTTTTAAATTGACAAATTAGTTTAATGGAATATTTACAGCAGGAATTCTGAACCATTGGCCCACGGCCCAAAGTTGTGCCGCAATCGCCGCCTAGAGGGCCGTGAAAATTTTTCAGTTTTGCACCAATGGGCCGCGAGGGCCGTGGGACCGGTTAGGTTGTTAGCTTTGTCTTGTTAGAGACACCAAAAATATTTTATAATCTAAAATCAAATTTTTTTTTGGTAGCACACACAAAATCAGATGCAGCAACACACTACATTTATATTGTAAAAATAATTATTTTAACTTGATTAAATTGCATTGTAATAAAATGTTCATGTTGTGACGTATGACACTTTTGCAAACTGGAACTAATATGTTATTATTGATAAAGTTTACTCATGTTTTAGCTTGTTAAATAAAATTCCCTCAAAGTTATCAAGTTATTACTAAATACAAATGTGTGAGAACAATTAAATCTAAACTGCAATTATTAAGGGCCCCAGGTCACTCGACACTGAAAAAATTGGACCTTGGTGCCAAAAAGATTAAGAATCCCTGATTTACAGTACAGGCCAAAAGTTTAGACACACCTCATTCAATATGTTTCCTTAATATTAAGTGAAAAGATCTAAGAAAAAAAGAATCACCAGAAATAGTTTTCCAACAGTCTTGAAGCTCATTGAAAAACACCATTTTTTTCCAGCAATATCAAAAAAGAACTTTGGGGAATTTGAAATATAAGACCTATTTACAAGTTTGTTCACACTTTTGTGAGGTAAATAATTCCACATAAATTCATTTTGTTTAGTTTGGTGCCTTCAGTGAGAATCTTTAACAAAGACACACAACAAAAAAAAATCCAAAACTGTAACAAAAACAAGGCAGTAATCAATTTATTTCGTGTCTGTAAACAAACACTGTTTACAGGCCAACCAGTAATGACACAAACTGATAAAACAGACCAGTTAAGAGTTTCCCTTTTTAGCAAAATTGTGACAGACCCCCAACCCGTCCCCAGCCCCCGGTCAGTTGTCTGAAACACACAGCAACAGCTGCTGTGCTCAGCAGTGACGACTTACGTGTCATGTGGAAAATGCCGTCACAGGCACTGATGTGGGAGAGGAAGGCGTTTCCAAGTCCTTGTCCCTCATGAGCTCCTTTCACCAGACCAGCAATGTCCACAACATTTAAGAAGGCAGGGACTTTACTGTGGACACGGAGCAAAAGGACTTTGTCAGTTAGAAGATATAATCACATCAGGGCAATAATTGAGTTTAAAATAATGAAACAACATGTGGATCGATCTCAGTCAACTGTGTTGATGAATAAATACTGCTCTGTTTGATTCATCATACAGCTGATTGGTCAAATATGTGCACTTGGTTGGTAGGTAGCAGGGACACTGAGGACAACTATCCTCAGTGTCCTGTAACCAGAACTCATTGCGGTTCATGACAGGTCTTAATATTTTAATTTTTATCAGACTTCTATCCAAGGCGACTTTCCAACCTTTTGGTGCCTCTGGGAATCAAACCCAGGACTATCTGCCCTTTGCTTCGGAGGCAGACAACACTGCGCACTAAATACAAGGTTCACTCATTTACACACCTGGCTGGTTTGTGGTATTGGCAGAGGAAATCGTAGCGGTCATCAGGGACGGGGACTCTACTCTCGTTTGGGTCGATGGTGCAGAATGGGAAGTTCTCAGCTGCAGCTTGACTTTTGGTCAAGACATTGAAGAAAGTGGATTTCCTGTGGATAATAGAGGGACAGAGTCCACCGTAAAGCAAAGATCTGTATTACAATTGACAATATTTACACTAACAGGGGGACAGAAGTACAGGCAGGTTGGAACAACTGGAGAAAAGAGTCAGGAGTGATCTGTGATAGAAGAGAGTCAGCTAAGGTGAAGGGACAGGTTTACAGACCAGCCATGATGGATGGACTAAAGACACTAGGAATAGACAGAAGACAGGAGTCAAAGCTGGTGAGATTCTCTTTAGGAGACACAAGGATGGAAAGGATGGATGTGGAGGAAATTCCCAAACAGTCACAGTTGACGTCTAACTTCTAGAACTTCTAACAACTGGATGGTTACAGTTCATGGTTGCCTTTAAATTGTTATAGTAAAGAGGGAGGACTGAGATACAAAAATATGTGCTAGGATGTTAACAACTGAAGAAAGTGATCTGTGTGATAGAAGAGAGTCAGCTAAGGTGGAGGGAAAGATTTAGAGGACAGTGGAGAGACCAACCATGATGGATGGATTAGAGACACTAGGAATAGGTAGAAGACAGGAGACAGAGCTGGAGGTGGAGGAGTTAAAGATGCTGAGGTTCTCTTTAGGAGAGACAAGGATGGACAGGATGAGGAATGATGTGATTAGAGGGACAACACAGACAGGAAGGAAGGAATAAGGAAGGATGGAGATGGTTTGGACATGTCCAGAGGAGGGACAGTGGATACAATGGTAGAAGAATGATCCTAGAGATGGAGCTAACAGGTAGGAGACAAAGAGGAGATTGATGGATGCAGTGAGGGCGGACATGGAGTTAGAGTAGAAGATACAGAGGACAGGGGGAGATGGGACACGATGATTCGCTGTGGGAACCTTTAGCTAAGGGAAAAGCCTAAAGGAAAAAAGAAGGGGTGGGGAAAACTACACACCCAACATTTGGTAGTCCAACAATTCCAATCTTTAGAGATGAACCAAATCGTCCGATTAAAGGGGGAGGTTTCGGAGCTTCTGCCTTCTTGGGGGCCATCTGCAAAAGTTAGAACCAGCAGAGTCATGTCAGTATCACACAGAGCGGTCGTAGTTTTGTGCACAATCACCAGTTTCCCTGCAGCGACTGTAGAAACGTGTCCAGACACTCATTCAAACACAGCATGTTAGCATTAGCTTCAGGTTTAGCTGTTAGTCCGGGCATTTTTTACTGAACGACAAAGGGTAATATACCTTTACGATAGAAAGTAACAGTTGGACAACTAATAACAGGACAGTCCAATCGAACCAATACCTCTGTATGTGTCTTTAGGACGTGGGTTAGGTGGGGTCCACGCTACTACTAACGCCACACCGGCCGCTCGACTGGAAAGACAAGCTGCTGATCAAAGCGGAAGTGTTTTGTCGTTGCTGCCCTCTGATTGGTTGATGAAAAAACGTGATAAGGACACTTTAGAGGTCTGCGGACTGCGGACAAACAAATTTAAGATGAAACCTTCAAACTTACTGGACCCCCGTATAACCATCTATTTCTGAAAGTCTATGTTGTAAGGACATAATAAGTTGTTTAAGACTGTTTATCAAGCACGCCACAGGGTGTCGCCATGATGTCCAAAAATGTGGAACCCCATGTTTTAAACCAACCTGGTGTTTTTCTGGTGAAGAGTTTCAGGTATTTACCCACGGCAATATGGGTGGATAAATAACATCATAAATCATTACCTGAACGACTGATTCTCCTTAAATGTGGAAAGAAATATTAATAACTAAATAAGGGTTGTTAAATTACTTTTTCTAAGACGATTTATTGAAACTAGGCCAAAATCTTCTTAATTTTGTGTATCTTTGATAAAGTGTGTTGAAATCACTCACATGATCAAATTTTTTGTCTACCACTAGGTGAAGCCCGAACAACCGCGCTGGCCCCACAGTTTAGGAGACGCTGCCTTAAAAGGTTACCTTAGCATCTGCAGCAGGTTTTTACGATGTTTTGCATTTTCCAGTTATGTACACTAGATGGCGCGGTCTACCAAGGTCAACGTCGAGTCATTACTGAGCACATTGGAGTGTGTTTATTATAATATTTAGAGGTAACGATCACTAGGCTATTTTTATGAACAATGATTATTTCAATGCAGTAGTGGCTTCGTGGTTAGGAAAGCTGACTGGCTGCAGGTTCGAATGCCAGGTTGCCAGGTTGTTACTGAGGTTCCTCTGAGCATTGTATCGTCCCCACTCACATAACCCCACCACATCACCCACAGGAAGGCTCACATTATAGTGCAGTGTGATTTGGGTGGTGGTCATGGAGACCACTGCCCCTGAGACGTGGTAACTGATAAGTGGATGAAGCTAAATAATTATTATTTCAGTACAAAACAGTCCACTTAGCCTAATATAAATGTACTTGGACATTATTTGTGTCCCTCCTTTATTTCCCTCAACAGACAGTTATTACTGTAGCTCAGCAGGAGCTGATACACTGCTGTATTCTCTGGTAACTTGTTCTCAAGTGTCACATGATTGAAATTTTTATGCAGCCATGAATATGTGAGTAAAGGCGGCGGAGAAAAACGCAGGCTGCAGGGCGTATAAATAGGACAATATCAATAATGAATGCAGGAGTGAAAGCCAGAGACGCTCACTGTCCCACTGTCATATTTATAAACAACAAGTTAAGAGATTCCACTTCTGTGTCCGATGAGAAAAAGTATCGGGGCAGCAACTCTGCTTGACTCCTGGAACTGGGTCTGCTGTATCTGGGCCACACGGCCAGAATTAGAAGTTGTGTGTCACGTCTTCCGTCACTGTTGTAATGAGAGGTAAAGTTTGCTGAAGGCGCTCTGGTAGCAGATTCATTCCGAGACATAGTGAATAGTGGAGTCCTTTCAAACCTGGCTTGGTGTGAACATCTACAGGATAGAACTTACCTGAATCCAACAGCCTACATGGGACAGAACGTGTGTTTAGTTTCCCAAGATTTAGAACAGTTCCCAAGTCAGGACAAAGAAAGAAATCGACAGAGCAGATTGGACAAACAAAATTGGACAACAAAATCGCAAAATACAGATGTACACTGTAAACCAAAGACTCACTCTTCTTAAGTCTCCAAGCCACATGTGCCCAACACAAGGTCCTTCTTAAATCTTAACTTACAATGACTACAGAAGACAGGAGACAGAGCTGGAGGAGGAGGAGTCAAAGATGCCGAGGTTCTCTTTAGGAGAGACAAGGATGGACAGGATCAGGAATGAGGTGATTAGAGGGACAACACAAACAGGAAGGTTTGGAAAAAAGGCTGAAGAAGACAGACTGAGATGGTTTGGACATGTTCAGAGGAGGGACACTGGATACATTGGCAGAAGAATGATCCTAGAGATGGAGCTACCAGGTAGGAGACAAAGNNNNATTGATGGATGCAGTGAGGGAGGACATGGAGGTAGTTGGAGTCAGAGTAGAAGATACAGAGGACGGGGGGAGATGGGAAACGTTGATTCACTGTGGAAACCCCTGAAACAAGGTCACGTCAGTGATGTCTTACAACCTTTGTCTCCTATGGGACCACCACTCGACTTATCTCATTTGTCAGTTCTTCAGGTGCTGATGAAGCTGCTGTTATTGTTAATACTCAGAAGAAGAGAACAAGTGAAAGAAAGAGGAGGTTGTGTCTGGAGCTTTATGCAGCAGTAGCTGCTTCCACTGCTTGGTTCTTTGCAGGCTAACAACATGGACCTGACACGTCCACAGGGCTTGGACCACTTTGACCCAGTCCTAGTGATGCTCCTCAGTGTCACACTGAGTCATTTGTTGTAAAGTAAGGCAGCTGTCTCACCCATCCTTTAAACGTTGGTACAAATATCTTGGGAGAACCTGATCTCCATCACTGTTAATGTGCAGCAACACAGAAGTGTTCAATCTGCTGCCTCCAGTGGTACGTTTTTTAATATTTGATACTTTATATGCAGATCATTAAGTGGAGTTAAAGTTCATGCATATGGAGCAGAAAAACTGAGAATAAGATTAATCTGGATGGGAAGCATTAAGGAAAAAGAAGCAGCAGGACTTTTGCTTTAAGTCCTCTCCAAAAATCGATGTCTGTTCCACAGCATCAGTTCCATAGTGTTAGCATAGTGTTAGAGCACACCTGCCTCCCAAACAGAGAGAGCAGAGAGTCTTGGGTTCAATTCCCAGGAGAACCACAAAATTGGCGCTTTTCGGGGACAGCAAAAACAACTGCTACTGTTAACACAATTTTTGTGACGAGGTGGCCGAGTGGTTGGACTGCTAATCTATCTTGCTCTGCACATGTGGGTTTGAATCCCATCCTTGTCGTAACGCATCCATAATTTCCCGTAGGATACTCCCGAGAAATTAATTAAGTTCTAACAATCTACAGATATATGGTAAACACTAGCTGTTTATCACCAGTGCTGTTAAGTCACTGAACCGTTGAGTTGTTAAAGTTAAACACGTTACTCTAACAACAAAATACTCTGGTAAATACCTGTTTTTTTGGAAATATTAGGTGAGTGATACCATTTTGTCAAGTGAGAGTTCCTAGAGATGGTGGGTCAGGGATGGGGCGGAGCTCATGCCATCAACTGAAGGACTCTTTTCTGTGTCCCAGAAAGTTCTTCATAATGTTGGCTGTGTAGTTAGAGTTAGATAGTTAGTTAGATAAATGAGGCTCCAGTATTCGTATTGTATCTAGTTGTAAAGTATTGAGGATGCCATTTATCCTGAAAGAATTCCCAAATCCATCAAACTCCACCCCTAAACATTACACAATGTGCATTTTTGTGTATAATGTCCACTGCAGTTGAGCCCATTGGTTGGATTATTTCCCATTCTGACCCATATAACCTGTGAAATGAGCTGAATTTCAATTTAAAATGAAAAAAAAAAATAAACAGGACAAGAGCATAAAAATATTTCTTTTACTCAAAACAAAAATGTAATTTTAAATGCTCAAGAGTACTTGTTTAACTTGGTGTACTTAACTCATATAATGCATGTACTGTATTGGGCTGCAAAACAGCTTTTTACAGTCAAACAAACTACAATACTGTGTTACATACTGTCATTAGGCTACAGTTATTTAAATAAAGGATTGATGTCAGCAGCCAGTCACCACAAAAGAAGCAAACACAGCTACTAATCCTAAAACTGTACTGAATATTATCTGGATAACAAAATATTACACACTATCCATCCAAGTCTACTGCATATATGCTCATATATGTGAATTTTCTGTAAATGTATGTAAACAGATAACTTATTCAAAAAAGCTTTGAAAAATATTGAAGGCTAGTTTAACTACAGGACATTAAACCTAAAATAAATAAACCCAGAGAATAGAAATGGGAATTTTGGCACTTGAGCGCCCTCTGCTACATTCGTTAGTACACTAAAATGGCAGTATTTGTCTTTAAAAAAGCTTTTGTAAAAGACAAGAGATTAAAAATAAAACCTTAAGAGACAAAGCATAGCCCAGAAATAGCTAGGAACTGTCAAGATAGCCTTAAATTTACATGATGACTCTAACTAACACTGGCACTCCCTTTGTAAAAGGGTTCAATATAAAGCCTGGAAAATAATAAAAATACAATTAAAACAATGTGACATTGAGACAAAGATAAACATGGCAAAAAATGTTAAATAATTGTCAAAATACACATTAATGTGCAAAACAGATTTGTTCAAATAAATACAGACTGAAAAAAAATGAAATTTTTTAAAGTTTAGGTTTAAGGATAAATCCACATTTTACTGTTAAAATATATTTGGTTTGTTTTGTTTAAAGACCCGGGCTTTTCCATTTCTCAACATTTGCTTAACTAAATGTAACAATTGTATGTTGAGGTTTCCTAGGAAATAAATAAATAAATACATAAATAACAACATTAATAATAATAATAATAATAATTATAATACATCTGATTCTTGTAAATGCTCTGTTTAAGGTGATGATTTACATCAAAATATTCTCATCAGTCTGTATCTGTAGTACTTACCTACTTTTCAAAATAAAAGTCCATGTCATTTTTCTATTGTCTTGCTGATTTAAAAAAAAAATAGTGTATATAATTAAAAATAAATACAGAAAAAGACTCAACTCTGTAGTATATATATATAATGCTTAAATCCTATGGTACTGTCTCGCACTGTAGAGTGAAAACGTTCATTTGCAGTTGGTATCTTACATGTTTTAAAATGATGTTAAAATATGGCACCTTGTTCATGGAAAACCTAAGCTACAGAGTTAAACTGCGTTGTTTCTTATCAACCCTTATATTCATGTGAACTAATACAGTACGACTGAAGTCTTTTACAGAGTGGAGGAGCTTTGCTTGTAGTCCTGGAGAATGACGGCGGCGTACGTCAAGTTAGGAGTGTTGCACAAAATTGATTCGGACATGGGTGAGTTGGAGAAAGGCCTCACCGGGGGACCGGCGCAGTCGCGGAAGGGGGAGGGAGGAGGCATAAGAGACACCGAATCCTCCATCCCTAATTTGAGCGGGAGCAGCCCCTCGTCCCCGTGAATCTGTGAGTTGTTGTACATGTAGCCCTGAAGGAGGCCAAACTGCTCACTGTCCATTCCATCCTCCTCCAAAGGGGAGATGGGTTCCTCGTCGTACGGTTCAAGGTCAGATTCCTGCTGGATGAGGTGAACCTGGGGGTAAACAGGCAGGCCGGTGTTTATGGCCTCAGGCAGGCTCATCATATCCCCAAGCACGGGCGTGTCATCTTGAAATTTACTCACCACCATCACCTCGTCCTGCAGGTGGCGTTCCATGAGGACGTGTTGTGAGAGAGCGTTGTTTTTCTGCACGTGCTCGGGGGTATAAAGCTCTACCACCTCGTCCACGTCTGTCATGAGCCCATGTGTAGGTATTTGGCTGTGGGCTATGATGGGCGGGGTGGTGGGGGGGTTGTACCTGACGGGCTCGTTCTCGTCCTCCTCCTCAGCTACATTGTATAAAGTCTTGGTGCTGAGGTCGGAGAACTCCAGAGCCGTGTTTTGGTACGTGTTAGTTAAGGGTTTGATGACAGCCATCTGATTGGAACCTGCGTCCTGTCTCTTCACATGCACTGACAGTCTGTGCCATGTATGATCCCCTTTTGGAGGATGTCTTGCACCTGGTTCAGACCATGACACAGACTTTCCATTAGAACTATGAACAAAATAAAAACCACTGTTACTGCACAGGAACCCAGAAATGGAGGGACAAAAACACACACACTTTCTGGTTCATGCTTTGAATCTTTTTAGATAATATTCAAGGGCATCTGCAGGATCTCGACTTCAGAAAAATACATTCTTCACCTTTCAACTTGTCCATTTTTTCAGGTGTTGCCCCAGTGAATCAACATTTTCTTTCTCCCCCTGTCCTCTGTATCTTCCACTCTGACTCCAACTACCTCCATGTCCTCCCTCACTGCATCCACCAACTTTCTCTTTGTCTCCTACCTGGTAGCTCCATCTCTAGGATCCACTGTCCTTCCTCTGAACATGTCCAAACCATCTCAATCTGTCTTCTCTAGCTTTTTCTCCAAACCTTCCTGTCTGTGTTGTCCCTATAATCACCTCGTTCCTGATCCTGTCCATCCTGGTCACCCCTAAAGAGAACTTTAAAAAACTACATTATTGTGACTACTTTAGTAAGATTTAAGGAAGTTTTCTCTAAAGTATTATTGTATTCCGAGCTGTACCAAGTCCAGGGACTTCAAACCACAGAGAATGGACTCTTGGTTTGTCCAGCAATGCTAACATTTATGACTTGTGTCTTTATTTCATTTTACTCTCATATCTCAAATAAAGAAGGAAAGAGTTCCACATTGTACTAGTGATCATGCCTGATCATGCCTCACAAGTTTCCGAGTGTAATCCAACTGTAGAGCAGGGCTCGTGGACCATTTTTGGTCTAGGGAATGATATTTTCTGTCCTCCGCCTTAATGTGAAAGTTAATTGATAGAATGGCCCACATGATTTATACTGGGGTTTCACTGCAGGTCAACAATGCAGAAATGTGTCATTTTGGATGCACTCAGTTGTAAACACAAATTTGAATGAAGAATTTCTTTTGTTCTATTCACTTCCATCCAACGCAGTTTTCTCATTCATTGAGGCGAATATTGATCAACTTCTGGGTTGTTAAGGCACTAATCACCTATGTTTATTAGGAAATACATTTACTGTAATGATTTAATCTTAAGACCACAACAGTAAGACCCATACTGTACATTACTGCATTGCGTCCTTCAATAGTAAACATATGGTAAGTGTTTATATTTATTAGATTTGTTCTGTGTACATTTTATTGGTAATTCCAATTGTTCGCAAAACCCCAGACTAAACTTTCTCTGGTTAATATTCTGTTGTTGCTGATATTTCTACTCAGATTAAATTTCTTTTTTTGTCATTGTGACATTGTGATTCACTCCATTGCACACAACAAAACATCACCTCTGTATTTAACCCATCACCAAAGTGAACAGTGGGCAGCGTTGAGTGCCTGGGGAGCAGTGATTTGGGACAATACCATGTTGAGGGCACCTCAGTGGTAACTTGACAGTAGGGGGACTCGAACCGGGGCATTGAAGACCCAAGTACGCTTCCTTAACCACTAGGCCACCAACTGCCCAAAACCCTGGACTAGACTTTTTCAGGTTAATTTTCTGAAGTTGCTGATATTTCTACTCTAGAATCTGTGGGAAACTGACTTTTTATAAAATTTTTTTTTTGCTTTTGTAGTGAACATTGACAGCGGATGTGTCCATTTGGTGAGAAGACCACTGTGGCTGTAGCCCTCAAATGATTTAAGTTTGAGACCCCTTCTGTACAGGAACTACACACTTGGTTCCTGCAGGGGGCAGCCTTTTGCAGCAAATTTGGTGTTACCACAACTAGTTTCCCACAAGTTAATAATGTAATTTTGTTCATTATTATCATTGGCTGCATTGACCTCTTTAATTGTTAGCACCCGTTGCTAAAATGTTATATATATAGTGTTTCTAATGTGATCATTGTGATATAACAGTCTTATAGAGATTTGGCTCTTTATTGATCTTTATGGATGTGAATCCTGCAGAAACCCTGCGTTTCTGATTCTACATCTTGTCACTTCATTCATCATCCGTCGACACTAAGAGATGCTCGTTTTCCACCCCTTCACCAGGTTAAATGTTAAGATGTCTGAGTGGATGGAGTTCTGACCTACATCCTTCCATCAGACTCTACACCTGTTGAACCCATGCAAGTGATTACACTCAGACTCCAGGTTCCCGTTGAGAAGGGACTTTGAGAAAACCAGCATCCCTGAGGCACCGAAGGAGCAAAACGCACAGACTCAATTAACGGACCCACCTGCCGTTGCCAGCGTTCTTCTTTCTCTTGAACATGTTGAGCAGACTGTTGCTCCGACAGGCTATCTTACCATCTCCGACGTGCAT
Source organism: Paraplagusia blochii (assembly GCA_016785265.1). Lineage (NCBI taxonomy): Eukaryota > Metazoa > Chordata > Actinopteri > Pleuronectiformes > Cynoglossidae > Paraplagusia > Paraplagusia blochii. The sequence goes on from JAFBJS010001487.1 coordinate 29,467, forward strand.
GCGCACGGCATCAGAGGTAGTGAATGCGCTACGGACGTTTCGCTCGGGTTTGGCGATGATGATGTACATCTTCGGCGTGAACATGCAGCCCAAAGCCACCGTCACACTCAGGCTGACCGAGAAGGACGTGGTGATGATCTTGTAGTTGCTACCGAAGTAGATTGGCACAAAAGCAAGCCAGATAATACAGGTTGTGTACATGGTGAAGGCGATGTATTTGGCTTCATTGAAATTGGCAGGAACATTCCGGGTTTTGAAGGCGTAATACGTGCAGCTCATGATGAGCAGGCCGTTGTAGCCCAGAGGAGCCACCACACCGAGGTTGCTTGTGTTGCAGATGAGGAAGACTTCTCTAATGCTGGGGTAGGACTTGATTGGTTCCGGTGGTTCCATGATGATGAGCGTGACCTCCAAAGTCAGCTGGACGCTAATAAGGATGGAGGCGATCACCACCTGGGCCCAAGCACTCATGAACCTTGGTTTCCTGGTGCAGATCTTCTTCTTGCTGCCTGCCAGGATGCGAGCAATGCGATTGGTTTTTGTCACCAAGGCGGAGTAGCACATGGCGGCTGAGAGTCCGACGAGCAAACGCTGGAGGTAGCAGGAGGCTATGGTGGGACGAGCGATGAGGGTAAAGGGACACAGATAGCCCAGGAAAATGCCTGCTAGGATGATGTAGCTCAGCTCTCGGCTGGAGGATTTGACCACGGGAGTATCACGGTACGAGACAAACACAAGGGCAACGAACGATGTGGCGAGGATGCCCAGGCAGGAGAAGACCACCTGGATTATGGACTCTGGGTTGCTCCATTCGAGGTAGTTTAGAGGAATTGGCTCACAGCCTGAAATTGGGGAAGAAAGAAGTACATATACAGTCATTACAACATACCTTGATTCTGACCAAATATTTGAGCAGTATATGTGGCCTCATCTTCCCGAATTCTTGATTTAAGATGTGCAAAGCATTGCGTAGGAAGTTCTACAACATAGATGTCAAACTGGGTCCACAAATGGCAGCAGTAGCTGCAGGTTTTGTTCCCAACCTATCAAGGGCAAACTGGGTGACCAATGATATGTCTGGAGACTCAGATCAGTTGATTGAAAGAGCCAAGTCAGGTGTGCTACTGGTGGGTTGAACAGCCACAGTGGAACCAGTTGGTCACATATGTTCTACAGTAAAGCCAGAAGAAACCAATCCAGCAGGTGAAGTTCCACACCAATGATGAAGACATTGCTTCTGAGACAAAGCGCCACATTGGAAGAAGGACCACTTCCTTTGAGACTAACTAGAATGTCCCTGGGAGTACAGCTCTGCACTCTACTTTAGCTACGTATTAACAATATCCTTGAGTTTTATTGACGTTTCTAGAAGCAGAACTTTGAAAGGAAGGTCATCCACATTCGGATTCAATTGACATCCAGATCAGAAATCACCCAAAGCTATAATTCAACAACATGATTTTTATTTCTCCACCGTCAGTCTCCTTGTTTATCTCCATAGACAAGTCCTACACTGCTGTTGTCCCGTTGGATCTTTTTTAGGAACTTACCAAATCCATTTTACCCAGAGAAAATGCGGCAAGAGAAAAAGTAGGTTTTTAGCTCGGCTATAAATAAACCAGTTCCTACTGAGCCGTAGCCAGGCTGGGCTGTAACCATGGAAGGAGGAGGGGCCACTGCGGCAGCACAGGTGTTTTAATAAGGACCAGCTTCCTACTTCATGTGGACGTTGCACCTTTGAGTTCATATGTAGGACATAAAGGGTAATGTGCAGAAGAGTTCATCAGAGAATAAGGTTGAAGTCATAGCTTTTGCTAGTGTGTCTTTTCCATCTAAAGTGCCTCTTTAGAGGTTATAATTTTTTGTTAAAGTCATTGATCACACAGACAGCTTAGTGCTCTGGGGGAAGTGTCTTTGAGCAACATGGAGGCCTTTGAAAGTGGGCCAAGTGAGAGTAGTAAGTGAAGTGGGGCCATTTGATGGATAACATTGTGAAGATGATGAATGGCTCTCAGATGTCATGGCCAGAGCAAGAAACTAGGACATAAGGAATTTATGGAATAGTTCTACAGAAAGCTGGACAGGGCATTCTCAACACCAGCGTTCCCCAACCTTTTTTGTGCCACGGACCGGTTAAATGTCTCATACTATTGTCACGGTCGTTAAGTTGTGGCAAATAAACACCCCTTAATAACATTATATTTGAGTTATTTTCATAGTTATAAAATCTTCCTACCCGGATTAACTGTGCATGCGCACAACAAGCATTCCTCAAGTGCACACAGCCTATAACTTTCTGCTAGACTGGTATAAAAGATTCTAACCTTTTATACCAGTCTGGACTGGTATAAAAGGTTAGAATCTTGTATCAATGACTTGAGTTTATTGTTGTTGTCTTCACTGAGAAAATATTTCCTAATCGAATATAGTTGCATTATTGATGATGGAATCCTAGCCATTCTATTGGTCAGTTCTTTTGTTGATATGTGTATGGATCAAGTGGAAGTAATAGACAGATGGGGACAAAAGGAAACATTATTTCTCTACG
>JAFBJS010001492.1:6849-23564 GCA_016785265.1 Paraplagusia blochii
ATATATATACACATAATAAAGTGGGACAAAGGTATGTGACGCAGGCAGGTGTAAGCTCCTCAAGAAACAAAACACACTTAAGTCATTTCTAAAACTGAAGCACTGTAACCACAACCACACCTGAAGGTGGAGATATATATACTGTATATATTTATTCATTCATCTTCATCCTCTTGTCCATGACCGGGTGGAGAGGGCAGCAGTCTCCACCACTGCCACCATACCAAATCACACTGCTCCATACTATCAGCCTTCCTGTGTGTGATGAATCCACTGGAAACTACGTGGGTTGGGCCGGTGCTGGGAAGGTCAGAGCACCTTAGTGGCAACCACCATGTTATAAATATATATATACATACTGTATATGTGTGTGTGTGGTTCCATAGTGTGACAAGGGCTGTTGTCTCCAAGACTAAAATCCACACCAGTCCCTCATGTACCTGCCTGAATGAGTACTGTTAGTACTCATTAAGATTAAACTGAACTGTAAACTTCAGCTGCTTGCTATACCTAAGTCTAATCCACCCACAGTTGGACATTGAAGACATTAGGAGTGTAGTATAATTACTGGGTGTCTCACCTCTTTGGATCCATCAGCTGAAGACAAACGTCACAAATATCTTGCTTTACCACATCCCAGAAGAGTCCTCCCAGCAGTAATACATTAGCTTGAACTCACTGTCATATACATGAACTTTGTTCGCACTTCCACATGGTTCATTATCACGCTTAAGTAGCAATTAGAATATGGGTCATTGTGACCAAAAATCCAAGAACAACAACAAACAGGCGTTAATCTGAAGGCACATATTGATTTGTGTGAACATAATGTGTAAAGAAAGGATTCCCACTCTGTCCCACAGTAGACACGAGTCTGGACTGTTGACACAAAACAGGACACATGTGTGACTGTGTGACTTTACTGGAGCTGGGTTTGATTCAAACGTCTTTTCTTACTGGTTTGTACCGAGACATATTTTCTTGTTTTCCAACAACAACATCTTTTTCTTGGTCTCCAAAACATATTTTCTTCCCACCATTTTTTTCTCCTCTGTCCAACAGTGTTCTCGGAGTGCCTGCAATAATAACAGCTTTTATATTTTGTGTCCATATATTTAAAAGGAATCCACAGATCAAATATTTGGTCAGATTTTGAAACCGCTTTGTTTCGTTGTTGCCGATATTTAGGACTTTTTGTGTCCGTGTTTGACCAACAGCGTTGTGAAACGCTGAGTCTTTTCAGAGAACAAAAGCAAACTGAGTCTAACACGTCTGTGTGATGAAAAACACACTTTTTATCGCTGGAGAAAAAGTGTGATTCCCGTCTCTAAAGGAGCTAGGATTAAAGAAACAAGACAAGTTGTTTTCACGATTGTCCTTATCTCGGCTCTATCCACATTTTTCGGTCAAGGACTGTTAAAAAAGTTGGAGTGCACAGAGAGTAGTAGGGTCAGTTTGCCCTGAAAGAACTTAGGGCAGAGTGGATGTGCTCAACTTCTTCTTTTCCTTTTGGTTTGTATCTTTTTTTCAGGGGTTGCCACAGCAAGTGGACTTTGATAAATAGATAGAAATGTTGCCATTGAACAAAAATAAAAACCCCTTCATTCGTCCTAGTCCAATGTTTGTAGCTATTGAAAACCATAGTAATTTTCTAGTGCTGATATCAGCGGTCGAAGGACAGCCAATAAGGGATTATTACAGTTGCGCACATCCGCAGTTTTTCAATGTTTGAGCGGAAAATTGTAATAACCTGTCCATGTTTGTTATGTCACGCAGGACGCTAGGAGAGGTAGCGGTGCACGTTGCGCAGTGTCCTTGGTCTCCTCTTGGGGTGGAGTGGAGGCATTGTCAAAATAACCTGTATCCAAAATACAGCTTAGAATTGTCTAATTATTAAAAGTGAATACAAAGAGTATCCAGCTGCCATTATTTTGGGTCATATTGCATCATGTTTCCGAGGAGTTCAATCATTTCTGTTGGTTTTGGTTATTTCATAGTCATACTTATACTAATTGTCTAAATATCACTGTTTCAACAATCAAAGTTCCTTATTATTGATCAATAATGGTCAATAATTCATGGATAATGTCTGTTGAATTGGGTCACGGAGATTTGTTACTTGTAATATATGGGTTAAAAAAAAAAGTTTGGATAACATTGCACTTAAGAGTCAGGAATAATGGGAGATGGGTGTTTTTTCTCTCTTTTTCGTTCTTCCTAATTTTAATTAGACTATATTCTATCACTTCCTTTGCAATTCACCATAAAAAAAACCTGTAAATTCAAACAGTGTCACTTGTCTCATCTCATCCTAATACTGTGGATACTTGAATTTCTAAAATATTAAAGTTTTTAGCTTTTTTTTTTAAGCATTCTCTAAAAGTCCAAAATAGTTGCATCAAGCACTTTGTCCCTCTTTGATAAAATATAGTTACTTCAAGAGCAACTGGTCATAGTAGGTTTACTGAAGACATTTTACCTTGTCTCTAAGTCTTCAGGAAACCTACTATATCCAGTTGTCCTCCAAATAACTACTTTTTTAACTTTTTGCATAGATAGAACTTAAAATTCTAAATCCCTCGTAAGAATCCCCTGGGAAATTAGGTATAAAAAATAAGGAACACTTCACAGTTTTATTGTCATCCATGCTAATCGTCTCTGCGTCATTCCAATGTACGGTATACGTATGTATTACCTAAGCATCAAATGATCTGGATGACTGAGAACCTTATCAGATTTTTGTTTATTTTTTTTTAAATAATGTTAAAAAGTGCCCTCTTTCTTTGCCTTGTCGTTTTCACCCATACGTTCACACTAGGAAACGAACCCCGATTTCAACCTCACCCCCTCCTTTCAGCACCATGGACAGATTCAGCAACACTAGTCGGTCTATTGGGTTCACGTTTTGACGGAACAGTCAGTTTCATTAGTACGATTAGAGGAAAACTCTTTTCCCTCTGCTCAGAATATCCCTCCTGCTCTGATTCTGTCTTTCTGAGGTGTCTTTGAACTGTTTGATGAGGCATAATAATCAATCACAGAGCTTTTGTAATCAGACTCGGAGAGAACAACGTTTATAAATAAAATCTTCCTTTGGACCGGGGCACAGTCGTGCATCACATCCGTCATAAGAGGTACACCCACAGCTACAAGAGATGCGATATCATTGGGAAAAAGTGAAGCAAAACCAAAAGCCTGGCCAGAGATGAATTGGTTGTTTTACATGTGATGCTCACTAATACTCAGCCAGACAGGTTAGTGATGAAGCAGAGGCCGTCCCGGTTACACTACATCTCCTTAAAAACAAAAATCCCCAGACGTAGCTCCAGCTCGGAGCTGATGTGCTATAGGGAGCTGAGGTCACAGGATCATCTGTCAGAGAGGCTCCTCGCTGATGGATGGCACTCAGAGCAACGCACGCCCAATCCGCTGTAGCCCTAACCGCCGAGAAAGGGCCTTCACAGGCAGAGAAATAAATAAATAAACAGCAACATCAAAGGGATGTTCAAAAGAAAAAAAAAAAACAAAGCCTGCACACGTTCGTTTGCAAACACACAAGCGCAAGCACTCAGTGGCTCGCTCGCACACACCCGACGATGGAGAGGAGGCTGTGGGAAAAAAAAAACAACAGCAACGAAAAAAAAAGGAAAAGATAAAAAACAAAGGACTGAAGCAAACACAGAGTTTTCTCTCCAATGACACCCGACTTGAAGAAAATCCAGACAAAACAAGGCAGAGTGGTGAAAATTGGAATGCTTGATGGTTTGATACTCAGTGAAGAGACGGAGAACCAGAGATCAGGAAAAATCTGTGGCTACAAACACACTCCTAACCTATGTCCTCAGAGCGGGAGACACTGAGAGGAACCAGTCCTTATTTTGGACGTCTCGCTGTAGTTTTTACTCTACTTTCATTTCAGCCACCAATGTATTAGACACAGCCATTAAACATGTCATGTTAATGTTGTACCGTAACACCCATTAAAAAGCAGAATAAACACTGCTTTTTATTATTATCTAAATTCTAAAATTCTGTATTTAGAGTAGAACTTTTATTGTATTTATTGCATGTTTAGAAGATAATAAAAAGTACCTGCAGTACTTGATAGTAGTAACAATGTAACACCTTTGATTTCCCCTTGATCTGGCACCACTCCCTCCACCTCGGGTTTCCAGTAAAACCAGTTTGTCCCTCTGTTTTTGGGACATCTGGAGACGTCCTTTAAAGGGGGGGGGCACATTTAATGGGGCACTCATTTTAAGTATTATTTTAAATAATTGAAGCTGTGTGGAACAGTACATTTTAAATTTATACAGGTCAACACCAAAAACTATATTATTATTTGTATTTTATTTTTTTCAGGGTTTCAAGGAACTGAAACCAGAGAGTTTTGGCATATTGCTTGGAACAAAAACAGAAACATCTTGTTTTTTTTGTTTTTTTTTTCTGGAATTTAAACAATTATCAAAAAGTATTGGAATCCGGTAAATTCTGGCTGTATTTAGTTCTTTGAAAATCACAGCAGTCTACAATCAAAGTCCTTTCATTTCTGAAAAGCTCCAAGAAAAATATTTTTGTTCTAATCAATAAAATATTATTTCTGTTTTGCCATTGGCAAAAAAAAAAGTTCTGGTTCAAAGCCCTGGTTACCACAGACTTTTTCATTAATGACTTTGATTGTAGGCTACAGGAGATTTTTAAAGAACCAAATAAAACCGGTACGAACCAGTTACCATTGTTCTTAATGCGCATTTCTGTTAGAGAAGACAAACAGGTTTTCAATCATGGAGCCGTTTCAAACCCTGATTTTATTTATTTGAGTTCCTACTGTAGAAAATAATATCATTAATCTCTTTGCAAACTACTTGTAGTACATGATCCACTGATAGACAGTGATCTACTCTCATAACACGATCTATTGCCACTGTGTGATCTACTGCTGGACTGTGAATCACCTGTAGATCTATTGGCCTGATCTACAGGTAGACTGTGGTCAACTGGTAGACAGTGATCTACTGGTGGACCGAGGTCAGGCCTGCTGTCTGGTTTAGAACTGTTATAAATAACTGTATGACCTGTTGTTATCAGCAGGCTGTAAAATGTCTCTAACTCAGTGCTCAGATCTGGATTCCTCCTCATTCTTTTTGAAGTGTCTCAGTTTTTGTACGCAACAGTAAAATGAGCTTTTCACATGTGTTACAGCACGGATATGTTTGCTGTCAGTGTGTGGTTGGTAGTTATGAAAATAAAGAAACAAATAAGAATTCATAAGAATTAAAAAAACCCCACTAGGATGTCCAGGGTAGACCCCAGCCTTATCCTATGACTGTAAGACATTCCCGACCATGAACGAGATACCACCATTCAGTAAATACCTGAAATGATACGATGAGAAAAAAATGCAGGAGACAAGTTCTCAAAGCTTTTGGTTGGAAAATACTTTAGCTGTTGACTGTTGAGATGTTTTTATTTGCTACGTGTCTGGAAAGAGGTGCTGTCGAGAGTCACGCAGAACCAGCAGGTCAAAAAGAAGACAATACAATCCTCAGGAAAAGAAAGTTGCATGAGGTAACTTCATGCAATCCCCCCAAACCAAGGAACTTTCCCTCTGTTCCACCCACAGGATGAAATCCACCTTTATGCTCTGTTTTGTTTGTGTTGCTGCTTTGCCTTGTACAATGTGCAGAATTGAACTTTTTCTCTATTGCACATCATGAAGACAATTGTCACTGAGTCAGTTCCAGTCTGATCTTCCTGTCCTTTCGTTTTTTTCACACGCAATTCCACCTTAAGTGACACCTTAAGTGACCTGCAGAGACTTCCTTAATGCAACTGAAGGTTTAATTTTCCATTCTTTCTGTCTCATTTATCCAATTCCTGGGAACCGCAGACCAATGTTATTGTTTTCTTAACGGTGGATATTGGCAAGCTGGAACCACAGTGGACCGTGAGCGCTTTGGTCGGTTGGAGAGCCTGGCGTTCATGGCCTTGAGTTAGTCAGCATGGGCTCATCCCATGAAATATTGAGGAGGCTGGAAGGGCCGAGCTGGGGCCCTACCTGTGTTTATGCGTGTGGGTGTATGTGTGTGTTGTGAGTGTGTGGATTGCCTGATGTTGGAATGTGAAGATGTTGTGTCAGCTCCCCTAAACCAAACAACTCCCTAACCCAATACCCCTTCCTCCCACAGTTCTCCTAAAACCAAAAAGTGGGTTGGGTTTTACCTCTGATGAAAATATATCCTCTTATTTTTTCCTTTCCTTAATCATTTCTCCTTCTACCTCAATACTGATGGTGCCTGATGGTAAAGGAACCAGAGGTGGGTACAGAGGGTTCCAGGTTCAAATCCAACCAATTTTGAGGTCTACTGAGCATGGCACCGTCCTCTATCACTGCTCACTTTGGTGATGGGTTAAATACAGTGGTCACATTTTTTTTTAAGTGGATCACAATGACAGGGAGTTTGCTTCCCTTTGTGCTAATTAAAAGTTTTTGTAAAATTTTTACTATTTTAATCTTTCTGAATAAAGTAATGAGGGTGCTGTAGTCAGTGCTGGAGATCTGAAGGGTTTCTGGTTCAAGTCCGCCAGCTGTCAGGTTACCACTGAGCAGAGCGCCATCGCCACACACTGCACCTACACGTTCAAAACTGCCTTGCCACTTTTGTGGTAAACTGCCAACTAGTGGATTCAAACTTGTAACCCTCTGGTCCCAAGTCTCGATCGTTAACCTTAGCCTTCAATAGCTGTATATAATATAAATATATAACAGACTTCTTTTTTTTTGTTTTTTTATCCCACCCTTTAGCTGTGTGGCTGTTTGACCACAAATGGATTAACTAGATCTAGACCATACATGGGCAAACTAAGGCCCGGGGGCCAGATGCAGCCCGTTTAGCTTTTAAATGCGGCCGCCAACCTTGTCCAAATTAAATCATTTATTTATATATCATTAAAATTCAGCATTTTCCCTACAATAATGTGTTTTCCAAGTAGTACGTCATGAAGGGTATTAGACATTTAGAATTTTAGGTTTTATTCATGACTTTTTCTTGTCTTATATCAAATGTTAGATGCATCTTTCTGCTCTTGACTCTGCCCCTGTGTCCAATTTTAGGACCAATTGAGGCCCATGAGTCAAAAAGTTTGCCCACGTCTGATATAGACTAACTTTTGGCGGTGAGCTCCTACTCCCACTTCTTCTTTGGTCAATGATTTCTTTTGTTATATATACTTTTTAAAAAGAAAAACCTGAGTGTGTGCATGAATGTGTGTGTGTGTGTGTGTTGTCAATGAGCAGCGCTACAGAGAGGAGACAGTTTAGTACAGCTGAAAGAGCACATCAGACTCCTGCCCTGCTCTCTCTGAGGGCTGATAATATGGGCCCTTTTCACCTGTTAGGAGCTAGTGAGGCGCTGGTTCTCCCTTTAAATGAACTTCAGAGGGGGAGTCAGATTGACAGGAACACAGAGAGGACTGTGCTGTTTGACTGGCGGTCCTGTCAAGGAGAAACCAAGGTGCTCTCTGGGGCCAGTGCTGCTTTCCACAAGGCTACCCCTGCTGAGGCAATTTGGGCCTTAATGGTAACAGTAATGATAAAAACAAGTCTCCCCCGTTCTGCCGTACGCACGCACGCCCGCCCGCCCATCAATTTGCTGGTCTACGTCGGGATCGCGTTATCTCAAAAGGTTTTTTTTTTTTTTTTCTCTTTTTCAGAAACCCAAAGGTCTAAGCCAACTAAATTAGCCAGTTAACATCAGATGGGCTTCTTTATTAATCTTTGTTTCAAAGTCTGAGAGAAAAATATGAGGCGTCGAGCAGAAACCATTAGGAGTGCGTGGTCTGGTTTTCTCCCCCTGACAGATACTGCATAGTAATAAAGGAGAGGGGAAGCCACTCTTTAAGGCACAGCACCTTAATAGCCCGTATGATGACACGTTATCTATAGTTTGTGCATATAATCACCAAACTAAAGGGGGCGACCTCGGGGTGTGGGTTCACCCACTGACATTTGACATCTTTATAATTAACCGGGAAAGTCTAATCTCTGCCTTCAATTGACGTGTGGCCACATCCCATTTAATATGCTTATAAGCACTATGTATTATTCAAATATGCAGATGAGGCTCTGGTAGAAAACAGACTTTTTGACATAGCTTTTCCTCCCCTGCCATGGTGCCGACCCAGGCCAATCGCAGACCTGCAGGGTTCAGGGAGCAACTGCCCTTGTGAAATTTTCATTCACCAAGAATGAAAACAAAGTTTCTTCCCGTGTCTTCTTTGTCTCCCGTACTGACTGTTTCACTTTTTGCGATGTTTTGATTTTTATTGCAAAAGTCATAGCGGAACGAGTGGAAAAACAGAAAAGCATTGAGATAATATTGATCTTAATACAGAATGATAGTAATATTGTATCTGATAAAGCACACAGATAGTGATAATAACTGTAAAAATGAAGCAGGAGCCTTGAGGGTTGCAAAAAAAGTCTGTCTGTCTTTTTGTCTATTCCAGTTACTTTAAACCTAACATTTTCATGCCGAGCTAAGGATAAAAATAATTAAGATTATTTTGTTTGCTTGCTGGATAAATATCAGTTTTGAGGCTAAATCATCATTAGTTATGACTAAGTGCTGATAGAAATTATTTCTTTATTCTTAAAGAAACACTCTTAGCTCTTGTTCCACTTTTTTTTATTTTTATCTGTTCCGTCTGTGTGGATTTTGTCGAAGTGTTCTACTAGTTTTGGTCTGGGATGTTTGCATGGCACAGCCATCTTTAGACTGAGTGGAGCAGCCGGGCTTTTTATGGAAGCAGACCCTAACAGGGTGGGAAGAAAGAGCCTCTTATGTTCACTTTTGGCTTGAGATACTTTTGAGAGGCTGGTGGTCATTGGGTCAGAGGCTTCACTGAGCCGGTAACCACTACATGAAGTCTCCAGTCCTCACAGGACCAGGAGCAGAACTGGACGTTACAGCCTCACAGTCTGACAATTTAAAGAGGAAAATGAAAGTAAACTCAACCTTGGTGACTGAAATGATCTGTTTTCTGCTATTCATTTCTTTAAGTAAAAAAAAAAATGGAGGAACTAGAAGATCAGGGTCACAGAATAAAGCTCTGAACTACTGTGAAATTGAATTATTACTACAGATTTCTGGATTGGAGTGATATTGATTGGAGTACTCTGTATTAGATTTAATTGCTTTGGAAGTGATTGGATTACATTAGATTCATTTGGTTTTGGATTACCGTAATTTCTGGACTATAAGGCGCATGTACCGCATTCTTTTTGCATTTTCCATGATGAGGGTCAGTTTATGCTAATTTTATTCATGTACAAAGTGCATTACTCTTCCACGACACCACCTGTCTCACTCTTCGCTTTTCTGCTTGAGCAGTTAGAAAAAATGCATACATTAGCCGCATCTCTGCATAAACTGCAGGGTTGAAATTGTGTGACAAAAGTTGCATCTTATAGTCCGGAAGTTATGGTAGTTTAGATTAGTGGTTCATGGGGTGAGTTGGATTAGATTAGATTAGATTAGATTAGATTAGATTAGATTAGATTAGATTAGATTAGACTGGATTAGATTTAATTTGGATTTGGATCAGTTCAGATTGGTGCAATGGGGATAGATTAGATTAGATTAGATTAGATTAGATTAGATTAGATTAGATTAGATTAGATTAGATTAGATTAGATTAGATTAGATGAGATTATATTAGATTAGATTACATTAGATTAGATTATATTAGATTAGATACATTTAGACTAGATTAGATTAGATTAGATTAGATTAGATTAGATTAGATTAGATTAGATTAGACCAAATGAAATTAGACTGAATAAAATTAGATTGGATTGGATTAGATTGACAGGATTGAAGGATTGATTACTTTAGCTTTAATTGGGATTTGGATTAGTTTAGATTAATGTGTAATGCAGTAAATTAGATTACATTAGATTGTATAAAATTACTTTAGATTAGATTAGATTAGATTAGATTAGATTAGATTAGATTAGATTAGATTAGATTAGATTAGATTAGATTAGATAGGATTAAAGTATATTGTGTTGGATTGGATTATTTTTCATTGGATACATTAAAATTACTTTAGATTTGTTTGGATTAGATACATTAAATTAAATTAAATTAGATTAGAACTGACTTAAAGATCCTGAGATTTGTAAATATATACTTCATAAACAAACCCTGTTCCTTTACTATCAGCTCTAATTTAGTACCTTTAATTTTATTATAATAGAAAAACAAAATGTTAAAAACTTAAATTTAATGACTGTACCGCTCAGTTCTAATCCACTTGGAACCTAGTTTTTTCATCTCCCTCACAACACAATGTTTGCTTGGGCAAAAATACAGACCCAAGTCTGTAAATTATTTTCTCCGTATCTGGTTTGAGTTTGCAATTTTTATCTTTTCACCCTGCCCGAGAAATACAATTACATTTCTGAGCACCCGTAAATTTTATTTTCTGCTTACGTTTCAGAGCCTTGTCTCCAGTGTCTTCTCAGTCTGCGTCTAAGTGAGAGAAGATGTTCAATAAACTCTCCACCTTTAAAAAAAAGAACCCTGTGATTTCTAACAATGTGCACTGGAATAAAAATTCTACATCCTCGCAGTTTTGTGAAATTATATTAGACGACAAAATAGGATGGAATGTAGAAATCTAAAGATCATAACTGGTTGTAATTTCCTCGTCTTTGTGCTAATCCAACTTTTGTTCATTACTCATGCTTTGCTGCAACACGTTTGATTTAAAAGAAACTATATTTTTAACTCCTGTAGATTGTATTTCCTATTTTTGGTTGTTTAGTTTTTTCTTTTTACTTAACTGCAAATTAACTACAAATTGAACAAGGTTTGAATTGTAGTGATCATCAAATGGTCAACCATCTCCCTAGTTCCAAAATTAATTAATATATAATAAAATACAAAAATATTTTTTTCCTTTTTTCTTTTTTTTCCATTTTGAGTGTCCAGTGCCCTCTCAAAAAATGGAGGGGCTGGGTTTTTACAAGAGAAAGAATGCGCAACATTGAACATAAAATATTTCTGCTATGGTTTGAATGTAAAAGAAAATAAAAATGGAATTCAACCCTCCTGTAAACACGGAGTCGATTTGTTACGAGGTGCAGAGACTATAAGAGAGACATATCTGACAGTGTCATGTGACAGGAATGTGAGCTTGGAATGCAAACGTCCTGCCAGACTCCAGGAACATTATGTGTTTATTAAATTTCATTTGTGAAGCTAGATCGTTTCCTTCACAGCGATAAAAACGAAAACAACATGTATTTGTCCGTCTGATTTCAATCTAATTTTAATCTAAAAAAGTTTGGATAATGTAAAGATATCAACGTAGTTAACCATTTCACTTTGACTTTTAGAGACACAGAATAACAAAAATAAATATTCTTCAACTTAACTTAGTATTTACAGAGTTACAGAAGTCATATGGAACGCTCTCAGCTCTCAGCCTTTCACAGGCTGAACTGAGCAACTGTAGTTTTACATACATCTATATACGTGGGTGTGGTATCAATCCCCTCATCGATCTCTGTTAATGCACAATAGTGAACCTTTCTTTAAATGCAAATGGAAAGCGCTGTGAAGTATACAAACGCAGTGAACGTTTCCTCGTCCTCTCGGCCTGTGAAGTTTTAAGGCCCGTTGTTTCTTTTCATCCATATTCATACATCCCATACCATATGAGAGGGAGATCACTTTCCTCATGCCAAGGGTCGGTGACACAAGCAACATCGCAGAGGGCTTGACTACAAAATGCCAGACAGAAATGATGTGCAGCACAAATATGCGTGGGATGCACAAAAACATCTTGTGCATCTGTTCGGGGCGCCGCTTCGCCAACAACTTCTGCGTTTAAGACGTATAAAAGGGAGGAGGGAAAGGAGAGGGAGAGGAAACGGAATCCAAGGCAGCCATGTTGGCTGAATGAGTTATTGCTCCTCTCACATCCACCTGTTGTTTTTCATACGGCCTAATTAAAATCCTACAGTCCGTGTCATGACGTGACGTCAGCCTCAAACACAGGGGCAGTTGTGTGACGGTTCAATCTCCAAAACATAAACCTGGTGAGGAATATTTCCTATGACTATTGTTGAGGTGATAGTGATGTGTGTGTATTGTTTTACTTATTTACACATCAACAGACAAATGACAGTTTTTAACTTGTCTCGCAGGTAACCATACCATTAATCACAAGAACAGAACATGGCAACAAAAACTGAAACAGTAACTGGACTTTTTTTTTTTTTTGAGTTTAATAGAACATGTGGCAGTGGTGGCCTGCTGTTCAGGGAAGCAGACTTCAGTATGGAGTATGGAGTATGGAACTGTGTGATTTGGGTGGCAGTGGTGGAGACTGCTGCCTTTGAGACCCGGTAACAGGTAAAAAGATGAAGTAAAATGAATGAACAAATAAATGAGTAGAACGTTGCTTTTCTAGCTTTTTCTCCAAACCTCCCTGTCTGTGTTGTCCCTCTAATCACCTCATTCTTGATCCTGTCCATCCTTGTCCTTCCTCCAGCTCTGTCTCCTGTCTTCTGCCTATTCCTAGTGTCTCTAATCCATACATCATGGCTGGTCTCACCACTGTCCTGTAAACCTTTCCCTTCACCTTAGCTGACTCTCTTCTATCACAGATCACTCCTGACTCTTTTCTCCAGTTGTTCCATCCTGACTCTACTCTATTTTTCTCCTCTCTTCCACAGTCTCCACTGCTCTGAACAGTTGATCTTAAGTATCTAAACTCCTCCACCTACTTTTGCTGCAGATCACAATGTCATCTGCAAACATCATCGTCTATGGCGACTCCTGTCTGACCTCATCTGTCAATCTGTCCATCACTAAAGCAAACAACAAGGGGCTCAGGGTCGATCCTTAATGAAGTCCCACCTCAACCTAAAAGTCTTCTGTCCTTCCAATAGAAGAAAAAAGAAGAGAAAATAAATTTCTTTTTTGTCATTGTGATTCACACCACAGCACACAATAAAATTTGGCCTCTGTATTTAACCCATCATCAAAGTGAGCAGTGGGCAGCTAATGAGCACCATGCTCAGGGCATCTCAGTGGTAACTTGGCAGTAGTAGGATTTGAACCGGGGACCTTGCAGACCCAAGTCCGCTACCTTAACCACTAGGCCATTGCCCTAACAGCACACTTCACCACTGTTGTGCTGTTCTCATACATACACATACATACACTCATCCTGCACCAAATTACCATACTTCTCTGCCACTCCTTCCTCATACAAAACCACATTTCCTCCCTTGACACCGTGTCATAATCTAAATCTTCAATGCAGCGCCTTCTGATCTTCTCTGTACTTCTCCATTAACGTCCCCAAGGCAAATATTCAATCTGTGGTACTCCTTGTAGGCATGAAACCATACTGTTGTTCACAAATCTCCACTTCTTGCCTCAGCTTAGCTTCAACTAATCTTTCCCATATGTTCATTGTTCATTTCTATACAAACATCAAATAATAACTATACCTGAAGAAGACTGTTGGACTTCTAGAGAAATGTATGGCCAGTTGCCTAACGGAAACTCTTTTATCCATCAAAAAATAATCTTTGTCAAAAGATGCTGCAGGAGCCTCTGGACAAATTATTATCCGTACCAGACTTTCTCGAACCTTCCTACAGGTGGTGAGCCTATTGGAAGGCTGACACTGGTATTTACTATTGTCCAGGAGCTGAACCCTGAAGTTCTATCCCAATGACAGAGACGTTGACTTTGGGCCCAAGTGCAACTACTGTATATTTGTCCTGAAAAGCTCTTCATCAAAGATAGTTAATAAGCCCTGCTGTATAAAAAACAAAGAAAGCACAAATGACAGACTATTATGAGAGTTCTGTGAAAAATGACTAACATTTCTTAAAGAGTTGGAGCTTTAATGTTCTACTCAGACTTGTCTTTTGTTTTTCTTTTGCCTGTGGGTCACGCAGCAGTTGCAAGAAATGTTTTTGTCAAGGAGAGTCATTGTCTAAGCTTTCACCTTTTAGCACCCTGAATGTAACAAGTGAGAGATTTCCCTCTTCATCAACTCCCCGTGTCTCTCTCTCCATCTCCAGGCCCTGCAGATTGCCACTGTTATTTACCAAATATAGCCTGACAAAGAAGAAGTGGGATTTTTTACTGATTGAAGATCAAAGTGCCAAAGTCCCCTCCTCAAAGCCCGCCCCTTCTATTAGCCGCCCTTAAGAACAGAGGAAAACATCAATTTCTGGCACATCAATGGCGGCTTCATAATCAATTGAAAAAGACACTTGTATGGGGATGCAAATCTTATCTTTGTCTTATTAGAGCTTTTAGAAGATGCATGTTGGGATTTAATGTTACGAAATAAAAGGGGGTCGCTTTTTTTTAATCTAAAGATGCAGAGGCGTTAGTAATGGTCTGAATCAAAGCCCGGCGACTGCAGTAATTACTGGAGGAGTTTGCCTATCCTTATTAATATTGATCAAATATTACTGTGATCTGATCTCTACGCCTATGATGAATTTGGAAGGTGGTTAACGAGCACCAAAAGAAACAAGCTGCCATCTTCCCACCGTGCTGCAACCACAAGTAAATGTCAATTTTCCCTTTTTTTTTGACATTTTGACCATGAATCAGAGGAAAGACTGTTTAAATTGTCGGATTTAAGATTTTTTTTTCCTGGTTTCTTCTATGGCCACTTTCCTTCGTTTTTCCTTTCCTCGCCTTGAGTGGTGTAACGATGTGATGCACTTTCATAGCGTCTGAGTAATGGGAGGGTGCAGTTGCGTCAAAGGGAATTCAAGGTTGTTTTTTCATTGACCTGATAATGGTGTGCAGAGCTTTAAAATGGCCCTAAATAAGCCCTTGTCCTCTAGGCAAAAGAGATACACAAAGAAAATGGCAATTCCGGCAGCAACAATGCGGCAGATGATCACAGAATATTAAAAGATCTCTTTTTTTTGAAGTGTAAATAAGTGGCGCTCAAAAGTGTTGCCAGTCAGGGCACAATTTCCACACAAGCGATTTCAATTTTTTTAAGATTTGTTTTTTATTCACCCCTAAGTTGAACGATACCTAAGTGGCTACCAAAAGACTTCTCTTTATGCCCCGGAATAAACACTACACATGAGAGGGAAAGGTAAAAAGAGAAAAAAATTCATTAATGTTCATTTCATTGAAATTCATATATTAAAATCCTCCAGCTATGAACTCATAAACAAAAGAGTGAGAGGGCTTTTGGAGGCACACATGTGAGAGGAATTGATCGGAGCCTTCAGGAGTCTACCGGACACAAAACTTCAGGCCAATTGATTTTTCCGCATTAATTTCTCAATTAGAATCCGCAAAAAAGACCGTGAGGGCCGCGGCGAAAAACGCCAGGTGAGGCCGAGAGACGGAGCTCTGGGCCCTGTGTGTGTGTTTGTGTGTATCTGAACGGTGCTTCTATGAGGCTCCTAATCTACCTAACATTAAACCATCTGTGTGATTATGAATGATTTTTTTTTTTTTTGGGATCAATTTGGGAAGGAGAAGGAATACCTGAGAGGTAATCAATACTTGGACCAACTGTGCCCTTAAACTTCCCACTCATCTCTGCGTGAGGGCAAACATTGAAACAAAAGGCCGACAGAAGAGCTCCTGGAGCAGAGTTTACAACAAAGAGCCTTTACATGAAGATGGGAATTAAATCACAAATTGTTATGATTCATTTTGTAGCCTTTTTCTGAGAGTGTTTAGAGACGGAGACAACAAAACATTTTTGAACGTGGGCGTTGTGCTAAAATAATTAATAAATGGAACATGAATATAATCAAGTATTGAAATTCTGTTAAAGTGTCCCTGTTTAAACTTCCACTATTGGTGTTGAGTGTATTGCATTACTCATGTTTACTCTCCACTCCCACTCACCTACGACAGGAATAATTTACAACTCCCTTCACTTGATATTTTATTAAATTATTGTGCAAAATAAAGAGTATTTTAGTTGCTAATTGTAATGTATAGGCACACAAATATATATAGACACACACATATATATAAATATATACATATATATGTATATATATATGTATATATATATATATTGTATAAAACCTGTTTGTTTTTTTCAATAGTCAATGCCCGTGTTACATTTCAGTCATTTTTGGGTCACCACAAGACATGCCATAGCAGAGACCTAAGTAAGTGACTTTGAAAGTGAAAAAAGGAAATAAAGGATACAAAAAAACATCCAAACTATTTCAAGTGCTTGTAGCAATGGCACAAAGTATCATCCAATAGTAACAAAAATTTTACAACTCAAAGGAAGTGGTCAGAAGACAATATTTTTACCTCAGCTTGCACATAAAAGATAAAAAAGAATGTCAAAAAGAAAAGATATTTACTGTAGCATCACAATAAGTCATTTATATTGAATTTATTTATTATTATTCATTTATTATTTTGTTATGTGTTTTAATGGTTTTTGTTTTTTTAAGGTAAAAGCCCATAATAAAATTACAATCATTTTACATTTACAATGAATGCAACACCAAAGGTTTAGAGGACAGTTGCGAGACCAGCCATGGTGGCTGGATTAGAGACACAAGGAATTGGTAGAGGACAGGAGACAGAGCTGGAGGTGGAGGAGTTAAAGATGCTGAGATTCTCTTTAGGAGAGACAAGGATGGACAGGATCAGGAATGAGGTGATTAG
>JAFBJS010001492.1:23640-83105 GCA_016785265.1 Paraplagusia blochii
ATCCTAGAGATGGAGCTACCAGGTAGGAGACAAAGAGGAGATTGATTGATGCAGTGAGGGAGGACATGGAGGTAGTTGGAGTTAGAGTTGAGGATACGGAGGACAGAGGGTGAGATGGGAATTGTTGACTTGCTGGATCCAAGTCTGCTTCCTTTAACACTAGGTTTTTTGATTGGGACCAAAATTATTTGTGATATAAGTAAACTGAGTTACTTGTTAAGCTTGTTCCAGAAACCAAATATACTTGCATCTCTGTAGTTATTATATCAAGTAAAATAATGACATCTCAACTCATGTATATTTATTTCATAACCTTTTGTGCTCTTCTGTGATAACTTCTAACTTTTTTTTTATTTTTACGCTTTTCTGATTTCTCTTCTGATCCTACACCTCATGCCCTCTTACCTGGTTTCTCTCAAAACAGACGGCGGATTCCTGTTCCTCTGGCGCCTCCTCGCTGAACCCATCTTGACTCTGCATTAAATTTTGTGCAACACCTCTTTTCCTTCACCTTCTCCTGCTTCAACCTCCGATACTCACCTCGTCATCCACTTGCTTTTTTCCAAAGTCTCCTATAGACATATAGCCATTTAATGTTACCTTGCTACAAGTCCCCCTGTCACCACTTTACAGCTTCACAGCTCTTTTAAGCTGCATCTCCTGTACAGGATATAATGTAGCTGTGAGCCTTGTCCTTCTCTGCTGCATCCTCTTCCTAAAATAAGCAATTCTCACCTTCCCTAACCAGCCATCCTTCTCCAGCTCTCTCCATAAAAACCTAGTATTTACCCAATCTATTTTACACTTTGCCTACATTGAACTCCAGTCACTGCTTCCTTCTTTAAAGACATGTTTTAGCAGTACCACCAAGTAGTGAAGTCAAGAAAAGCAAACTTGTGTCCTCAAGGCTTCAGGTTCACCAGTTACCAGATTGCCACTGAGGTGCTCTAATCATAGCACCGTCCAGACCCACATAACTTCCAGTGGACTCACCACCCATAGCAAGGACCACAGTATAGTGTAGTGTGATTTGGGTGGCAGTGATAGTGATAGAGACTGCTGCCCCTCAGACCCGGCAATGGATGAGGATAAACTAGAATGAATGAATGAATTTGAGAATTAATTAAAAAAAAATTAGAGTAATATATCATAGAGAAAGAAATTGTAAAACTCCAAGAATAAAGTGGTATATTCACCCAATACTCACAATGTAATAATACTTACCCTATCCAATGGCTCATCAACATTGATTCACAGTCATACATATTCAAAATAAATTACTTTATAAAACGAAATTCGCTAATTTATAAACTACTTTGGCAAATCAATTATATTTTAAAGTGTTTGCGTAATCCTTTTCCGCTTTTACTTTTAATGAAACTCTCCAAAATTGTATAACTTTATATTATATGAAATGTAAAATAGTGGAATGTAGGTCCACACGCTGATTTCCTCTGTTATATGCAGATAATGGGCATGAATGTGCAACGTGCAAAGATAAAACCTTTGCTCATCATCCATCACCTGTTCACGTCTTAACCTTGGAGGATGTTTAGCTTTCTTTTGACTCACGCTCACACAAAGAATGCAGAGTGATGGCTCATTAATGTACTCGCCCCTCTCTCTGTTAATGAAAACGTATCCAATTGGTCGTGATTTTGCACTGATTTCTACTGCAAGGCAAGACGTTCCGCTCAAGGTCAAGTTTTCATTGTGCGGCCCTTAATAAGTATACATCCAGAGCGTTAAGGGCTAAATTGTTCCTATGCGCTAATGGTATTCTGAGAATTTACAGCGCTGAAAGAAAAACAGCTGCTTCTTTATGACTCAACAAATGAGCAACAGAATTAGGTTTAAATGAAAAAGTGGAGAATACTATTTTTTTGTGCTTTTTAAAAAAATTAAGCGCTGTTCTGTGATTAAAAAAAATAAAAATAATACAGAGACGATGTGTGAAACTAACTCATCACAAATGATAAGCTCTCATTAGTGAATAAGACTACAATATTGGATTAGGAGGATGATTTGATGACAGGTCACCGTGAGGAGTCACTCTATTCAATTACAGGAGTGGGTTGTTCAAAATGAACTCGTATGCCAATTAAGACACCAAATAGCTGGGAAGTGTCCACAAAGTTGCACACATTCACACAAAGGCTGGTCGCTGACATGCTCACAATCGCCATTTGTTTGTGCCCCAAATGGTCCGTTTTCCTCTCCCTGTCAGTCACTGCGCTTTTAATTAAGGTCCTATCCACAGGAACACGGAGAAGATGCTGTCGGGCTTTTCTCTGTCTCTTCATTTGCCGGGTGACCTCCAGCTTCCTTCCTGAAAAAGTTACTTCTGCGGGATGCTGCCAGTGTTTTGAAAAGAAAAAAAAAACAACCACACTCACAATAAAGAAAGATCCTTGGAACAAGAGAGGTGCCTGAAAATGCTTTCAGTGTCAGCTGAAGGACAAAGGGGAGTTTTGGGGGGCTCTTCAGTGAATTTTCAACCTAGTGTCATTGCATGTTCTTATAGAATCGCGGCCGTGATCTGGGTTGTACTTCCATAGGTGGATGTTTTGCAAAATCTTTCTTTTGGCATCTTTTAATGAGAACAAAATATTGAAATGAGCCTACTGCCATAATGGGTCATGGACAACGGAGACACTATCCAATATATAAAATGTTGTGCAATCCCTAGTAATACAGTGATCCCTCTGTATTGTATTGTTCATGTAATATTTACCCTCAACAAACCTACCTCACTCAGAGAAGCCATGCACGTTGCTCTGAACATAGCATCGTCCCGGCCCACATAACTTCTTGTGGACTCACCACCCACAGGAAGGCTGACAATATTGTGCAATGTGATCTGGGTGGCTGTGATGGGTCCCAGCTGCCCCTGGGACCCATCAATGGACGAGTAGAAGTAAATTAATTAATGAAAAAACCCACCTCACACTGTTATCAACGCTCCCTAAAGTAGAAATATAAGACATAGCGATGCAGGTGGAGCACAAACTTTACAGAAATAGCAGCACAGAGCAAAGTGAGTCAGAGTGAGGAACTGAAGTCCTATAGGTAGACTAAGCTACTGTACCAAAAATATCTCTTGGTTTGTTTTATTGTTATATTTTTACTCGATTCACTAGAGATTGAAATGTTTTTCGAAATCCGTGACGCACTGTGGGAGTGTGTGGAGAATCGCGATAAAGAGAGGGGACACCCGTTTTTCGTCAGCTGTACCCTTTCAGGCGACAGTAGAGGGGCAGACTTTGGAGTAAACTTAATTGTGCATTCGTTCTTAATCAAGATATGAATCATTGTCTAAATGTGTCCTCGGGATACGTGATGCCTGATGTCTCCACTGTAAAGCCTGTGTGAGAATTCAAACTGCAACCACACACCCACTGGCATGTACTGTATACCATTGACCTTTATGTAACATTTAGCAGCCAGTGGCGGCTTGGCCGTCTGGCCTCTCCTTGTGAGATTGTGCTGAGACACACAGGTAAACGCTGTGTGCGGCTGAGATCTGCATTCTTCGTCTCTCCATGTGTGGAGAGTTCAAGGCCTGCCTGGGATCTTGATTAATGACCATCATGTCAATTCCTTATAAAAAAAAAAGCATGTTTGTTTTGGAGGCAGCAGGAGACAGCTCACATAGCTGGCCCTGGTGTGTTCTCACGATACACTGTGGAGGACTTCTGGAGACACTCGGCCTCTCGCTACCTGCAGTGATGTGAAAAGTTCAGTTGAGCTGCATAAATCTTGATTTTCCGTACACATAATCATGTTTTTGTTTGTGTCTTTTGCAATCAGCTAATACGATCTGAACTTAACTTAATGTCTCTTGAGCTTTTTGATGCATTAGGCAAAGGGTCTCCAGGGATGTTTATTGATTTTAGATGAATCTCACTCATTGTGAGCACGGCTCTTCCACTCTATTCTCCTTGTTACGATTTGTAGATCAAACCGAAGAAAATACTTTTTCGCAAAATGAGTATTTGATGTATTTATAGAGCAAAACCTTTACAAAACCACTCTATAGAAAAAATATATATTTATATATCCAGCAGATTAAATACATTTCTAAAGCACTCGTCCAAGAAGCTCTTTCTTTCTTGTATTTTCCAACGAATTGTGCCCTGTGTGGAGTGATAAAACAACTGGGGGAAGGGAAATACAGTAAATGTCTTGATAATTTTTATTTACAGTATGAATGTATACACCGTTTACATTCAGGTCTTGTTTTGTTGAATAAGAAACCAAAAGGAGAAAAGCAAATGTGAATACATTTTAAAAGTCTCCTGATTCACAAATCCTCAAAAATAAATTATATGCAGCACGTCCTGATGAAGTAAATCAAATATGTTTTCATACAGTCATTACAAAATTTAAAAACACCATTAGCGTCCATGTAATTTCCACAAATCATTAAACTAACAAAAAAACTAACGTGCATCACAGCATGTTCAGCCTTCAACAATGGAGTGCATTTGTACTCATGCAAAGTTCAGTGTTCAGTCTCTTTTATTAACAAGTCAACAAACTTCATTACTGGATTCAAATCAGCCCGTGGCTGCAATCAAACAAACATGTTTTTTGTCAGGTAAAAAAGACGGAAAATGTCCAGCAGTAATATGGTAATCTGCACTGAGGGATCTTTTAGCAGGTGTGGTCGGCAACATGATGCATGTTGATGGGTAATTAAGTTTTCCCAAATACTGAGGATGTGCACTGTGCGCTGCTGCAAGCATGAGATGAAACAGTGGGGGTGTTAACCTAAAAAAGTAGGTGATTCTCAAAGTACTCTAGTTGCTGTGTGAGAGTTTAACAATGTCTTGTTTGAGTTGTTCCGTTAACTTGTGGTTTCCTTTTTTCCAAAGACATTTTTGGCTGCAAAGTGTATGTACAAAATGTACGCCAAGGGTGTCAAACTCAAATTTACACACTGGGAAAAAGTCTCGGCCAATACTAATATATATTTATATTGAAAAATTGATGGTTTTTATTCTTGTTTTCCTTTTGTACAGATGTAATGCAATTTTTTTCATATGGAAACAATATTCAGTTTTGTTTAAACAATCTGAAACAACCAAACGTCATATTATAAACACATGAAAAACTGATATCAGAATATCAGAGCTCTTTTCTGCCAGTATACGGGGGCAACGTACTGTGACTCCAACTCTTGTACACATTTTATGTAATCTTGTGGGACAAATATATTTACATAGTGGACCAGCTTTGGCCCCTGAGCCTGAGTTTGACTCGTATGATCTAAGCCAGGGTGTCCACACTTTTTTGTCTTGTGAGCTACTCTTCAAATGACCAGGCTGAAGTGATCTACCTAGATTTAAAAACTCAAAATATATTTACCTATATAAAATGGATATCTTATTCTATTCATTATGTTACATATATGTTACTCATACTGTATGTTATACTGTCGGACTCAATATCTATACTAGTCTCACTTAAGCCCAGTGATTAGCATCTTGAAATAGAATTACATCTCTAGTTTTAATTAGTATTATTTCTTATGTTATTGCTCAGGACCTACCAGCACTTCTTTGGAGATCTAGAGCTGATCTAAGCCATCTGAGTAGATTATTTAACAATATTGTTCAGATGCCACTATAAAGCAACTATTCCACCAATTATTGCACATTGTGGTACACATTTCAGTACATTATACTCTACTGATATTCAGACTAGTATATGTTTGATGTTTGTTGACAGTCAATAATAATAATACTCAAAAGACATAACAAAATGAAACTAAACCTAAAGCACAAACATTTTTTACACAGTCATAAGAAATGTGTGAAGTCAAAATTGGGCTACAGAACAAAAATATGTTAGAAAACACTGATTTAGATTGTCTTGAATATCAAGAACATAAGTGTTACTTTATAAAAAAAACAATAAGAAGCTAAAAAAAATACTAGAATAGTTAAGAAACTTGCTACAATTTAAATTTGTATAATGCCTCTTTGCACAAAACAATTATAACTAACAAAATCAACATTTTGCTGAAGAGATGGCTAATGTGTGAAGTGAACCATGCAGATTTGCTGAGTGTAGAGCATGGATTTCACATCAAGGCGGGCAACTGTAGCAGAAAGATGACGTCCTACGATCACAGACTGCCAATGCTGTGTGAGCAGGTCATGCACGATGGAGTCAATCACCAGTTCCCTCCAACCATAGCGACACAGAGAAAAGGTGGAGCCGTAGAAAAAAAAAAAAAAAAGAAAAACTGAAAATAAATTTCACATGAGGCATCACATGCCAAATCCTGACCTGTCATTCAGAGCAGTCTGTGCCCAACACTGCATCACTGTCCTAATGAAGGGTCCTGTAGATTGGTATCACTGGGCCATCGTCAAAGACTGGTGTCCCCCCCAGACAGGCAGGATAACACGTCTCCTGTCCCCAGTAAACTCTGGGGTTTACCTGCTGAGACGTTTCAGGGAGAGGCCAGAGCTTGGAGCTCCTCTGTTTTGGTCTGGTGTGTGTAGGCTCAGGTTTAGAGGGCCCTGAGCGGCAGGGCATCTCTTCTTCCACTGACTGCCTAAACACAGACACGGTGAAAAGAACAAGAGGAGGCTACCCCTCTGCCTTCCTCCCTGCTCCATAACAATGTTGTCTGCAGCCCAGTACACTAACACTAGCCCATCTACCGCTTCAGGAACATGAGGCACATCAGCGCTGGTTGATGGGAAATATGGCACGTCTGCATTAGCAGGCAGAGCTACACCACCTCGGTGCGACACCGTGCAGACGTTTCCTCCTCAATGCTGTTTGACAACGCTACTGGGAGTCGATACAGAGGAATTAGTGTCATAATGTTTGTTTTCAGGCGTCTTACAGCGAGATGACATGAAACAATAATTTTTAATCAGCAGCTCCAAGTCCTGTTTTGATCTCGCTCTGATTTATTTTGCTTGAAAGCAGCCAACCATGTTGCAACAGAGTGTAAAGTGTCACCTGAACGCATGTCTCTGCTCAGTTCCCCTGCAGTTACATCGGAAACTCATTGTTGATTTTGCGATTGCCCCATCACATACAATAGAAGCTGCATTTTACCGAGCTGATGAGACGAGGCTACAGGAAAAAAAAGGGCTGTGCTCAGCTCATCACTGGCACACGTGCTGACACACACACACACACATAGAAATACATGCACAATCTCCCTGTTCAAACAGGGCAGGAATCCCAGAATGACCCATAAATATTATAACCTCAAAATTTAACCAGTTACATTGGAATATTTTGTAAATTATCACAAAATATACATTTGTCTTAACCAGCAGTCTGAATATAAAGGAAAATGGAAAATATGATTTTGGGGTTTCTGTTAAATTGTGCTGCATCATAACAGAAAAAAAAAACCCTGTCATATTTTACAAAATCATTTTTTACTAAAAATAATTGTCTGCCCTGTTGACAGCTATCATGCAAAGGGTTTCTGTTTTTAAATGAGGAATTTTAAGGGTAAGCGTCAAAATCTGCATTTGTGCCCATTCTGTCTTTTGAGAGCAAAAAATAACAACAACAATAATAATATTAAATAAATATAACGTTAAATAAATACCATCTCAGCCTGTGCTGCCAGTGAGGAACTGTAGTTATTCTCATTGGAAATCACACCTGTCAAGGAATCAGGTTGCAATATAAAAAAAAAAAAAAAAAACATAAAAAATAAAATACATGGCAGAATTAAATAAATTATACAGTAAATGTCTCCACTGCCGTTTATTAGTTTTCGAAAATAAAAAATATCAATGATATATTAAAAATAAAAAAATAGTAATGTGAAAAAGTTCTTTTCGGCTCTGAACAGTGGAGCCAACAGCCTGAGGAAGGAAGCTCCCTCTTTTCATTTCTTCCTTCCTTCCTTTCTTGTTTCCTTCCCTTTTCTTTGGAAGAGACCGCCCCTGTGTGTGTGTGTGCGCGCGTTTAATCCACATTTGCAACCTTCCTCCCCATTTTACCATCACTGTCCTGCTCCCAAACTATCTTTTTCCCTCCTCTCATGCTTCTCCTCCGCACTCGGCGTCGTCTCCTTCGCCTTCTTCCTCCTCCCGTCCCCCCTCCTCTCCCTCTCCCTCTCTCTCTCTCTTCGCTCTCTCCCTGTTTTTTTCCTCCTATTTATGAAAACGTCACTTCAAGTCCCTCCCTGTTTGAATCTCATTAGTTTCTTGTGTGTTTCTCCCTGTCAATAATCCTGAATCCAGACTCTCTCTATTTCCATCCCTCTCTATCTGTCAATCAGCGCCGCCTTTGAACTGAAAACCACTCCGACCAACTTCAACTCACTCAATCCGAGCGGCTCGGCTCTTTCTCCGGCTTCCTTTTTCTGCCAAGATTCCCTTCTTTTCTACTTTTCTACGCACCGCCACAGCTTTGGAAAACGCCAGCGCAGACCCCGCAAACTCCTACTCGGACTTTCTCGGTCACCCGAGATCAAGGGTGTCGTGAAAACTTTTTTTTTTCCTCTTAAGTTTTTACTCCTTTTTTTTTCTTTTGCTCTTCCTTCCCTTCCACAAACAAACATTTTTGCTGGGGAAAATGCCGCAGCTCAACGGCGGTGGAGGGGACGATCTGGGTGCAAACGATGAAATGATTGCCTTCAAAGACGAAGGGGAGCAGGAAGAGAAAATTTCGGAGAACTCCTCGGCAGAAAGGGATTTAGCAGATGTCAAATCGTCTCTTGTTAATGAGTCGGAAACAAATCAGAACAGCTCGTCGGACTCGGAGGTGAGTTGCATGTTTGAGTTAAACGAGGAAAACACACGGCACAGCCACCCGTCCCCACCGGCGCTTTTAAAATATAACTTAACTCAGAGGCCTGCGAATGTCAATGTTGTTCACTTTAACGCAATCCCTGTGTTTCATTGCATTTGAAGGCGGAAAGACGGCCTCCGCCTAGATCTGAAACTTTCAGAGACAAAACAAGAGAAAGTTTAGAGGAGGGTGAGTGCCTGCTTCATTCTTCCACTCTGCTGTTGTTCACATAAACATATATATCTATCTATAAGAATGCTTTCTGCAGCATGACATTACATGTGTCTCACGCAGGGGATTTCCCCCCGCGCCGCTGTATTCCTCAATTGCATTTTACTAGAAGAAAACAAGCTTCTGTAGGCCACTTTATAAAAAGTTTTTTTCCTTCTCCCCCCCGCCATGTTAGCTGCGAAAAGGCAAGATGGAGGGCTGTTCAAGAGCCCACCGTACCCGGGCTATCCATTTATAATGATCCCCGATCTCACAAGCCCCTACCTTCCCAATGGATCACTTTCTCCGACAGCACGCACAGTAAGTTTATTTATCTACTTCTCTAACGTGTACAAACACTTATGCTCACACACTGTGGTCGGAATACACGCACTGCACTGCGTGGAGGAAGCGAGCGCACACACTGTTGCACTCACACCCACCGTGTTGTCACCCAGAAAGGGCAGCCCGGCGAGAGCTAGAAAAAGAAAACACGCAGAGCCAAGTTTTCCTACTCCCCGTGAAGTGTACACTACTGTGGCACGCTGCATGTCCGCCAGCAGCTGCTAACCTGCTAACTGTTGTGTGAGTCAGTAAAAATCAAAAAGGGACTCCACGCTTTAATGGCAGGTCATTTATATCATGTGTATATTTAATAGTAATAATAATAATTTAATTTAAATTTTTATTAATTATATTATTGTTATTATTATCAGTCTTTTCTATCATCACCTATCCATTTGCATGTGTCTGCCCCTGTTTAATGCATCTGGCTTCCCTCTGCACGGCCTCATCAAAAATGCCCTTTTTTCTAACACACTCCTGCACACCGGCTGCCTGTTAACGCACTCAGTGCTGTGTAAACTCATTTAAATCCACACAAATCGAAAAAGGAAAAAAAAATTCAATATGCAGATGTGCCTTCCTCAGTCATTTGCATGTGTCAAATTGTGAAAACTCACCATTAAAAATTTAGCTGCTTTTTTTTTTGCCCTTATTTTTATTTTCCCACTGATCTAATTTTTAAATGGTATTTCCTTTTATTTCTTAAGATTTGTTGTGTAGAACCTGTCGGCAGGTGCACCGGCTCTGCTTGTCATGGAGTAATTAAACCCCATTGTGCCATGTAAACCGATGTTATAAATATTTCCTGTTATTTATTTCGACACAATCAGCCGCACTTTTAATTATGCACACTCACTCATTTGCTTAGCACTCACTGGTCCCTGTGGGCACTGGCGATCCTTAAGCAGCATTTTTTTTTTTCTCCCCAACCACCGTTGCCCCTGTGCCCCCCTATTTTAAACGCTCCCAATTACAAGTCTGTGCTTCAGGACCTGTCATCTCATTTTACAAGGTTAAGGCAAAGACCAGGCATTAGGAAATATGACCCTTCCACCCCACCACCTCAGCCCTGGCTAACGAAACCGATATTTGTTACCTCTATTTTTTTGTGCACACCTTGAAAATAAATGCACACCTGACACATAATGCCTTCTTTTGTGTTTGACACAATTTCTGCTCGCAAGTTCAACTAGATCACCTGGGGTTTTTCACCAAAAAAAAAATGATTATGATCATGCGATTGTGTGAGTTAAATATTGTAATACTGTTTTGTTTTTTTTGTTTTTTTTTCACTTCAATGTGCACTCTCGGCATGCGCACATCTGAGAACATTTCCCATTCTTGTCCTCTCAGTCAGGCTGCCTTGTTAATGCTCTTCATTGCTTCGTGGAACTGTCCTTATGTATCTTTTTTGGCAAATGCACATTGAAAACAACATACAGTAAATTATTTTTTAAGTAAAGCGAGTGGAGCAGTGTCACAAAGGATTTGCTTTTTTCCCATTACAACTTGTTCTTTTATTTGTAGGGTGGGTATTTATTATGCTTATGCTATAAGTTACAACGCAGGTAAATGATGTGGTGTGGCTGCAGGTCAATTCACTGTCACTTGAAGTATGTTATTTTCACAGCTATATAATTATGATAAATACTAAAATAAAAAATTAATTTGAAATTGAAGTAGTCATTCCTTAAGGGTCTAAAATCCCAGATTAAATCCTAAAACCTATTTTCCTCTGATTTATTAGTCCATAATTCACAGATTTACCTGGGTGAGCGTAGCTCTCAGTTTGCAGTCCTCTTGCTGCACAGCCTCGGCCCCCACTGTCTGCAGCGCCCTGTGTGTCCAGCCATTAGATCTTTGAAGTCAGCGGTTGCTGTAATATAAATGTATTTGACTTAAAACCTGCATAAATAATTCAGCCAGACATTGATTAGCTGTCTTTCTTCCTAACCCGTCATGATGGGCGCTAAAATATGACAGAGTGTTATTTTGTAAAGAATTTCCATTGTCTTCAAACAAGAAGCTTTGATTCTACGTGAGCAGCTTTCCCCCTCCTCCCATACCTGTTTATCCAATATTGTGCTGTAAATTCATTAATTCCTATTTTTGTATTTAAACACCTTGGCTTTTGCGCACATTTGTCAATCATCTCTACATTCTTTTCAATGAGCACTTTCAATTAAATAATGAAGAGCAAATTTTGATTCATTTGAATATGATGTAATTATTTGGCACACCTTGATTCTGTTACTTAATTATTTATTTACTTTAAGATGTTAAGGGGGCAAATGCCAGCGTGTGGCTGTAGCCATAATTTGTTGAACCTCAGGGAGCCATAAACATTAAGAATTTGTTTTTCCTACCACCGGAGCCCAGGGAGGCTCACAATTTAGGATCATTTAGCAATTTGACATAACGCTGTTCCCGGGCTTTAAGAGCTCCTCGGTCTCGTCTCGTCTCGTCTCTCCCTCCTCCCTGAAGCTCACACAAAGGCCTGTGGATCAGAGTGTGTGTAGGTTGAATTGGAGAAGTGGCCTGGCCAGTTCACCTCAGCTTTTCTGTCTTCTTTCACTTTCCTCTCCCGCCTCCCGTCCTCCCTCGGTCTACCTTTTGTTTCCTGCCGATGCTAACACAGGGCTTGTGTGAAAAAAGGCGATGGGTTAACTCCGGTGCTGTGGGCTAACATCACACCTCAACAGGTCTGGAGACGCAGAAGCTGAGGGTGGGGGTGCATGGGGGGCAATCTGGGCAGCCAGCTCTCCTGCAATGGGTCTTTAGGGCCGTAAATCCACTGGCTTTATTTACTGCCTCTCGGACTTATGAATGTTAAGATATTTGACGCCACCCCTGGCCCCATAATTCTCCGGGCCTGGAGACTTTTGGCGAAGGTTTTGAGTTTCGACGTATAATTACCAGTGGTTTAAAAAGAACAAGAATTGTGAGCGTGTGTGTGTGTGTGTGTGTGTGTTTGCCTAAAAGTGTGGGGTTGAAAATGCAACAGACTACATCACTGCTGTGTTTAGAGTGAAAAGAGATGCTTTCAGAACCTGTGGCAATTCTAGTCAAAGAGAGTGGAAAGGCTTTGTGTTGTTGAAACAATAGCTTTACCCCCTTTTTTTTTTTCCTCTTTTGTTTCAGTTGTGTTAGCGAGCTCATGTTGCAGCATCTTTACCTTTAAGAAACGCCCTCTCTCATACTAAGTAACTCCTTCCTTTATTTTTTTTTAATTCAGGAAAAAGAAATAAGGAGACAGGGGGGGCGTTATCCGCTCAGATTATTGTAATGAACATGCACGAACCAATGCAATAGTAGCTCCTTTGTGCTCACGTGCATGCATCGCTGTGGCCTTATCTGTTGTAATTTACACAGACTCGCAGTATCTTTCCTGAAAGTGGCAGCAGCATAAGCATAACAATGGTATATCATATGGATTATGTGTGTTTGGACGGCTGTAAATGGATTTTTGGTAGCGACAAGGGGAAAGATAGTTTAATACGGATTTATGGGATACAGCCCGCACCTTATCAAATTGGCTTTACATGTTAATGGGGCCTAATTGGTGTCCGTGGGGGGTTCCGTGGCGCGGCGCGGCTGCACTCTGTGCCTCTAGCTGCAAAATGGACTCTGAATTTAGTCAGAAGGTTGTGCACCTTTTGTCTTGCAAATCACTTTTGTTTACAAAGTACGGCGGAAGCGGCTCTTGCACTTTCTCTCTGCCTCCCACTACTCTTTTTTTTGTGCTTTCTGTCTCTCGCTGTCTCCCTCTCTCTGTTCCCTGTCGCTCGTTCCCTCCGTCTCTATCTCTTCTGCTGCTGCTGTTTTTACTTCTTTCGTCCTATGCTTTGAGATGGGAGAAAGAAAAGAGTCTTATTTTTTTTTTTCCTCCGGCTCAATAAACAGTCATAAAAAGTACAATCTGCTTTGGATTTGAGGAGTTAAGTTGGAGGGGTGGTAATGGTGGGAGCGAGGAAGCAAAAGTTTGGCACCATTAAACTAAAATTGAGGCCTGCGAGACATTAAGCGGTGCACAGCACATTCTCTGTGCTTAATTAGTATGAACTGTAATTGTTCATGGTCTGCCAATAGAAGTAATGCTCAGGAAAAGTGGAGTTGCACCAAATCAGCCCGGGGATTTTAAAACAATAAATCACTTGCATATTTGTGCCGTGATTCAGATGGAGGCTCGACCTCTCCCATCTCGACATGTGGTAAATTGTAAAGTCAATGAATCGCAGATGTAAGATGGGGGAGGGAGGGGCGATGGAGGGGCTAGTGGTGGGGACCTCGGGAAGAGAAGTACAGTGAGGTTTTGTTAGTCCCTGGCGAATGAATGGAAAAGATTAGATCTGTAAATGTTTACATACGTGCGCATCTATCTAGGTTACAACATCTGTACATCTACTTCAAGATGTATGCATGCATCTATGTATATATATCTATGTATATATATATATATATATATATATATATATATATATATAATGTATAATTCTCATAATAAGGAATATTTTTAAGATCCAATAGTCTAGTTTCTCCTTTTTTGCAAGTAATGCATGCAGTATTGCTGGGAAAATGCAACTTTTCTGTTGAAAATTGCCATCTGTCAATAAACCCAGCTTTGTGGACCTTTCAAGACTGACTTAGCATCAGTGCAGAACCACTCTTAGTATGCATGTTCCCCTTTTAGTTTTCCTTCCTCATCTGAATGTGCATGCTACTATAACTTCATTCATAATGGGAGCAGGGCCAACAGCCAAATGAGTTCACCAGTAGCCGAGTGCAAAATGACTAGTGGGAGGGGGCACAGAAAAGCGGGAAATGTGAGGTAAGACTGTGTGTGTGCGCGCAGTTGTGAGAGCAAGCGGAGAGAGCGTAAGAGGAGAGGGGGACAGAGGGGCGACAGCAAGAGAGCTGGGGGTCAGACACACAAAAGCCTTCTGAATGGAGCGCATAATTGCTGTTAATGCTAGGGCAATGAGAGCAGCGACAGTTCCTGGTTAGATGTCCAAACAATAGTGTCCCAAGTCTTCACGCTCATCCCTCAGTGTAAGAAAACGGACGGGGAAGACATCACAGCAGAGAGGAACAACGACGCAGACCGGAAAGTTTCTGTTTCGGCTCCTATCCCAACTACTCCACATTGCTCTCAGTGCTTCCCTCCCTTATGGTTATTGAAAAAAAAAAAAGGAAAACGGCTCCAGAGCTTCTGGTGAGTGGGGGCCACTGTGACACAGAAGGAATCCTCATGGTGCTGGCCTGCTGTTTGGATTGTGAAGTGTGTTTGGGAAGGGCCAAAGGGCACCAGCGATGACATGATTTTTATTGAGGAAGGAGATTCTCCTCTCAATCCCTTTTTTCCCTCCCACTCGTGACAGCGGACACGGAGTGCTTTAGTCACCAGTAGATTATATTTTTTATTATTCAGCTTTATCTTCAGCTTGTGT
The DNA here is from genome assembly GCA_016785265.1 of Paraplagusia blochii. Taxonomy (NCBI): domain Eukaryota; kingdom Metazoa; phylum Chordata; class Actinopteri; order Pleuronectiformes; family Cynoglossidae; genus Paraplagusia; species Paraplagusia blochii. The sequence goes on from JAFBJS010001492.1 coordinate 38,427, forward strand.
GCGTGTATGAAGGGAGGAGGTTCTACTCTGCCATTACAGCTCCTAATGATCATGTCGAGCTAGATAATGACCAACTGTGGCCATGGATAGGGAACAACTGTGGTACACCAGCCTTTATGGATGTGTTGGTATGTTTTGTTACAGCCCACAAAAAAAAGAAGAAATAAACCCATCACTTGTAATTACCTTTTAAAAATACCCTTATTCAATGGTGGATCTTTTTTAAAAACACCGCAACAATCACGTTAAACAGAGGAAAACACTTTCCTCATCATCATCTAATAAATTTAGAAGAAATAATGTTTATTCCAGATAAACCCAATTAAAGCCGTGGTTTCTATACTTTTCCAAAATGAATAATAGTTTCTGATTAAATATAAGGATTTTGTGTGTGGTGCTTACATAATGGAGGAGTTTAAGGTGATAAAACCCTAGTCAGTGTGTTTTCAATCTACTAATTAAACTTTTAATTGTAGCTGGATAATCTCCCAGGAGTGTGTTATGGTGTGATTACGTGTGTGTGTTTTGGAAGCGAGTCTGCTAATTGGACGACCGTCTTCTTGTCGTTGGCAAAAGGTACGGGATTCAGTGCTGCCTGCAAAAGGTGAAGAAGGCTTTAGGAGCGCGAGCAGAAATAAATTCATCTACTAATCTTTGGATTATAGTAGGATTTGGGGAAAAAGAAATGTTCGTAAGATTACTTATAAATGCTGAACGCTAATAAGATGCAACCCCTTCACCCTGACTTGCAGCACAGAACTGAGAATTCTTGTATTTTCTCTCCTGGCTGATGAACCAATCGCTGCAGAAAGCAGATTAAGAATGAATTCCTTAGTTTGCTCTTTAACCAGCTGTTAAAAACCTATTTACACACAATATAATATGCCTTTTGTAAAGAGACAGCTGTCAACTTGTGTACAGCACGAGATTACATTTCATGTGAACAGCTTGTCGTATCCACATGTGGTCTCTGTTGACTACGTACAGACTTGGCTGTCAACTATTATGCAGGTAATGTGTGAGGTATTTTGTGTGGGGATACTAATCTTCCGAATACTGCATCTATAAAAAAATATTGTGACAATAGCAAAATGAAGTAAACCATGTAGTTTGCCTGTCCTGCCAGTGACAATATTCTAAATTTTTCTGTACAAAAGGGAATTTTTGTCGTTTTTTTTGTTCCCATCATCCTCTTTACAACTTGATTATTTGTGTCTTGTTACAGCATGTCTCCTCACCGCCCTCCATCTTAGTCGGCATTAGGGTATTCATTCCACTGCGGTGAGAGGCCGGTGTGTCAGCACTGTTTGAGTTCAGTTCCAAAAAGTGAACATATCGACTCATGGCACTGAGGGAACTGTCAATTGCCTTTCTCCCGTGGGGAGGTTCAACGGAGTGTTTTGTTTGGAATACTGTCCTGAAGTGAGATGAGTGGCCTTTGAGCCAGAGGGAAGGGACTGATGGATAGACAGAGAAAGGAGAGACAAAATAATCTGGCAGACAGGCAGATAGCCAGGAAGTGAAACAATAAAACCCGGCTACCTTGACGTGGACATTTGATTGACACAATGACCTGGAGTTGGTTGGCAGCCCCTACAGTGTCCACTGAAACTAGGATTAACTGCAGATGTTGTTCTATCTTCTACATAAGACATTTTCAATAACTGCTGTTGCGTATCAAACATTTTCCGTCATAACGAAAGTTAGAAGTGTCATCATAAGGATTGGCCTCCGTGTCTTATGATGCACGTCACTTTGCCCTTTTGAGCTTTAAGGCTGCTTATCTGTCTTTATTACCAGCTGTATCTTTATTGGCCACCTCACTTTGCATATTTTAAATATCAATAAAGATAATTGTCCTGCTTTGTCACTGCAATTCCCAGTCACTCCCTCAGCATCCAGATAATTGACCTATCGTTCTGATGACAGTATGGAAAGTCGTCGTTGGGTTGCCTGAGGCGCAGACCGCGCAGCATTTCTATATGATGGGTCCGGTTTTCTAAGCCAATAAAAGCCCTTTGTCTGCTGTTGATGACCCTTGGTGTTGTAAGGCTCTGTCTCTGCTCAGGCGGTCAGCCCGGCCTGCAGCGAAGATGCGGCAGCAGCTGGCAGGGGCCCGGCACAGGAATGCTGTGTGTGCTGTTCAAACAGTGGCTTGTCTCAGTGTAGGCCCGGAGAAGCGGAGGGAAGGAAGTTGCTGCATGTTTACTTAGCTGAATTGTCCTTCGGGCCCCCCGGTGTCTAATGCACTTCTGTTCAAACATTCACAAGTGAGTAGATGACCTCCGCTGATGCTGGTGTTCACAGCTTTGCCTTCACCCTGTCCCTGCTCTCTGTCTGAAAGCATGTGAGTAAAAGCTCAAAGCCGCTAGTAGCTTTAACCTGGAGGCTTGGATTGAAAATGAAAAAAAATATATATAACCTGGTCCAGTTAATCAAACTGAAGGAAGAGCAGGAGATGCTCAGACTGATGAAGCAGTAGTGGAACTTTATTGCTGCATTCAACAAGCGTTCTGACATTGACATACTACGTTGTCGTCAGACTAATTGTTGTTTGAATTACCTGCTATGATTCAATGACAAATCTCTCACACTCTTGCCACCAGAGCGGAAAATGTATCTGGGGGATTGGCATGATCTTTGTGACTGTGTAAACCTGGCTTCAACAAGATGGATAAATGCAATTATTGGGCCGGCCTGGAGAAGAGAAAATCAATTTAAAGCCCGTAAAGCTAAGCAGGGTCTGTGGTTAATTCATTTGGCCAATTTAAGAATGATGTACCATTGTCAGAGCACGTTAGTCAGGCGTTGGGGAAGTGAGAATATTGCGGGTAGACGCAGATGTCTATTTTTCAACTGTTGGGATTGAGATGTGAAGATCTTCGCTGGATGTGAAGCGGACTCCTTGTTGAGACTTGGCTGTTTACTGCTTCTTTGACAGACTCCCTCTAAGCCTTAGCTGTCACAGTTGACAAAATAAATGGTGTCTGAGTGTAGGACTGACAAGGGTTCTTTACCAAGGAGAAGAGAGAACTGTGACGGTGGTCTGCTGGATGATGGACTGACTGGTGGCACTCTTGAACCAGATATCTCGTCTGTAATTTAAAATGATTAATATTAAAATACACTTAAAGATGTTTATTAAGGTTAAACCAACTAAGGCACCTAAATAGAATGCGTAGGCCATAGAGTTAGTTTGACAGTTGTTTAAATAAACCTTCAGAACCTTTAAACCAATTAAATGTAAATTGATGTTTAAATTAGCATTGATTTGAATGAAATGAGGATTCGTGGGTGTCAATCGGCTAGTGTGGCTAAGCCAGTGGTGGGCAAACTTTTTGACTCGCGGGCTTCATATTGGACAATGGGTCCGGGTCAAGAGCAGAAAGTTGGAGCGTTCCTTTGAACTGGTATATGGCATGTTAAATTAATCCATAAAACCTAAAATGCTAAATTTCTAGCCTTTATGACGGACATAGGCAAATTTAGGCCTCGGGTGCTAGATGCAGCCCATTGAGCTTTTTGACGTGGCCTGCCAAGCTGGTCCAAATTAATGAATCGCTTCATATTATTTCTATACTTTTGTCTTTTTCATACAATGCCTGGATGGATGAATCTTTAAAGTGAATAAATAACACATTTATTTACTATATTTTAAGTATATAAATAATTTAATTTGGATGAAGTTGGCGGGCCGCATTACAAAGCTCAGTGTGCCTCAACTGGTCCCCAGGCCTTAGTTTGCCCATGCCTGGGCTAACCTCAGCCTACTCGCCCTATGTATCTCACCTGAGTTCCTTTGTTGTCTTCAAGTTAAAGGTGGCTGCTCTGCTTCTTGGATTGTGGACTGATGTGTTTATACCATTTTGAAAGGCACTGCCATTAAATGGCTTCACCCTGCTTAGTCTGCTACACTGCCATTGTTTCCCTGGGCTGAAACCACTAGACTGTTGCACAATCGATGCGGTACGCAAAAACAATGGTTAGAGCATAGTTGGGCTGCTAAGAGGCGTTTAGGAATACTGCAATTTACAGCTCCAGGCTTCAGCCTGAATTAGAGCGAGTTCTGGTATCAAACAAAGGCTAGCACTGTGCACAGTGATGGGGATCAGAAGTTTTTGTATCAGCCGTCTCTCTGCATGTTATTAGTCAGTTTTAGAAACTGTGTGAATGTTAGCAAGTGTCAGCTGACTGTCAGTCAGTCGCCCTTAGGAAACTGGAGTCAGTGTGAATGCTAGGGCTTGTCAAAGACAGGTGCCAGTGCTACTGCCTGTTCCTGCTGCACAGCTGCTCAGAGTGAAGTGTGAGGGTCTTGGTCAAGTCAAGTGTGTACTACTGAGAGATGGTATTGGCTCAAAGCTGCTGGTGGGCTAACTGACAGGCCCTTTTGGAAGGAGAGTTAAAGACCTGGACAAGACCAGTTTTATCATGTTATTAGGACAAGTGTACGTGGACTCTATGAAGGTTGCAATTGTTCTGAAACTGGTCTTGTCCAGGAACTTATTTTGCTTTATTTACACTGGGTTTTGCTGATTGGCCACATTTTCCTTTCTACATCTGCTTTGTCCCCTATGCATCCTTTGATTGAGTTTTGCACTCCTGTCTTAATGTGGTTTTAGGAGTGAGATGGATCTTGAAGTGAATGATTGGCCTAAAAGCAGTGTTTTTTTTTTATTTTTTTTTATCCATGCACACTATGATAGTGGAGGTTTGAAAACACTTTTCTAGCCCTGCAATTGAAATACCCTGTGCTGTAAATATGCAGATTTAGTTGTCACTTTCTGGTCCGCCTGCCCATGTCCTTTCAGATGCTTGCCCACCCTCATGGTAGAACAACTGCTAACTGACGCCTGTAGGCCCAGTATACTTCCTTACTAGCTCTCCTTAAAGGAAAAAAAAAAAAGTTATGGAAGTTTTCTATATGCTCCCAGGGATCATTTTACATCAGCAGGCATGCCTCTGGAACACAACTGTTCCCATTTAGTGGTGAGCTGCCAGGTTTATTGTGGCCACCAGTTGGGAAAATGTGTCTTCACTACTGCTACATGTTTAAGACTTTGTGGCTTTGTTGTAAAGTTAATGAAGCTGTTGTAGATTAGATGTAGGTGTTAGATGGAGTTCTTGCTAAAATAAAATACTTTTTTATTTTAAAAGTGTTACATGTTTTTTGCTCATAGTTTTGGTCATCTTGAAACACAGCGATGATTAAACTCACTTAAATCATTTTATGCCCATGACATTATTATGACATTAGTGGGGATAGTCAGTGCATTTATTCCCCATTTATTCCTCTTCGTGGTTGTGTTAAATCATAAACAGACAGGGAGAGAAGAGACTTTTATTGAGTGAACAGCAAAATGCAACCTAAACTCGAACACAATCTTGCTCTGGCAAGCTCTGACTATCGGAACTCCCTGGCCAGAGAATTAGATGCTGTGGTCTAAGACTCTGGGAAAGTCAACCTCTAATTGTTCACAGAAGCCATTGGCAGGAAAAGCTGAGAAATGGTGAGTGAGCCGTCAATAGGGATGGATCCTCAGGCCAGACTGCTGAAACCTGCCACTATGGGTTTTAAGGAAGGGAAGTCAAGATCATCGCGACACCCACAAATGATAAACTTATTAGGAAAATATCTCCAATATTGTCCCTCCTACTTGGTTTCCTCCTGCACCTTGTCCTTGTCATGTGTTTTCCTATACTTGGCTTTTAAACCTGTCTGTTCCCTCGAGACAATATTCTATGCCAATTTTAGTGATGAACAATAAAGATCTGTTTTTGGCAGTGGTCACAGTGGCATCAACCCTGCTCTCCCCAACAAACATGGACAATGTTTTTCACATCTTTTTGATACTTGTTACAGTTGTTTCACAAGAGCAACATCAGCCTCGCTGTCCTCACATAGCCATAAAACCGTAACCCACCCTTGCCCCCAAATTGCAGCACGAGTCTAGCATTTGCAGCATTTCGGTCTTTGTTCCATAATGTTGCAAATGATTCAATTGGGTATAAAGTAATTGAGATGCAGCCTGTCTACCATCTGTCTGGGAAGATTAGGCCGTTCTGTGTAATTAAACATGTGACCTAGTGACCATAGAAGGAGGTTCCATTGGGCAGCCTTGGCTGTTTTTAGGGGTAGGGGGGTGAGGCTGAGATTGTTTTGTGGTTTTCACAGGTTAGTCCAGATACTAAAGATAGCCCAGACTGATGTGAGTCAACCTTAAGTGGCTGTCTCTTTTACATGCATGTGTAGTGTTTGTGTGTGTATTCAGAAGTGCCAAGCAGCGCGTGTCAAAACCCCGAGTCGCCAAGCCTCAGTCAATTTGGCGGTGTGAGAGGAGTCTTGCTGTAGTCAAAGTGATCCCTGTGTGCACACAGTGTAACCAGGAGAAGAGAGTGAAGCTGAGGCCATCGGGTGTGTGTCAGCTGCAGGGGTCACAATGGGCTAAATAAGAGGCTGCTGTTTTAACTCTGATTTTATGTGTGGTTTTGTTTGGACTCCAGAGGCTTGGTTTCCTTTGGACAGTGTCCAGAGACTGTTAGGCCTGCATATCCTCAGCTCTCCCACGAGGTTGATGTGAAGGGTCCTGCAACGCTGCAGTGATTGGATTTCAGTCCTGATCTGGTTGTTTTGCGTTGTAAACAGAGCCTTAAAGACAGTGGACAGTGTGAGCTATTGAGTCAGTGTGTGTAAACCCCTTTTCTATAAACAGCGGAACTATATTTCTATCTAAATAAATTTAACCAAAATGTGTGATCTGTTGATTTACTGTTTATCAGGTAATTGTTGTTGTAAACAAATGTCATTTTTTTTGTTAAGGTCACTAAAACTGACCTTTTTCAAGTTCAAATCCAATTGACATCTTCCTGTATATCTTCCTCTCTGTATTCATCAGATGAAATATTAGTTTTTCTTTTTAAATCTATTGCAGTTTACCAACATTTTTGGAAATGTAGTTTAAATGGGTTTCATTGTAGTGTATCTCTGAGAGTATACTCGGAAAGCCACGGCAGTGTGGAATGAATAGTGTGTCTAAATACTTCCGCTGAGGGCTTGGAAAGAAGCCTGTTGTCCTTTCTAGAAGTAAAATATATCCATTTTAATTACCATGGTTTTTCCGGTATGTTGCTGGCTGGCAGGACACAGCTGAGGTGGCACTGGCCACTGGGGATGGGGCAGGTTCTGGGCTGGCCTCCGGGGAAATTACAGGGTGGTGTGGAGGGAGAAAGGGTTGTGGCGATGAAGCTTGCATCCACTCCCTGCTGTCAGTCCACAGAGCTGCTGTTTGCAGCGAGCTAGCTCCTCTCTGTTTCATCTTTGCCCTGTGGAGATAATTGGATATGTACTCTGTGTAAACATGTTTTTTGTTTCATAGTGACGTTTCGGTGTGAAAGCCTGTGCATCCGCGACACAGCCCCGACAACATCCTTGAACACAATCTCACAAATAAAACTTACACTTTATTTCCTCTAGCTTTTTTTTATACTTCTTTTTTATTTGTATTCATATGCTCTCTTTACTTTGTAAGCCGTCTCTTCTCCCCTTTCGCTTTTGCCACCTCCCTCTCTCCACCAACAAAATCCCTCCCCTCTCAGTATGTGCTCTGATTACCTCTCTAAACTGGCAATAAGTTGATTGCTTTACAGAGATGATGTAAGCCTCTGCCCTAGGGTACATCAGGTTGGATTTCTCCTGCTTTATCTTGTAAAGCCTAAATTAACAGCTGGTTTGGTTGGAGTTCTTCTGGATCTGACTAAAGGATTAGGGTTGGTTCTCATGCGAGTCAATCCAGTTTGATTTATTGCAGGTCTATCAAAAAAGATCAATGGGAGTCCTTTTGAAAATAAATCCTTTATTGCTCTTTGCACTTTCGTGTCATCATTGTGAATTTATTTTCTCCCCATCTGTGTCTCTCTAAACTCTGCTTAAAATTCTCACTCCCTTCTTTATAGCAAAACATTTTCTATCTGTTTTTGATTTATTTTATTCTTTTCCTCTTCCCTTCTCAGTGGAAGCTTTTTGCACCTTTGAATGTCATTATGGCTAAACTGCTAGAAAGATTATCTCTGTTCTCATTGGGAGGACTCAACCCAAAGCCTTGCCCTGGTAGTGATCACAACTGAAATAAAACCCTGCTACTGCCACTTCTGTTCTGTCTTCACCCAAAGTACTTCTAAATCGCAACCTGTCTTGTCTCCGCATTGGGCCTGTCATTCACACTTGGCAAGGGGTAACAAAAGGTTTTAAGAACTTACGGGTTGTTACTAAAAACATTGACATCATAATATGTGTTTTTGTCACTTTTTAAAGGTTAGCATCAAAGTAGATTACCCTGGTGCATCTCCTCATAAGCTGCTTTAGTTTCCAAGTTTCTGTTGACTTCACAGTTCAATAAAAATCACAGGACGCTTATGCTAATCTGTTTTTATATAACTTTAGCTGAAGTCAGTTATCACAAGTGCCAGAGTACTGGACACTACCTTTCTTGCACATTCAAGTACACATACTTCCCTGTCGACAAAATGATTTAACACTCCAGGAACACTCTACCACATATTTTCTCCCAGACATTTGTAAAGTGACCTGGCAGCTGTTGAGCTGAAGGGGAGGTGGGGTGCTAAAGGGCCTGTTCAGGTTTATATACTGTACCGCGACCTACTCCGGTTCTCTCTCTCCACTTTCCCTCTGTCACTTTCTCCTATTTCTTCATCATCAGGGTTCATAATATGTCGTCTCCTGTGGCCTTTACCAACCACAGTTACCGCACATTTTTTTCCTCCTCTGTTTTTGCAAAGGACACAGCTGTGCGGCAGTGAAATCTAAATAATAGTGAAAAAAAAGACAATGCTGATATTAGTCTTAAAATGTCACCAAACTTTTTTGTATGGGAGGTTTTGGCTCATTTTTGTTGCGGGAAAAGTGTTCCTGGAATAATCATTCGGAGTCCGTTATGTGTAAATGTGCTTAAGGTGGATAGAGGTGAAGTGGTCAATGAGGTCATTGTCAAATTCAGGTGCTTTCTCTTGGCATGTGGGGGAAACTGGAGTGCTGGAAGACTTGGTGTTGAAGGTGTTGCAAAAAGGTCCTGGTGTGTGTCTATGAGTGTGTGTACATGCATGGTAGTTGGGGGGGATACGTGGGAAGGAAGGGCTTGCTGTCAGCCAGCTGGACCTCTTAATCCTACAGCCTTGGGGAAAGGGTGTGCGTGTGTGTGTGTATGTGTTTGTCTCGTAGAGATTTGTCAATTTTAGCACACCTCTGCTGTAGCTTCGGCCCAGCTGAGGCCACAGTGTCTTTGTGCGTGTGTGTTTGTGTTCCAGTGAGATACTTGCGATGGCTTCACGTGTATGTTACCTTCTGTAGCCTTCCTTTTACAGCACACTGTATATTTATGTCGAGACGACACCTCCTCTCACAAACCCTTGATGTTGGGAGGTTTGCAGCAGGAGAGTGGTGCGATGGTGATGGATCTGGGGTGAAGTGGGGGTGAAGAGGCTGTCCCACGTTGCCGTTGAAGATGGGGTGGGCCAGATGAGAGAGGGGGATCTCGTAATGGCAGCAGACACTGGCAGCATCCCATTCTATTCCATCATCCATCTATGGGCCCAACCCTCTCGGACTGTCAACAGCCTGTTCTCCGAAACTCATGTGTGTGCACTTTATCCTGCTCTACGTCATCCTGGAACTCAAGGGTTGATTGCGTCATACCTGTGTCATTCATTATACACAAAACATTCTGTTCAGCCACATTCCATGCAAGCTTCCTCCCCCCCTCTCCCCGACTCTCTCACCCTTTCTCGCTCCCTCCCTTTCTCACTCTCTCTCGCGCTCTCTCTGTTTTGGCGTAGACTTTTGCATATATCACAGGCTGGCAGGCTAAGAGCTTGGGACTTCCCCACGCCACACTCCAAGCCTTTGATCCTTTGCTTTGGAGGTAACATCAAAAGGAGAGGCATAGAAAGGCAGCTACTACTGTGAAGTTCAATGTTCAACTTGATGGCTTGGCTGAGGGCTTTTTTTTTTTTTCTCCCTATTTCTCTCACCTCCCTCCCTCCCACATCCCACTGCTCTCTCAATCCCACCATTGCATCCCTGGGCTAACAAAAACACACAGTTTGCAGCCAGGGGGGGTTTGCTCTTATTTATTGTCATTATAATTTTTTTTTTTTACATTTTCTCCCCTTCTTATGACCTCACTGTCAGTGACATAAAACAACATAAACAAACCTGAAGGACAGAGTGAGCAGTGATTTTGGTCATATAGGTGCAGTTCCGGTGCCTGGCCCTTCTTTTACGCTTCTACTCTACTGTATATTGCATCTTGTTGCATCAATGCCAAGCCAGGTTGGTTGCCAGAGAAGCACAGCAGTGGAAAATACAGAGGAGCTAGAGGGGAAAAAAAAAATGAATCACATTATATTGTTTTCTTGCTGCTTTGCGCGTGTCCGTCAGTGCTCTCGCAATCACGTTGTCTTAAGTTCATGAAATAAAACAACAGAAAAAGGAAGCACTTTGACACCGTTACTTTTGCATCCTAAGCTGCTCTTGTTGCCACGTTGATAAATTGTACATATAACCGACAGTCATCTCTTTCAAGTTAAACAATTTTTCCATTCTTTGTGAGTTTATTATACAAATTCTTCAAATTAAGGAGATGTCAGATGAAACTGGCCATTCCAGGTCAAAGCCAGGTCTTCATTGTCGTCATTATACGACATTGATGCGATGAGGAATGCGTGACGCTATGGTGCTCCAATAAACGCTTCCTCGTCTTTTATGAGACTCCCTGTCTGACTGTGCCAATTAGCAAAGGCGTGTGGCCTTCTTTTTTTCTATTCCTATTTTTCTCTTTTTTCCTTGCTGTAACTCGCACTCCAGTTGATTGCACAAACTGCACGCACGCACGCACCCACACCCACACACACACACACACACACACACACACACACACACACACAGAAGAAGGAGCGAGTGCACATTTCACGTTTGGTGTATCATTAGCTTAGTGTACGGGGAGGCGTGCGAGCCCAGGCTCTCTTCTGCCTTATCTCCATGTCAATCACAGCGTGTGTGTGAACATCAGTTGTAATGATCTCCATCCAGCCTGTCGGTGCGTGTTAGCGCCTGGCTTCCTTCGCCCCCGGAGCAAGCCATTCCCTAGCTAATAGATGCAAAATTAAGCTGATCAATAGATGGCCTCAGCTCATTATTGACATGTTATTGCAGTGTGGGATTTTTGTCCAGGGGTTTTTACACTGAGCTAGCCAGATGCAAGACAGAGAGAGAAAACCGGGGGAAAAGTTAAGCAATGATCATATTATCTGGTCTAACTTCATGCTTTGTTTTGTTTGACTTCCATTTTTTTTTTTAGATACTGTTGCTGTTAGCCATTTTTGTGTAATCGCCCTGTTATAAGAGTGATTAAATGCTCCAAGAATATTCCAAGAAATGGGGACTTTGCAAAGTGCCATATCTAAGGTTCATCAGTAATTTACCTGTGTGCTACTGCTTGTGTTGCAGCAGCATGGGGGAGAGAAGGAGGGGTTCTTTTATATTGCGCTCTGTATAATTGAGCTAAGTGGTAATTAAGTACGAGAAAGGTGCAGGACTTATAAATTAATGGTTGCGTGTGGTGCATAGGCATTAAGCAACGACAGATAGTGTGAGTTAAAGGGAGAAGCAACGAGGAAGCATTGGCAGATTGAATGTTTTGGACAGACTCACCTGGTAGGCCCTAATAAAACTACTGTTGGGTTTTATATTCAATGGAGCCATCTCCCATTTCAATTAGCTTCACTTACATGTCATTTATTACTTATTTAATTAATTAAATTACAGTGGCAAAGCGGCAGCTCCTTGCTGTGTAAGTTTGCACATCCTACGTTCACGAATAATATCACAGTTAGTGCTTTGTTTTGTGATAAGAATCACAGGTTGGGCTTGAACACAACTTAACAAAACTGGCTGAAACCTTAAATTTGAAATTTGAGAAAAAATCTAATTAGGTTAATGCACAGAGGCTTGAGTACATCTGTAGATGAGAATTAAAAATCACTTTTACGTGTGATTACAGTCAAATTGATTTGCTCCTGTAGGTGTGATCGTTGCAGCATATTGTCTTTCTGACTGTTGAACGTGTGTAGGTGGAACCTAGTGTTGGCGTTTTGTGACTACAGAACTTCAGGTTTTTGTAAAATGTACAAATTATATCCTTTAGGAATTTTGAAATTTATTATTACAAAGTACCTTCAATATTTTGGTATTAGTTTGTTAAAATTCTTTGTTTCCACTCATTCTAGCAGTATAAGACCCTGTTTAGAATTAATTTGGTCCACCGTACAAGACTACAGGGAGAGCACTTCTGTGTCAGTAACTTTGTGTAGAGTCATGAAGACACGTTACTGGACTGATTTCATCAGGTACTTGATTGGTCTACTAAGATCACGAATCAAACTGCACCACCATTTGCAAACCAAATTCTTAATGTATTCTGTAGAAGCTAGTTCTCCATAACAATGCCATAGAGAATGGATGGGATTTTTTGCGCCAAACTTCTACAAAATGATCATGTATTTGGAGCAACATTGTTCACCTTGTAGCCTACCCTGCATAGTCAACATAGGCAAAGGCATCTTGAAGAAATCTTAGAAAATAAATCTTTTTCCATCTTACTGACCCTAGATTATTGTTTCATGTAGCTCGAAACAAACATTCTTTTTTTTTCTGGCCTCATTGAATTCATTGTAAAAAGTAAACAAAACTAAATCTAAAGCCCAGCAAAGATATTTTCTTGCATGGCAACCCATCCGTTATCCATCTTCTTAACTCTACAGTCCTTGCCCAATAACCCTGCATCCTGCAAGCTAAGGTAAGCGTGTTGTGCCTGCTTGAGTTGCTCAACCTCTTTTTCTCCCAGCTGCTGGTTTGGCCTTGCACAAGGGGTTCAGACACACCCAGGTGTGCAGACGTGCCTGTTCACCTCTCCGTAGCCTTTAAGTAGGTCAGTGTGTGCAAGAAGTCCAAGACCTGATCTTACCTTGACCGGGTCAATTTAGCAGCCTGCATAGACTGAACTAAGGGATGCCTCCTTTTTTAAGTCCAGTATATCAAAAACAAGGACATATTCAAATCCTCAGTGTGATCAAATTAATGTTTGACGAGGACAATTGAAGAGACAAGGCAGGTTTTTATGGTGTCTGTAATGAAACTGTATTTTGGAATTCACCTTTAAATACCTTAATCCCCTGTTTTAGTATTAAGTGTGAACGTCATTGACGCAAAACCCGTTTGGCCTGTTGCCTTAAACTTGGCACAGCCAAACATCCTTTTTACAGCTCGAGTTGGCAAACAAAAGGGAATAGGGACTTGTTTATCATGTTGATAATCTAAACGAGCGTCATTATGAGAGGCAACAGATGTGTTTTTATCTCTGGGTGTGCTTTGTTTCATTTCCATTAACTTTGTAATATCTATCTACCTATCTCTCTCTCTCTCTCCATATATAAATATATATGTATATTTAAATATATCTATATGTGTGTGTGTATATATATTTAAATATATATATATATATATATATAATGTATTTATATCTCAGTGCTATTGACTAAATTTCTGTCACCCTTTAACATCATATTAGAAGGTCAGATTTCATCAAAAATCTTTCACTTTTTTATCTTATATTCCTGGCCATGGTTATGGGTATAACTGCTGACTTTGTTTTGTTGCTTCTTCATAAACACTTCCACTTCAAAACATTTTCTTTTTGTCTTAGACAGAATCTGCTTTATTGACTGAGTATTTGAAGCGAGTCAGTTCTTCATACAAATGAATGACCTAACAATTATTACAGTAGGCCAACAATGCAGGTTAAAAAGGCACAGTGCGTGTTTGTTCTATTTTTGTGTAAGTACATAACCAACCATTTGTCAGCAGTGTGACTTAGACTCACATTTTATATTTTTAGAGCGTGCAGTGGTTTCAAGACACTTGTTTTTAGATATGATGGCATTTAAAATGTATTAATATGCATATTGGGATAATATAAGTATTAATTCTAGAACAGAACTTTTTGTTAGCTCCGCATCTTTTTTAAGTGATCAGTTAATACATTCCTTAATTTATCTTTTCATTTTTTCTTGCTATAGAATGTACTGCTTACATTTCCTTATCTGATCTACAGTATCTTAGATTGTCCACATATAGTAACTGTGCATATATGCCGAGTCTGAAAAAAGCATTTCACTGACTAGGTGTGTGGTTGAAGAAGAAGAAAAGCACCCTAATTATGTTTGTGTCTAAGAAAAGGGAGAGAAAGAGGGAAGAGTCAGTCACACAGAAGAGCAGTCGGTGCAGATCTGTGAAGCAGAAGAACCAACTTTAAGCAGAGGCATTCCAAAGCAATGCCCGATGCTAAAGGTGCCAGAGCGCCTGTTCATTAGCGGGGCTGATGGAAGACTAGCCAGCTCCTGCTGGCCTTCACCCCGTTGCCACTATTTATAGAGCAGCCAAGAGATACTCTTAATGACACTGGGATATTGGGTGCAGGGTGAGATGGGTGCAGAAGTCAAAAAACTGAATGGTGTTTACTTTTTTAAGACTTGTTGTGAAGCTAGTGTGTTTGGGACGGCAATTATTACACCCCAGAGTTCCCACTGTTATACCTGCTTCTCAGGTGTAATCTTCACTACAACCTATCATCAGCCAATCACCCTAATTATATGGTGTGATCTGGGATTTTTTTTTTCCAACACCGGTGACCAGTGGACACTTTAGTCTTTGTGTTTGCTTCAGAGGAATTTGTGTCAGCTGTATATTTCGTAATTCTTTCAAAATCTTCCGGTCAATCAGCTGGTGTTTGAACAGCATGTGTCCACACCTGCTATGTAAACAGTACCAGTGGAAAGCAATACTTGGGAGGGCTATTAGAAGAAACCCACAGAGGAGGTCAAATAAATTCAGACATTTAAGAGTTTTTTTTTTTTTTTCACATTTGGATCACACGTAATTATTTATTTGAGGAATGTTATGGTGCAGTTGCCGCTTTGCAAACATTTTAAACTGAATACAAGTGATAACAGGAAATCTGGCTAAAGGAAAAAGGGTTCGCAGGTTCGGGTTCAGGTCAGTTGCCTGTATGCTGTCAGGGCCAGTGAAAACCCCAAGGTGCTCTGGCTTTATAGTAAATATGGGCCCAGTGGACCCAGTCCTGGCCCCGGGGCACACAAACCCCAGGCCATCCCACATTCCACTTTTATTTTCCTGGTTGCAAAATGCCGCTGGCTATCAGAGCAGGTGGGTTATTTTTTTAATATTTACTCATAAAATGTGCATTAGAAGAATCAAAGAAGCCATGATGGACCCTCTCGTGTCTGCCAACTTTCTCCCAGTTTTGTCCATATTTTTTGGCTATATCCATTCACTTGAGAAAATTCATTGATCTATTTGTTTGCGTTGTACTCAGGATCAGACACCACAATGTATCAAATGTCTAATGTGATATTTTTTCATGTAACCCCAAGGATTTCATGAGACCTCTGTTCCGTTTCATTTCTTCCTCCCTCAATTATGGAAAAAAATTACTGCCCAAACCTCCCCTCTTAGCCCCTCTACTGTACTCCTTAGCACAACATGACTAGCTTTTCTTTAGAAAGTATATAAAATCTTAATTTCATAAGAATATCTGTTAATCATTGATTTTAGAAGTGCACTCTACTTGCATATTTCTCACTTGGATCCTTATGTAATGCTTTAAAAATTTTTATTCAAGCACTTTGTAACAAAATTGGCAAAGATAAATGTGGCTCAGCGATTTTGATCATTTGTTTATATTCACAGTAAATCAAAATATGCTAGTTAAGCTTTGCCACATCCCTGATATGAAGGTGTCACAGATGGGATGAAGGTCTGCTGGACTGTGGAGAACAACACTCAGCATCCATATGCTGCCTTTCAACGCAAGCTGCTCTCTGTCCGTCTCCCCTCATGACTCGCATTGCTCACATGGCAGTAAGGCTTAATTGAGCCCCAGTGGTCATCATCATCTGCGGTCCCCAGACCGTTGTTGTGGAGTAGAACCCTGTTTGGGAGCCATGTTGGCACATACAAAACTCTGGTTTTGAACATTTCGGTTCAAGACCCTTTGCTCTTAATCCAAAACAAAACGAACAAGCTGTTGTGGTAGATGCTTTTCCAGCAAACAAAAAAAAAAAAACCAGGTTGACTATGCCAGTGTTTTGTGACCTGATTTGGACTCACAAAAAGATTTTAGAAATAAGTAAAATATGATTGTAAATTATTATAGTTTGTGTTAAATGCCAGTACTAGAAAGTCATGTCCAAGTTACAACAGAGTGTGGTGTCACCTTTGTTGAGTTAGTAACAACAGCAGTGCAGACGTGTGAGGATCACATGCAAATCCGTCTTCCACTTGCCTACTTTTTTTTTTTTTTTGCCAAGAGCTGTGACACCAGGACACAGGGCCTCAGCTTGTTTTCACTGCGTTGACAGTCACAGTGGATCTGGGTTAACGCTGAAGTTCATAACATGCCACACCGATGCAGCAGGAGTCACTCATGTATGGATAAACGACCCAGCATGCAAGCGGGAAGCACCTGATTAAAAATAGTTGTGTGGCATTTTAATGCTAAATCACATGAGCTTCGTGACATGGTCACTCCACCAAACAGTAATAAATGTAGTTCTCCATATTTCCTTATGTAAGTTTCATACGGTCAGCAAGTCATAATGTTCTTTTTGCTGTCCAAGGCAGTGAAATAAAACTTTGATAGGGCCATGATGAAGTTTCAGATTGCAATATCATCTTGTTACGGGGAATAATGTTGAGTTCAATTATATTCTGTTGATTTTAGACTTAATCTATTTGATCACCTAACACTATTATTGATAAACTCAGAAATAACACCCCACTGCCCACTATCGTATCTGCGTCTCCTGCTCAGGAAAGCAACAGTGGAGTGACTTCATCCCCTCAAATGGATTTTGACGACTCCCTTGTCTTTCACTTCATCAGAGACAATTGAGTCATTCAGCTCTTTTTGTGGGGCAGACTAAGAAAGGAGGGGAGCCTGTTAGGGGAAGAGGGTCGAAGGGGGTGAGGAAAAGGAAAGGCCGTCTGCTGCTCAATCCAGCACTGAAGCATAAACTGGGTGGTTCCTGGGGGACCGAGGGCGGGGGTCTGCTAAGTGTTTGTGTGTGTGGGAATGGGAGTGGGGAAGAGAAGGAGTGACAGAGAAGAGAGAGTTATCCTGGAACTCCAGAGCAATTTGTCACATTGGAATGGCTCTTGAGTTACCCGGGGGGCCCCTTCATTGCAGGAGAGTTTTCAGGTCGCCGAGTGGGGAAGAAGGAGGGGCTTGGAGCGGCACAGAGGGGTCAAAGGCTATGGGTCTACTCATGCCCAGGCAGCATGTCTGTTGGTAGGCAGACAGACGGGAGGAGGGACGAGGGAAGGAGGCTGTGAAAGGAGGCGGTCCAAAAGCCCGGTCCTGGCCAGGACTCCGTTTTCCTTGGCTTGCTTGTAAAACCAGCAAGATAAGTGTGTGAGAACATTTGCAATAACAGGGCTAAAGAGGAGCCACTTGTCAGGGCATGCGCTCTCTACCCTGTTGCCACAGTCTGGGGTGTCACCTTCACACTCCTTACCCGACTCTGGCGAATGCCCTCCCGAACCTTCTGCAGGCTGCAGCTGTGTTTTAAATACTTGCATGTGTGTGCATGTACACACATGCTAAGGCATGAGTTTCCTATGGACCGCATTCACACTCATGCACACGCACAAAACACCCCCCCCCCCTCCTCTTTCACACTGCTCTGGTTTTTGGCCCTCTATTACCAACAGACACCGTGTTGAATTTCTTTCAGTGTCAGTGTACACAGCTGAGAACTCATCCAAATAGATTAAGTCCAACTTCGCTAGAAGAAGTAGCAACAGCCACCTAGTGTGTTGTCTATTTCTGGTCGACGATCTTTGGCAAGAGACCTAGCTGTCGTGAGATTTTTTATTTTTTTTTTCCAATTTGTTTGTACAGGTGAGACGTCAGTAGTTTTTAAGTCATGGTGTTAACATAAAATATGTGTTTTTTATGTTTATTGGCTTGTAAAAAAATCAGAGCTGTTCTACTTTTATTACGTCTCACTCAGGGAACGCGAGGCAGTTGCTAAATGTTGATTTTGAGTGATTCCTGAGGACAGTGCTGTCACTCTCATCATTGTCATTAACTAGTGCAACACTCCCCATCCTCCTCCCCCTTTTCCTCCTTCACCTTTTCTTGGCAATTAATACCCAGTCTGGGGGGCCTGTAAAAAGACCATTACTTGGACTTTTTACAACCTTTTTTATCCCCCACTTGCAACAAGCATAAACAAACCAATTTTTCTGTTTTGTTTTGTTTTTTTTGCAGTAAAAGCCAGACACTGGTGTCATAAATAAGTAGTGGTGGAGAAAGACTGGACAGCAAACAGTTTTTTTTGCTCCTTGCAGGGGCTGTAACTGAGGACAAGGAGTCAATAACTCCCTCCAGCATCTACCGCTGGCAGGCACCCCGCAGTGAACTCTTCGCTAATTACCACTGATTTAGACACAGTCTCAGGAAGGGTCGCGACACACTCTCCAACCATTACTGACACACAGAGATATACACACACTCTCACAGACATGCAGACATGCATACGAAGTAGCCGTCGCCCATGCTGAATGGCAACTCCACATATATGTATGTGTATATATATATATATATATATATATATATATATATATCCTAACTCCCTTTTTGCAATGTTGGCGAACCAATGACCAGAAAACATGTATTTGAATAATGTTGAAAAGAGGTGAAGAATAGAGTCCAGTCAGGATGGAGCAACTGGAGAAAGGTTTCAGTAGTGATTTGTGATAGAAGAGAGTCAGCTAAGGTGAAGGGAAATGTTTACAGGACAGTTGTGAGACCAGCCATGATGTATGGTTTAGAGACACTAGGAATAGGTAGAAGACAGGAGGCAGCGCTGGAGGTGGAAGAATTAAGAATGCTGAGATTATTTTTTTTAGGTGAGACAAGGATAGACAGGATCAGGAATGAGGTGATGTTCAGAGGAGGGACAGTGGATACATTGGTAGAAGAATGATCCTAGAGATGGAGCTACAAGGTAGGACACAAAAATGAGATTTATGAATGCGGTGAGGGAGGACATGGAGGTAGTTGGAGATAGAGTTTAGAATACAGAGGACAGGGTGAGATGGAAATTGTTGACTCGCCGTGGCAACCCCTGAAAAAAAGAGACAGCCCGGAAGGAAAGGAAGAAGAATGATATGGAAGCCGGAAATGTTTCCACTTGCTTTTTGTTTATCTGGAAAACGTATCCCTATTTATTTTGCGTCTTATCTTTCTGACACTGGTCAGTGTCCTTAAATGGTCTTAAATGTCTTTTGTGGATATTTATATTTACATAGTATCTTTACAGCATGTTGGTTTTTTTTTTTCCTGAAGTACTTTGTGCACAGTCTCAGAGTCAAAACGGTCACTGTGACCTATTTCAGTTAAACTAGGTGACCGTGCCATTGATAAAGGTTTTGGGACCACACACTGTTTCAAGGTCAGCACCAGATGACCTGTGGTCGAAACCCACAAGGGCATTTACTTTGTATTTAAACTAGTGGCGTTTTTAGATAATTAAGTAATCCTATTTTGGCTTTTTATGATTTAGCACAGGAGCTATTTTTACTGTGCCTGCACAACAAAACAGTCAACACAGCACAACTTGTCACATTAAGAGTTACTCCACCGCATATATAACAGACAGATGTTTCTCATGACCCTTGGTTCTACATTTCTCTCTCTCTCTCCTTTTCTCGTTCTCTCTCTTGTGTGTGTGTGTGTTTGAGAGATTGGGTGGGGTTAAAGGCTTCCAACAGAGGCCAAGTCAATCATTTATGGGGGCAGTCGGGAGGTGTAGTTTGACACATGGTGAGACACCACACTTTAACCTCTTTATAGGTTCCAATAAAGCTTTGACAAGAGGCACATTTATGATCATCTTGAACATGTTTATTGTTCTACCCCCCAGAGTCTGTATCCTCCGTTTTTCCTCTGTCACCCCAAATCCAATGCCTTGTTGCCTGCACTGAAAAAAAATAAATAAATAAAATTGATTATGATAAGGTAAGAAACAAACACACTTTGTTTCTGGTTACATTTATAAAAATATGTAAATAACACTATTCTTTTGAGAATGTGATTTTATACCTAGCTAGCTTGTCCAGGGCATAATTAAAATGTTGTCCGTGAGCGTTGACATCGTTCAGCATGTGATTTTCAAGACCAATCCAGTAGTTAAATTGATGACATCAGTCCATTATGGCCGCCTCCATGGTTTTACTTAACATTACTGATATAGAGGAATTCTCCCTGTGGTCATCTACAGAGTACCGTACATATTTTTGTGAACCCTTGTTGTTTTTATTCTATTTATTGCTCTGTTTTATTATTGTAAATGTTTTAAACACTGTACCTTGAGCATTCGGAAAGGTGCCTCTGAATAAAATGTATTATTATTTATTAATATTATTACAGCGGACCATACAGATTCTAAACATGGATTAATACATATGCTTTAATGAGTTGAAACAAAGAATTGTGACCTAATGCCACAGCTTACACTAGAATATCTACAGAAATGATAACCTGATGGTCAGCACTTTGGACACGGAAATTCTCACTCAGATGGGTTTCAACAAACACTATTATTTTGTCTGGGCTTTGAACATAGAAGGCTAGAATTTTCTGTTCCCCAAATTCCAGGTTGCATTCACTCACTTTGTCTATTCCAGTTGTGGGGAACCCTGATAAAGCATATGTATATATATACATATATATATATATATACACACAGTATATTATGGAATTCTACTCTAATTACAACTACGGTATATGTTTTGCACTGTATTTTGAAAAACTATGTGTTGCACATGCAAACACTGTGTGCTCTCCTGCTGGACTTGTACATGCTCGCTTGAGGCTGTCTTCACTCCATTCACCATCCGCCTTTAGATCTTTGTGTTTTTTTTTTTCTGCTTTTCCATGTTTCTGAGTCTCCACTCTCATGCACACATCAAGCGATATTGTCTCCCCCTGTCTTATTTATTTATTTTTTTTAATTTCTTTGTTTTTGATTTCTGCATTGTTAACATGTTTTGTTTCTTCCTTTCCATTCTGTTTCCTTTTCTACCATTCAGTACCTACAGATGAAATGGCCACTGCTAGATGTTCAACCAGGAGGTCTTCAGAGTAGACAAGCACTTAAAGATGCCAGGTCCCCGTCACCGGCACACATCGTTGTAAGTAACGCTGCGCTCAGCACTTTTCCTCTCTCACCAGCTTTATTTCTTATTTTATAAAATTGCCAACAGAACTTAATTTTTTGCAAATGACTTGTTTTGAATGTGCAGAAGTTGACAGTGTAACATTTGTCAGAGAGTTTAGGATTTATTTATTTTTTTTTGTTTTGAAGGAAGTTGATCTGTGGTGTGCTGCAGAGCCAAAATTTAGCACCCGCAGTGAATGATGAACGCCTGGCTTGGCCTTGTTGTGTGCAAACTTCTGCTGGTATTGCTACCATGTTGTCTTTGAGAAATATGTGGGTGTTCACGCTGCATTGATTACCTTATTTGCGAGGCTGAAGGAGCGCCCTGAGTTGTATTCTGTAGCCGGTGCAGCCACAGGGCCGTACGCGGCACTTACACGTAACAGAGCATTCACCTCAGGCATGTCAATAATAAAGAGGCCACTAGGCCTACAATGAACAGTTGAACATGAACTTAGCAGTTTGCCAAAGGCATAAAGTTTTCAGGAGTTCAGCAGAAAGGTCAGGTGTGGGGAGGTGTACGTATCTGTTCACAAGGTTAGCAAGCTTGAAAAATCAATGAACGAAGGGACTGAACACAACTAATAAGTTGTCCACAAATGCCCCCAACCATCACAGTTTTTTAACTTACGTTACGAAGTCATTCACTTTTGACTTAAGATTTAAAAAAAAAATTATAATAATTCAGAAATGTGTTAATACATTTGCTAATGATCTCTGGCGGTAAAAGTGCACAAATCTCACTCTCGACAAACAGCACCCCTGCTTAGTCACATCTGGCCTTTGATCAGTTCCATTTAGCTTGGTTTATTCTAATAAAAAACAAACAAATGCAAAAATCAACCTCGAACGGTGACTCAGACATTTCCACGAGCCGACGGGCTCTTACAAAATTTGTCCATTTTATTTATGCACAACTTAAAAAGGCATGAGTCTAGAGTCTGCAGGACGCTTGGTTCAAATCAAACCCGGCTGTGCTTGAGACAAAGTGTTATTGTAAACAAAACAAATGCAGCCAAGAGGCCTCCTTACTGTCCCCTGTGATGGTTTTATTTTTACACCAAAGCGTTCAGGGACCCCTACTTACTCTGTTATTTTGGTAGACGCCGAGTTTGAGTCCCAGGCTGCTGTGAAGTCATTAAATGTAGCAAGGATAAGCTGCAGGTAAATGGTTTTGGTCCTTCTACATACTCCCATCCATCTATAACTACGAACTTACAAAAGGGAACGTTCCACAATGGTTTAATTATTTTGGAGCGTCAATGTAGGTTTTTCTTTTCTTGATATTGTAAAAAAAAAGGTGGGAATGAAAGCAAAGGAATTTAGTCTGAACAGCTCAGAACAAACAGGCAAGTCAACAAAGCAAACAAACCTAGCTGTAGGGCGAAGGCAGACTTGAAACGGCAGAGATGGACAACCAGTCAAATAGAAATAAATAAGGTTGTACTTTGTTGGTTACTTGCATGAGGGTGAGTCAAGAAGTTCTAAGATGGGTTTAAAAAAAAATCTTGATCAGTTTATCTTTCCACTACATTATTTTCATTTAAGTAAGGAAACCCCATCTACAGGATTCTTTGACACAAGGTCAGTAGACTGAAGCCAAGTTCCGTTGGAATGTAGTTCTAGTTCTTTTATTCATTCATTCAACTTTATCCTCTTATCCGTTACTGGGTCACAGGAGAAGCAATCTCCACCACTAGCACCCAAATCACACTCATCACCCAGGTCATGATATTGCAGAAGGCTTGAGTTGTAAGCCTTAGTTGGGTGGTGAGCCCACTTTAATGTCAGAGCATCTCAGTGGTGGACTTTAACCACAAAAGACCTCCAGACCCCAGTCCGCCCAATGCTGCCCCCAGTTCTCTTCGATGATAATGAAAATTAATCAAGTTTGGCAAAGTGCGTCCAAGTACACAGATCAAGGAGAGAGGATCTTGACACACACAGGATTTAGGACAATCACTTTCCTAAGGTGAATAGAATAGAAATTCAAACAATCTTTGCGAGGTTAGAAAAAAAAGAAAAAAAAAAAAACACAGACTTGTTCAAGGTGAAGAATGGATAACATGGAATCAGAAACTCCAGTGAACCCCGCCTTTGGAGAGCTCCGCTTCTGAGCGGGAAAGGCGGATGGAGCGGTGGGAGTGCTGTTAAATGCACGCCATGATTAGCACTGACACTGATCAATATGAGAGAATATATTGTAATATTTGTGGTCATATTGCTTATCCCTAGTGTGATTTATTTGATGGAATACACAGGCTGATAAGATCAGAGGCATTGCAGCATTACTGCATAGGCACACAACTCGCTGTTAAGCAGGAGTGATGAAATTGAATGTGAAATGCAGCTTGTATTGTTGGTGCTCCTTCCATCGTGCTCCAGCATCCACCTCTGACTGAGAAGGAAGTGTGATTGAATGTTTCCCTGGTTTGCATCATACTGGCTGTCGTACATATAGAAAAGACAGATTACTCTGGACAGCGTTGTGAATGCCAATGATAACCCCACACGGACTCCCACTGGTGTCACTCAATCATTCTTGTTTTTTTTTTTTTTTTTTTAACTTCTTTTTCTTTATTTTTTTTTTCTACTACAGCTTTTCTGCCTCCATATTGCTGTACGTGATCCCCTTATCAATAAATTGGGCTGCAAACGGTGTTTTTTCTTTTGTTTACAAATGCGAAGAAACTCTCAGGCACTCTGACCTCTGCCTGTCTGGAGTGCTAGCTCTGCGGGCTGCATTGGCAGTGATAAGAAGCTGTTGACTGGTCTGCTAGATAACAGTGATCTGAGGCCTAAGTGACCCTGCAACAGTTAAAACAACAATGGAAAGACGGTGAGAGACAGAGGGGAAGCGAGAGATGGCAGGAAGATAAAGTGTGTTAGAAAGTTGCGGCATTGGAGAAGGATGGAGGCAGATGACGGGGCCAAAGAGGCAGTCAGACAGTTTAGCTTGAAGGCGCAGCCGAGATGGGTTATAAGGAGGATTGGCCAAAAAGAGAGGAAATGACCTCATCCAAGCCGGACCTTCCAAGGGTTCACTGTATGCCCCCGTTGATAATGACCTCAAAGGGGGTCAGGCAAGACAGTTTGAAGTTCCTAACAAACCTATAGGGAGTGTCAACCCTGTCACTGCTCAACTATTGGCGGAAAGTTTTTCAATGTTTATTCACCTATTGAGGTAAACAGACTGTATGTACAGTTTGTCCTGCTTCTATTGGGAACAAGGCATGGGGAATTCAGACTTGGCAAGTTTTTATCTGAACGCAAAAAATGATCAAGTCCATTTTCCTATCCGTCACACTAATGCAAAACAACCTTGTATCTAAATATTAAAAACAATCTTCTGTTTTTGTTTTTATTGGAGAATCGTTCTATCATTGTCATCAATTGTTGACATTGTTTCTTGAAAACAAAAGAAATATAATAGCATCAGCGGTGAAGTAAAATGCACAGCGGGAGCCATGGAACCATTGGACTTCGTAGTTAAATAAAATCAATAAGAATGAAAACGAGTTGTATCTGAGAATATCCTAATACAAATCTTATTTTGTTTACTTACATTCTTTTAATTTTGCTTTTTGTTCAAGAACTGGGGCAGAAACAGCCAACACGTACAATACGCTCCTGTCATTCACACACACACACACACATACGCACACATGCACACTGCCTCAGAGTCTAGAGCCTAGCCCAGGCCGAACAATGTCTCCATTGTTTCGGAAGCTTTCACTGGCAGCAGGGGACGGCTGGAGTGTTAACCATTTCTCCACTGCACCTCACTGTTGTTATTGTTGTGTGCGTGTATGTGTCAGAGGTAGTGAAGCATTGGCCCAGGATAAGGAGAGGGAGGGCACTCGCGCCTTGTGTATGGTAATTAGTGTGAAGGAAGTGATGGAATCTGGCCATTTTTATGGCCTGCGAGACCTCCCACCTGAGCCTTTACAAGTCCTGAACATGAACTTAGTTCATTTTCAATTCAGTCTCACTTGTTTCTGTGAAGAATGTGCACCGGGCAGAGGTTGTGAGAAAAGATGCAAGTGTATTTGATAGGTTATTAAAAAAAAAGAACAGACGAGTGGATAGGTCAACAATTAGAACTGCTAATATAACTCGGAACACATTTGCCCTTCTCTATTTTTGAGAAACAGGCAAAGAAGGGGTTTCCTGTGCTCTGAATGGGCCGTGCACCTGGGTCTGGCCAAACAATTGCTCAGGACTCTGGGAGGCCTGGCCTCTCAGCTGTTAATGAGCGACCTCACGGTCAGCAGGCACCCACCCACACACTGTCCACAGGCTTTACCTAGAAGCTTTCTCTACCCTGTTGACCATAAGCTGCTCTTTCCCTCAGCATTCCAAGCCCTTCTACAAATAACCTCTCTGGCCTCCTTTTGTCTTCTTCCCCTGCCTGCATCCCGCAAGACAGTTCCCAACCTTCACTGCATTCTAAAAAAAGAAGCAAAATCTCTCTCATGCAGGTTTTGCAATCAGGATCAGATGTTGTCTGTATTTTAGTGAAAATGGCCTTTATCGAATTCAAACAAATTGTAAAAATCTTTGTCTATTGTTGCCATCAGCTGTCCGTCACTGGATCTGGCAAACATATGATGCTGTCGGGACATTGTGTCACAACTGGGACCTTTGACAATTAGAATGAAAGCGTCTTAGTCATTGCAACTGTCCGGCAGTCTGGACAAACACTTGTTTCCACAATGACAATTCACTCAGTGTTGTATCAGTCCAAAACATCACTGAAGATTGGGCAACTCAGTGTTTTTCAACCCTTTTTTTTGTGCCAAGGCAGACTTTTTTCTTTGGAAATTCAGGAATAGAAAAAATGTATTTCACAATCTCATTTTAAATTTTTACTCTCTCAGTGTGAGTAAAATTCAAAATTGGATAATTTCCCACAGCACACCCGACTTTATCTCGCCGTACACTGCTGTGCTGTGAAAAACACTGTAATCTATGGCCCTATATTGGGGCAGTTGGTGGCCTAGTGGTTAAGGAAGCGATCTTGGGTCCGCATGGCCCCCGGTTTGAATCCCCCTACCGCCAAGTTACCGGTGAGGTGCCCTGAGCATGGTCCCCCTACACTGCTCCCTCTGCTCACTACAGTGATGGGTTTCCCGAGGTATTAATAGAGTTATATATATATATATATGGGCATATTAATATATAAGGGCATATTAATTTCAATGTAAATCATTTATTTGCTTTGCCTTACATTGCCTTGTTTTTTTTTGTAAAAACTGGCTGTGATCAAGACCTGGCCCATTATTGCCTGAATCCATCCAACCAAAGCTGCCAACTCCGGCCCGTGACTGCATTCCAAAGTAAAACATCAAATAATAATGTTAGACATACATTTTTATTAAGTGTCCAGAAAAGAAATCTGTTCCTTGTCTGATTGTTGGATACATGAATAGCAGAACATTGCGTTGTCTGGTTGTATTTCTGTATGTCTCAATGACTGCAAGGCTATTGTCATCTGTTTTCTTTTTCCCTTCTGTGGTATGTGACTGAGATAAACCCGTGAACTTAAGCTACCCCAGGGAAATGGTGACTCTGTGCTGGACATGCACATTTAAAAGAAGGAAATATATTTGTGCCTGCATGTGTGTGTATGTGTGTGTAAATGTGTGTGTGTGTTGTGGTTTGTTTCACCATGAACCACAGTAAGACAAAGGATACCTAAAAAGATAACCACTGGCCCTGGGTGCAAGTGCATGTGTAAATAGAGCTCACGGAATGTGGATGCACAGAAACTCATCCCTACAGTAGCTCATCTTCTTCTTTGGCCCAAGTTAACTAACGTGTGTTTCGTACCGTCCTGCGATGTTCTACCTTACTTATGAAATGTATAGCTCTCATTTGCTTCTTCTTTCCTCGTTCCTCTTTTGTCACCTATATAGATCTGTCAATGAGATCCGTTTTTTTTTTTTTTTTTTTTGTTGGGGGCCAATGGATACAAATAAGGATCAGGTTAAACTCTGAATGAAAGAAGTGTGTAGTTAAACAATGGGAAAGATGAAACCAGACAGTTCTCAGTTTCAATACTAAAATCAGGAATGGCTGCTCTGGGGACCTGTAGCCAACTTTTATTTAACGCAGATTTTATTACCACACTTTTAGCATTTTGGAAATCAAGAGAAACATGAGTATGCCTCTCAGGTGATATTACATCTACAGTACAACTGTACTGACGGCAGTAGTGGATCCCCATACTGGCTGAACACGGTGTAAAGTGGAGATTCTAAGAGTGTTAACTGTTCCTCTAAAAGAGAAATATGGCTTTAACAACCAACCAGTCAGTAGCAACAACCATGTTACCAGCTCAGAGACAGTGTTCTTCTATTCTGTCTGTGTAAAATTAGTAATAATGGGGCCAAAGATGCACCCGGGAGAAAGCTGAGGCAGCAGCGATGAGCTTGTATGTTAAATAACTAAAAAGCCAAGGGATGCATTATTTCCTCCGAGGACACCATCCTTTTCCGGGGGAAAAAAAAACAGAAAAACACTTCGTTCAGATTGGTGTGTGTGTGTGTGTGTGTGTGTGTGTGTGTGAATGAAAGAAATAGAGAGAGAAGTCAAATACGAAATAGAGATCTGATATAATTGTGTGACTTGGGAACGTCCATCTTTGCCTTTCAGGGGCCCTTCTGCTGGGATTTCCCTGGACAGTCAGATCTGAGCCTTCACCAATTTCATTTGGTGAGATAACTTTGAATTCCAAAAATATACCTATTGGATGATTTCTTCTTTGGGTGATTTTTTTTTTTCCAATCCAAAATTCAAATAACACCAATAAATCAATGATCTTTACTTCAAATCTTTGATTGAATAAAATAACAATAACCATGCTGCTGCTTTGCTTTGGCCTTTAATCTGTATATATATTTAGTTGCTTTGCTGCTGTGATGCTTTTTTCTGATCTCTGATTTTCCATGACATGTCTTGAAACAAAGAAAGAGATTTCTTTGTTGTTCTAGGTGATGCAAAGCTCATCTAGGAATAGGACAACTTTGATTGTTTAAAGATAAACTTTCCTCTTCCCTAACACAATCTCACTTGATTTTCCAATTCTGGTTCAGTGGATGCATGCCTTTTTTTTTTTTTTTTTGGGAGCGTTAGGAATCATTGACTCCGTATACGAATGTTTGGTTGGAATGAGCAAACTATCTTGCGGCAGTAAAATGGAGCCTTTATGCTGTGTTTGTATTTCCTCACGCAGCTGTTTTGAAGAGTTCTCTTCATTCCCAACATCTGGTTCTGGATGTAAGAACAAAGTGATAGATGGAGCAATAACGCACAGTTCAAATCTTTGATTCAGAGCAGTCCAACAGCTCAGAATCTTCTTTTTTGGTGTAGATGCCTGCTGTCTCAATAGCAGGCATCTACACCAGTGTGCATTAGTGTATCAGTCCTCTGATTTGGGGTCCTTCTCCCTGGGAATAACATTTTGCAGATCAACCTGAAGTCAGTGTTAGAAACTCTAGTTGTTCTGCCCAGAGTACCAGCTCTGTAGTAGTTAATTAATTAATTAATTAATGCAGTTATTTTATTTATCAGTTTATTGATTTTCTGAACTCCTCGCAGCCTCCGTTTCTCTCCCTCCACTAAGCAATCTTGCAAGAACTTGTTTAACAAGGTTTGTCTGAATCATTGATGGGTGTGTCTGTCTTTGCGCCTGTCTGTCTGTCTGTCAGTTTTGCTGCGTGTATCTGTCCATGTGTGTTTTTGTGTTGTGTGTGTTTTACACACATGCCTTTGTCCTCAGACCTTAAGGTGTGACTTGAGGTTTGAGTGACAGTTGAAATTAAAACTTTGACTCAGTCACCGAAACTCGGGTTGATGTTTGTGACTGTGAAACACATCAGTGCAGGTGGTGCACATCAAAACAAGGTCTTTGGTTGTAGGATTACAACTCAGTGCAGTTATTATGAGTTGTCCTAATGCAGTGATTATCTGGTGGCACGTTTCAAATTGAGCCATCCAACCTGGTTTGACTGTGCTCTAAAATAAAAATAAAATAAGAATGTTAGGCAAATATTTAAGTTTTAGTCGTAGCTGCCAAGTAATCTCCACCTTATAATTCTCCCATACTGACAGGTACTTGGTGAACCCTTATGTGTGACTGCATCACAGGTGACAGTGAACTACATCTGTGTCTGATAAACCAACAGAGCTAGTTTGATGGCCTGCCTTGCAAGTGATGACAGGCTGAGCGAGTTCCGCTCACTTCTGTATTAGCACTGGGGGTCGTTTCACAGGAAAACTTGTTTTGACAGAACTCCAGGTGTCTCATTGTTGGGGCTGGCATGGTTCAACAGATTACCAATTAACAGAGAGGCCGAGGGCAGGGGTGGGGGCTAGTGGAGTGGAGTGGAGTAGCAAGGAAGGAGGAAAGGGAAATGAACCAGTAGATGATGCAGGGTTGAGGGGGTGAGTGCAGTGATGGAATGAAGCAAGGAAATGAGTAGACAGGGTTTCAACCATTGGGAGTTAGGCTAAAACAAGGCTGCCTACACCTAAAGTTCACCTCTAAGAAAGTTGTAAAAAAAAATTGCTTTTTAAAATGTTGCTTATTGGTTGGGAATGTAAGACTTAACACTGTCCCAATCAATATGTGTACTTGACATTTTCATTGTTTTCTTCTTTCTGTAAAATTCAGCTTGGCAACAATTGTTTAATAGTAAATAATGAACCTGTTAACATATGCAATTTACAAGTTTCATCTCTTCTTAATCATTGTCTTTTGTTTTCTGTACATTTTGGGCAGATTTAATAATTGATAAATTAATTGCAAAAAATCCTAGAACAAGTTTACAAATATTTATGTTTCTTGTTGTTTCTTGTTGTTTTTTTTTTTGTTTGTTTTTTTTTTCTTTACAACCGGGGTTAAACAAATGATCAGATTTAATATTAATATTTAAGATTAGTCAGTCAGGTCAGTAATAAAAGTAACAGCTAAAACAGTTTTAACATGCTACTTTAATAAGTATTGAAAGTTTTCAACAACGGTGGTTGACGTTAAAAAAGGATAAATGACTGGGAACCTCAGCTTCAACCCTTGGTGTTGACCTAGAGCTAAGTTTACTTGCAGTTTGTAGAGTGAGGCTCAGTCGACTGCAAGCGCTGTGTGCGAAGAGCCTGTGATTGAGGGTGATGGAGACAGCTTTTTGGAAATGGAGGGAAGAGGAGGACCAGAGTTGTGGAAAGATTGGGAGAATATAAAGAGCCACCAAATTCCCCAAAGAACAATTTACAGTTATGGATGAACGCACTGTCACAGTCACATCTGAACTATGTTGATGTGTGTGAGTGTGCATAGAGGACTGTGGAATGCTGAGTGATTCCAGAGAGCACTTAAGCTGCCTTGAATTCAGTTTGCTGTTCCCACCCACGTTTTAACAGCAGAAGGGTTTTCTGCAGAATTTTCCGGGGTAAGCGTAGGGTGTCTTCTCTCTGAGTCGTTTAGCAGCGTCCTTTGTCACCTTGCTTATAAAGTGTAAACCACAGGTTCCTGCTCGAACAAGGCCATCGCCGCCAATTTATTTCATTCTATTCCCCTCCGTGCTTCCAATAAAATCCCTTCTGAACTTTTCTTGGATTTGTTTGGCGGTGGTTTTGATGTGCGTGTTGGTGTTGTTTTTGTTTTTTTTGTTTTTTTGTTTTTTACGTCTGTTCTTTAAGCCTGTTTAGTCAACACTGTCTAAGTGCCAGGTCTTTGCTTTTGTCTTGGCCCAGAGAAGAAATTTGATGTGAGAATTATTATTCTACCCAGTCAGTTTGTTTGAGCATTTCCCTCTCATTGCTCTTTGTTTTTTTTCTTTTTTTATTTCCTTCTTTTTGTTCTAATAGTCCAGGAAGTTTGGGACACTCTAGAGGCAGGTTAATAGTGTGATTTCTCAGCTGCTGCATACCTGTGCAGGTGAGAACATGCATTTGTATTTATTTATCCAGACCTTTTTTGAAAAAAGAAAAAAAAAAGATTGAATGTGACTGAATGGCCCACGAATCCAGTCATGTTGCAGCAGGAGGGAAATGTGATGGAGTGAGAAGGGACCTGAATTCCATGAGATTAAGGAGGATCATCATACTCAAGATTTTAGATGAAGGGAGACTTGGCTCAAAGTTTTGAACTTGACAAGCAGTTGTTCTTTTTTTATGGAAGAAAAGTCCAAAGTAATGTGTTGCACTACTTTTTTATCAGGTAGATGTGCTGCTGATTCTCAGTTTACCGGCCACACGATGCTTTGGAAATAATTCAGAGAATTGCATGCTGGGAAACCAATAAACAAGCCTGTCACCAAAGTTGGGAAGAATTTTTGAGTGCTGTGCTACTGTCAAAAAGCAGCTTCTATTTCATACATTATTAACTTTACCTAAACGCATTATTTGTGTATTTATTCATTCATTTGTCTTGTTAACATCCTCCTGGAGTAAGATAAACAGCTCGGCCAGACTGGCTGTGTGACAGTTGGGTTTGAGATTTGAATAAAAAGCCCGGCCGTGTGATTGGAGCGAGACAGGAGCAGATTCAACGGACACCAGCCTCCCTCTCCAGACTCATTAAGGGACAGTAAGGCAGTGATGTCGAATCGGCTCGCACTTTACCGGCCTGCCTTTTTCTTTGAACAGCATCGGCCTCTTATCTGCGACATGCTCTGTTCCTCCATAACAAGACGCTCCCACTCCCGTGCACGCACACGCTCTGTCTGTCTCTCTTTGTCGTGCACATTCTGCTTACACACACACTCCCCACGCTTATTTAGTTTGTGTAGACAGAAAACTCTTAAGTATGTGGCTTGTCCACAGAATTTTGGCAGCTTTTGTTGTATTTTCTCCTACGCTATCGAAAAAAAAAGCCTGCTACTTTTTCCCTTTCTTTTTTTCCATCCTTTTTTCGACTGCACAGACATCACAAACGGATATTTTAATTGGAACTTTTGGCACTGTCTCCATCTTGTGTTGGAAAGACAGACAAGTGAGTGGCTGCTGAGGCCGGGGGCCGGGCTGATTGGTGTGTAGCGAGGCGTGCCTAAATCAACTGGCAGCATGAATAGCTCGCTTGAGTCTCACTGGCATTCAGTGGGATCCATGACATTTTTTAGAGCAAGATTCTTTCTTTGCAAGGAGTCTGGGATAACCAACAGGGGAGAGAGAATACCTCCTGCTTCCTTGAAGCATGACTCTCCTTTGTTTTGTTAGTTCAATTTATGCCAACTCACTTTTTAGGAATTGTGTAATGTCAGAATGGAATCACCAACCCGTGCAGTTTTAGGTTTCAACCATACACCTTAACAACCTCTGCAGTGGATCTCACTCTGAAATGCATAAATGGAAGTAATGACGTGCAAATTTTTCACTAAATAAGGCCAAAAAATTGTGTTTTCGGTAACATGACAATATAATATAGGCTAGGTCGGAATTTCTTTTTTCCTTTTTTGCTTCCCTTTTTCCAGTTGTTATGTGCATGTGTTGTGGTTGCACGTGTGTTTATGTAGGGTAGGGATAAATTTGGCCTATTATTCTTCATCTCTCTCTCCAAACTACATGATCAAGAACAAGTTTCTTTAAGCGCACAGCGAAAAATATTGTCTATTCTTGATTGTTTAATAAAGGTTGGCACGGTCCGACAGCGTGATCGTGCTAGCTAGATCAATCCAGTTCCTCATTGTTAACAACAGTCCAGGACATGGCTTAACTTAACGTTACCAATATGGAAGAATTCTCCCTCCTTAAGTCTTGTTCGGTGGAGGAAACGGATTGTCGACATTGCTTCAATGTGTTAAAACGAAGAATTGTGTCAAACTGACACTGCTTACACTAAAAACCAACGAAAAACACATAGTTTGACCAATCATCTGTATGTTGACTGCGATCTGTTGATGGAACACATCAACTCAGGTGTGCTGCTGCTTGGTTGCAGCCAGATTGGCTCTTTCTGGAACTGGTTGCTTAATAAATTTGTAATATTAACTTCATGGTTGGCAATACAGATTCAGAAATTCTCCTTCAGTCAGGTTACCAGGAAGAGACAATTTCTCTTCCTATGGGAATCCTACATTAGGAAGCATCTTTATATTCATCTTTTTTTATGTTATTGTGTGCAAAATTTGTGAATACCACTCTTTTTGCTGAGTTTTAAATCATGTGGATTTTCGACAAAGACACTCAGATCCAGAGCAAAGTGAATTGGGGGTGATGGGATCACTAACCTCAGATGACATGCTCTACTCGGGCTCCAGGCCTAGGCCCATTTGCAGAAGGTAATGAAAGCCACATGTTTGAACCCTGCATCTGCATAAGCACCCACCTGTTTCAAACTGCGGCCTTTTAGCTCAAACAGTAAATTTAGACACACTCCAGCCAGCGGCTGAAGACCAGGGTCAGGTCGGAGTCAGAGTAATCCTCCTTGACATAATCGAGTTCTTGTGTTTGGCTGGCTCTGTGTTTGTGTGTCTGTGGCCCTGTGTGTGTGTGTGAGTGTGTGCATGTTTGTATGTGTGTGTTAGAGGGAAATAGAGGGGAGGAGGAAGATATTGTATTCTTGCAGGTGGGGTTGTGCGATTCCTGTTCTCTGAGTGAGTGTTATTGTATATGCGTGTGTAGTAGTGGGCTGGAAGTCAGTGCTGTGAAATGATCTGGCCGTCTGCCACTCAGCCCCACTGGAGCAGAGACAGAAGTGTGTATCGGTGTCTTACACAACACACGGCAACAGCCCATTTGAACCACTGGCCTGCAGTTTGTTCAGCTCAGAGTCTGTGAGAAATTTCCCAATCTTTTTAAAACACAAATTTAAGGATGAAATAAGAAAAAATTCACGTCAAGTTTGAGGTAAAGAGAATGTTGTGATCTGACAACATATTAAATACCAATTAAATGACAAAAAAAAAAACAATTAGCCAATAAGGAGCCAGAATAAAACCACAGACTTATTTTAAGTGTGCATAAAAAAAAAGATTGTTTCTGCGGATCCATTACTGAAGCTCAGGCCCTCCCTGTAAAGGCTGCTGTCTTCCCTGTACTCCCATGCACAGGGCAAACACTCTGCACAAGTGCACACTGAGGTG
The DNA here is from genome assembly GCA_016785265.1 of Paraplagusia blochii. Classification (NCBI taxonomy): domain Eukaryota; kingdom Metazoa; phylum Chordata; class Actinopteri; order Pleuronectiformes; family Cynoglossidae; genus Paraplagusia; species Paraplagusia blochii. The sequence continues at coordinate 72,881 of JAFBJS010001492.1, forward strand.
TCAGTCTGTTTCTCCCGCCATTTTAATTGTTCTGTCTCCTCATTCCTGGTATGAACAAAAAGGAAAGGCCTCGACAAACCTGGCACATCAAAGACCTCCTCCCCTCATCTTACAAGTTGCCTGTCTCTTCAGAGGAACTCAGGCTTCTCCAGAGCCTGGCAAAGAGGATTGGAGAGGCGATTTGGCTTCCCAGCTAGAATGAGTTTGATGGGCTAATTGTAGCCCCCAGTGGACACAGACACACATCACAAAGAGCTGGCAGAGCTGTGCAAGGGGAAGAGGAGAAAAAAATGGCTGGAGAACTACTGTATTCTCACCTCCATCTCTTATAAATTAGATATTAATAACACTTTTTTTCATTTTGTTCTTCTGTAATCTTCCTGGAGTTGTCCTGCCCGTTCTTGTTTTTTATTTTATTTTTTTGTCTTTTTTGTAGACAGGTGCTATGGTATTATTTCCACATTTTTCATCAGATTTTTTGACATAAATTGAACACTTTAGGTTTAAAGCCTTACCAAATCGTTTAATACAAGTTTCAGTCAAGTCGGACATTAGTAGTTTCTAAAGAGTAAGAAATTGAAATAGTATGGGAGTCTGGAACGGTATTCTGCTGCAGATAATTCCACAACAGTGACTTACAGTTAAAGGAAACATCACATGACCAGTGTTCCTCAACCTTTTTTGCGCCACTGACCGGTTAAATGTCTCATACTATTTTCACAGGCTGGTCGATAAGTTGTGGCAAATAAATACCCCTTAATAAAATTTAATTTACAGTGTTCTGAATTATTTCCCTACCTATAAAATCTTCCTACCCAAATTAACTGTGAATGGGCACAACAACGATTTCTCAAGTGTACACAGCCTATAACTTACTGCTACGAGACCGGTATAAAAGGTTAGAATCTTGTATTAATGACATTTTGAGTTTATTGTTGTTGTCTTCATTGAGAAAATATCTCCTAATCAAATATAGTTGCATTATTGATGATGGAATCCTAGCCATTCTGTTAAGTACCCTTGTTGTTATGGGTATGGATCAAGTGTAAGTAATAGCTAGATGGGGAAACATTATTTCTCTACGGCCCTGCACCGACCACGAACCGGTACCGGTCCCTGGCCCAGTGGTTAGGGCCCACTGGTATATACACGTCTTGTGTATTACTAGAAAGCAAAATGAGAAATAAAATCTGTCTTCTTTTTCTCACACATAACTGTCACAGGGGTGGTGCTAGTGGAGGGCTATAATTGTTTTGGCAAAAAAAAAAAATATATATATATGCATTTGTTTTACCCGGGGAGAGAAAAAGCAAAGCTCAGGAGAGAGAAAAACACTTCTGAACATCTTTTGAAAAGAACTAGTTCTTTGGTGAGGTTGAGCTGAGTGGTTAAGGTTTGTTTTATCCAACTGTGCTGAAGCGTGTGTAGTTGTCTTTCAGGCCTCTTTTTAGTTGAGACGCAGAAAGACTACTCATGGCATGTTCAAGGGCACTCAGTGGACACATATGCCCTGCAGGAGGCGGAATTATGAATACAACATGAGTAAACAGACACCTACATATACCATTAAAATAGTATGCTAAGCACTTGGCAAGAGACCGTTCTTAGTAGTAATTTGAGCCAGTCCAGCGCAGTTACTCTAACCCTCACTCTTCAGAGGGTCATTGATAAAGACTTTTGAGAAATCAGCTCTAATTTGCCTGGTAGTGCAGTGATTTGCACATTGGCAGTAATGTATTCCTCTGTGCATTCCTCAATGCAACCCTTTTAGTATTCAGTTTAGTGATAAAGGTTTTTTTTTTTTTTTACACAACAGCTGTGAACAAAGAATACAATAGCACACAAAAGTGGAAACACAATTCCGAGCCTGAGCCTTGAATGGCATTCAGACTTCCCTGTGACTGAGCGTTCCTATTCAGCAGGAGTGCGTGGCGGTTGGAGAGATGGTATCAAGTTGCCTGCAGATGGAGGTCAGTGTGACTGGCACAGTTGGCACCTTGGCAGCAGCACCACTGTGCCTCAGCACTCCGCTCCGCAAAAGGATGCGTCAACTGAAGGGGAGTCTCGAGGGGGTGGTGGGGCGTTTTTCTCACTTCTCCTTTTTTTTTATTGTCTGTGCTTCCTGTTTTGAAAGCCATTAAGGAGCAAATTTCCTCACAGCGAGAGGGGAGATGAAAAGGCCTAGCCTTTTGAAACATGTCCAAGCGCAAATGTGAAAAAGAGGAAGAATGATAGCTATCTGTAAACATCTCTGTTGAGGGTCGACGGAAAAGGAATTGTGAGGGGGGAAAATGATACATTCATTTGCGTTTCTTTTTTTTTTGATTTGATGATGAAAGAGATGCTGCCGTTTTTGTTCCAAGCCAGCTGTATTGCTCTATTCACAATCTCACTTAATATATCAGGGCTGGCACACATAACTACACAGCCACCACCTCCTAACCCCCTTCCGAAAATGCTTTGTGACATCTGCATCCACACATGTCTGCATTCAATGTAGCCACTCACTATTTATAGCGCAGTTGGTTATGGTATCCATTCAGTTCTTTATGATCTCTGATCTTCCGACTGAACTTTCAAGTAGTGCTTTAGAAATGAATCACGTGCAATGACAGAAACTAAGCTAACCTGTATTACCTTACTTGGTTTACAAAGCACTGGGAATACTTACTCACCGGGACGGTGTCTATTTCAACTAGTTTTGGTGTAACTCGCGTAAATATTTACACCAGGCTTATTTCTGTGGCTCTAGTTTCTGGTAGTAGCAGTAGCGTGATGCTGCAGACTCTTCTCTTTCTCTTCCTCCGCCTCCTTCCCATTCCCCTTCCCTTTCGTCTCCCCCCTACCCTTCACTGCCCCCATGTCTGGCCAGTCTGTGGCTCTTAATAAAACTGACAGCCTCTAATTTGGCTTAATTGCACCCTTCAGGCATCGTCAAAAGGAGTGTTGCTAAACAAACTGCAGGGTCTGCAAGCTGGCCAGCGACTCTACTGGGCCTGAAGATAGCTGGTGAAACCAAAAGTTTGCAATGTCCCAAATCCCTACGGTTGTGGATCTCTAAACGTTTACTATTGCCAAGTCTGAAACAGTGTGAAAATTAATGTTTCTTAAATTCATTGGCAATATTTAACCTACCCAGACATTCATTCATTCATGCCTGTCTATCAACAATCTAAGTAATATATTCAAGCTTTTCTTCACGTCCCAGTAGCACCACCTTCTGGTTAATGACCAGGGTCAACATCGGTGTAGCGTCTTGCGTTAGAACGGTTGGTTTTAATCAGATTGTTGGGCAGATGCCCGGGCCTTTTCTGGGTCACCAAGCACAATCAATAGAAATTTCCAGGTTCGATTGAGTTTTTGAAAAGGGAAAGCCCAACCTGTGTAGCCCTGTGTGTGCGTGTGTTTGTGTGTGTTTGAGGCTGCCGTGACCCATATGCTGCGACCCACGAAGAGAAAGAGGAGGTAATCACATGGACCACAGCTTCTGCGTCAAATCTTCCCAAGGGCAATTCTTTCACCTTTGCATCCCTGTCCAGAGCCCTTCACAACTTATAGGTCATCCATAAAATTATTTGGAATCTCTTAATATTTTTGTAAAAATGCAAAAAATGTGTGTGCAACGAGCACGAGTGCTATGCCAGGACGGACTGCAGGGTAAAGGTGTCCTTTACGGGAATTTTTGGTCGCAAGTTTAACAGTCGTGTAAGTATGCAGCGGCAGAGTTGGAGGCCCAATAAAGACTGCAGGGGCCTCATTTTCAGGCTTGCTGCTTCAGTGCCTGACTAGCAGACTCCGTCAAGTCTTTTAGGAAAAGACGTGGAACACATAATTAAGATATACAGCCCAGGAGAGACCGAATATATAGACAGAAAATATAGAGCAGCAGACCAGTCGGCCTCAATCACAGCCTGTGGTTACGTGTTTGGCTGCAGACATTGGCCAGACCAGTGCAAGTGGCTGTCTTTTTCTATGTATCTTAGCGTGTGTGTTTGTTCTCACTAAAGCTATGCTTGTGGGGTCAGGGGCGTTGGAAAAATGCTGTTCTCATAGTGGTGTGGTTTTGCAGGTCCCAACTGTGGAGGAGGAGATTTTAAGGTTAAATATTTAGTTTGCAGTTGAGATGAAAATAAGGGTCAGATTGGAGTTAGGAAAGAATTAGGATAAGTCGCACTCTATAATAGCCAAGGTTGAGGATATAGGGTTGGAAAAGGCACATATTTGCAATGTACTCACAAAACCTGTCTGCACGTCTGTGTCTGTCTGTGTGTGTCTAGGCAGCCAGAACAGCATGCTATAAAAGGCGAGTGAGTCGAGCCACACCTCTCTGTGTCGGGGTCACAGCGGGCCAAACTGGCTGTGCATTTTTTTTGCCAGCATGTACTCTTTTTTTTGACTGTATTTGTGAGCGTTTGCATATTTTATCCTTTTCTTCTTCTTTTTCTTTTTCCCCGTTATAACGTATATCCGTGCGTCCTGGCCAGTTGTGTGCAGCCGGAGCAGACATCCTCTCGCTCTGTGACTTTGCGCCCAATTTATGGAAACACTCATGCACTCTGCTTCCCCACACCTCAGTTATTTCAGTGCTTTGTCACTCTCTAATGATAACTATCTATCAATGGCAGGGGCGGTGCGCTTGGAAATGAAGATGGATTGAATTAGCACTGGTCGCTGCGTTGTGGTGGCAACCCGTAATTACACTGTCAGGACCATTGAACCCCCCCACATGAACGAGACACTGAACTTAACACATTTGCACCCGTGTTGATTACAAGGTCTTTTAGTCTGGGTAGATTCACATCATGTAGTTCCTAATAGCAAGTGAAAGGCCCGGTGATCTGTGGAGGATTAGTGTATCATGGAAGATGTGTGTGTGTGTGAGTGTGTGCGCCATTTAACCGACTGGCTGCAAATTTGAAGAAGGAAAAACAATAGCTTCATGGAGTCTCATTTGTCCGATCCTAACCTAAAACACATGGGAACAATCACAGCTCCAAACTAGCCTTCGAAGCATGATAGAAACGTTTTAAAGGGAGAAAAAAAAAAAAGAAGAAAATAAAGATAGCAATGATACTTTTCTGCAGCTCCTTGCAGAGCAGCTGGTTTGCATAAAAAGAATGGCTGAATCTATGTTGTCCTCCAGTTACTATATTAATCAGTCTTTGTGTAACTGGGTTGTTTAATGTCGCACAACAGCATTAGAGTCGTTCAAATCTGGTTCTGATCTGTTTCTGTTTCCACAGAGAAACTCAGATAATTTAAGTCATTTAAAGCAAAAAGGGAAATGTCCTGCCCAGAGTTCTGTCAGTAAATGAATCTATATGTTTTACTAGTTTGGTTCTCTACACTAAGAAAGAACTCAGTTACTTTCACAGTCTGTAGAAATGATCACAATTAGAGCCTAAAAAGGGGTTGTGTGAAGATGAAATAAGGGCCATACTGTTTTTTTTGTTTTTTTTCTATTACTGTTTTGTTTTTGTTTTTGCACTGATGGAGAAATAAAGCCACGCACAGTGATGTCTCTAGAATGTTCAGTCACTAAATACAAAACACAAACCACTGAGGGGTATTTGGCCGGTAATGAGATTTCAAGCTTCTTTTGGAAACAGTTCAATTTACAAACAGCGATATAATATTTTTGGGAGCTGAGAATAAGCGCTGACATTACACTCACGGACTTTGTAGAAGCGCTATCACAGGAAGTGTTTTACTAACACAGGGCTACCAAGGCAAGTAGCACAAAATAATAATAATAATAATAATACACACAACACTCGGTTCCTTTTTCTTCTTCCCTGTTTAGGACATGGAAATTGGCCTCAAGTGTTTGTTATTAAATACATCCTCGGAATCTCCAGAAAAATCACCTCAGTTTCCTATTAGGGCACACGACTCTGAGGATCTTAGAGAACTAATTAACCTTAGTGCAGCTCATTAAAACTCTCTTTTTATGGCCAGAGGCAGAGGCTCATCTGCTAACATTGGACATAAAAGCACAAATTTGTCCATCGAAAACTCTTGAAAGTAATTGCAAAGGTAGATATGAAGGAGCTGTTATCTCGTGACACAGCCGAAGTTGACTGGAGTTAAAAAGTAAGAGGTGATTACAGAGAACTGTGGGACAAGAGAGTGGGGAAGGATCAGTCCTCTGCTTTGATTTTTATGATCAGCTGCGAAGGGGCAGCGTTCAGCCGCGGACCTTATTCCTCATGGTTAAGACAATATAGTCAAGGTCATTTCAGCCGGAAACACAGAAACATCTGCTTCACGTAGTAAAGGTCAGTCGGCTGTGTGCCTAAGGAGAGTTGTTATGTTAAAGACGTCAAGGAGGTTTTATTAGGCAATATTTAATCTGCTGCTCTTCCCCGTAGCATCCAGAAATATTTGTCTGGAGCGGAAACATGTTAAAGAAAGTAGTAGATCACTACTGAGAAATATCCAGTTTCTGTTGCAGTCATAGGATTGAACATGTAGCATTGGTGTTTAATAAAATAAAAAATAAACTAAAAATGAAGGTAATATAGTTTATTTATTTTTTGTAATTATCTTTTAATTTTTATTCATTCATTTTTAGGATTTTATAGAATTTCTTTTCAACCAAATGACCTTAAAGCAGTGATGAGCATTGTGCACCAGAGTCTTTTGCCTTGTGTGTAAGCTCAGCTCAACACCTAACATTGTTTCCTTTGTCAGTCTCATTGAAAGTCCATTTGTGCGACAGAATAAGAACATTAATATTAGTCATAACATAAGGATTGTGCTGCAGTAATTGCATGTGCCGTGTTTTTTTCTTCCCCGCACATAAAAACTGATTGCCAAGGCTTTGTTGAAGCTATCTAATGGGTTAATGGTATTGAGGGAAACCATTCAGCTATTTTTCCCATCTCACTGTATTTCTCTTGTGCCGGTGATGGCCTATGTGTGTGTGTGGGTGTGTGTGTGTTTGACAATTCGCACTGTGCACACTCATCAAGCCGCATGCAAACGACTAATCTCTGTCATCCATGTTGAAATAATTACAGTGAGATAAACACAGCATTTGACCGTTTTCACAGTGATCTAATCTCAAACCGGCCTGTGGAAGCCAACACGGGAGACGATCAAATCCCTGCTTAATGGTACTGATCACTGCTGCCCGTTAAACATCTACACGTCTGCAGCTGCGTTTCAGTATCTCCACATCTTTCTCTGCATATACCAGGTCTGCTTTGTCTTAGGCATTCATGCATAGCCTATATTAGGCTACAAAATAAATCTTATACAGGTTTTTGTCACTTTGCCTTTTTCTTGGCTGTTCAGACGTGTGAAAAGAAGGTGCAGGCCTTTTGTCTCAAGATCAGAATGGCAAGAACAAGGAGTGTATTAGTTACAGCTTTATTGCTCCATGCGTTTCTATCTCTTTTTAGCTAGAAGGCAAACAACATCCGAAATCTGATTAGCCTCCATTATAAAGAGTGATATTTTCATCCCGCCGATTCTCGGCACTGCGTCAGAGCATTCAGTCGCTTTAATGCCGGGAAAAGCCTGCTCTTTTGACAGTTCGTAGATATTCCTAACATCACTTGTTTGGACATTCTTGTCTTTTGTGACATGGAATAAAAGACGGGCAAGAAAATAAAAAGCAGCTAAATAATGTCAAAAGATCAGAAATCAATGGGCCGGAGGAACGTGATCTGCACGGCATCATCTGCGATAGCCCTTCCCGCCCCCCCGTCGCATTCTGAGTGTCTTTCCACAGCCACTAAGGTTGCTTTTGTTTGCCCCCTCAGAGATGTAACTCAAGCATGAGGAAGCCGTCAGACAATGTTTGGATATTGGCAAAAAATAGCTTTTTACTTAAAGGTTACGGGCCGAGGTTTATTGAGTTACACGTTCATCAGTGATGGGAGGCAGGAGAGTTGAGCTTCATTAATGTAGAGGTTTGTGTTTCATATTTTCGTGTCACCCTGATGTGCTGCAGCAGGAAATGATCAATAACACACATGGTCAAAATTGTGGTTTTTGGCGGAAGGTGATTGAATCATCATTTATTTACCGAAAATGTACTTCAAAAATTGATTCCAAAACATGTAAAATTTATATACATTAAGAAAAAAATATTTTGTACTAAAGTTTATTAGGGATATGTCTTATTTAAGATATTAAAATTATTTTGTATTTAAATGCCTTAGTTATACAGTATTTATTGAACTTGGAAAATATAATTAAGTAGAATAAAATTCAAATGATCAATTTGTATGTATTGTATATTATTAATTACTGATAAGTCTTTTATATATTATTTATAAACAGAAGTAGACATATTTTTAATTGCCTTTTTTTATTTAACCACATAAACCAACCTTGTTTTTTTTTATTATTTTAAGTCAGTCTCCGAGTTGTTTATTGACTTTTTCGTTTTAAATAAATTGCTCCTTTAAAAAAAAAAAAAAAAAAAAATATATATATATATATATGTGCTATTAACAATGCTAGAGGTTAGTCTACGCGGTTTCAACTTCTGTGGGAGTTGTGATCTATTAAAATATGTGAAAGAAAATGCAACGACGGAGCGCTTTGTCTCACCCACTGAGGCAGAGCGATAGACACGGGATTAAAAAAGAAATAAATAAATAAAGGGAGGGGACAATTTCTGGACATTTCTACGAGATAAATTTAATTTCTTTGCCATTTGGAGGTCTTCTTTGAAAATGCAATTGTAATGAACACATTCAAAACGGGAGAATAGATTTACCCTCGGCTTCAAATAAGTCAGCGTTATCGGACTCTGTCATTCGCGCCTTTCCATTTTCGAGCTGCTAATTGATGTTTTTGATGTCGGCGAGAAAATTGAAGAAAATGTCATGTGTGAACTGGCGCGGAAGTTAATAAGATTGACTTCGTCGACTGAATTCACAATGAGCGAAGGAGAAGCATGTAATGGGGGACCGCTTCGGATTCGGCCGTCCATCTGTCGGGAGATGAAATCGACACCTAGCACGAATGGGCCCGTAGAGGTTGATGTGCGGGGACGGGGCGTCTGGGATCCCCTCTTTCCGTCTAAAAAAACTAGCCTTTGGAGTTGGATTTTGATTTTGTTTTCCCACTGATTGGATTGCATAAGCAGCTGTTTTTCCGGAGGGCTCCAGCCTTGGCCGGGCTTTTCTGCAAAGTTGTCTCCCAGGGCTGCCTCCTTACTCGCGCCAAACAATGCTCGTTCTTAATGCTGTTTTGAGTCTCAAAAGCCACAGAGCTTTTTAAAGGTTAGATTAAGATGTGGCTAAAAGATGCACCAATATCAGTAAGGGTCATTGCATATGATTGGCCAATGTGTAGCAGAGCCTGAACTTAAATCCCCTTAAATAAAAGGATAGAAGCACCACCGGGGTCGCTCCATCTTGAGCCATTTATCGAGCGCTGGCTGAAAGCCAGACCTGACCGCTATATCTCGCCGTCTTTGTCGGGTTTTACATTATTCTATCTACCACTGAGATTATCTTCCAGAATGTGTCAATTTCTCAAGTAAAGTGCAATTTAGAAAAGTAAAAAGTAAGTATTTGTTGAGTCGCACGGGCATCTGGAGTGATGGCTTCTACGATTTTAATTGGGCCACGGATTAGTTAAGTGTGGTTCAGTGCTTCTGATTATTTTTCCCAGCCTTAAGGAGACTGAGCTAAACCCCTAATGCGGCCAGTACCCCAAAGTGCTCTTCTTTTTGAAGACACCAAACAAAAAATGGCCACAGCTAGCGTTCAGCCCTCTGAGGATCGTGGATAAGGGACCTTATTCGCAGAATAGGCAATTAATTCTTCTGGCAACGATCGGTTAGAGCTTTTTCCCCCACCACTCGTCCAAATGCCCTCCTCTTCACCCTCCATTCGCCATTTGAAATGCTAACACAATGAAATATTTTCCATTGGTGTGTGTCCCTCGGCTAAGCCACCGCCGCGGGCAAGGAATTTCATCGACTGATGAGACCACAGGCACGCTCGATAAAAAGGTTAACTGTACGTGACACACACTCCAAGTAGCCCACGCTACCTTGAACTTTCAAGTTCTGTAACTTTTATTTGACTTTTTTATTGTTGGCCAAACCAACCTTGTTTAGCCGCGAAGGCTAAAAGTACGTGTTTTTGCAAAAAAAAAGACATAAAGGATAACATGACAAATGTTATTCTTTGTCTATTCTAATTTCTCCATAAGGCGAATACATTGTTTTCCGTAGTGCTGTTTACGACAATAGGAC